>JALRML010000032.1:0-330924 GCA_026120125.1 Pseudocercospora vitis | reverse complement strand
ATAGTAGATAATAATAAGTATATAGATACTAATAAATAGAAACTATAGAAAGATATAAGTTTAGTAATAGATATCTTAGATAACTTAGACTTATTAGTAGCGTATAAGACTATAGTAATAAGTTAATAGTAATTTTAGATCTTAGAAATAAAAGATATAAAAGTTAGAGAAATTAATAAAAAGAATTAATAGAATATAGCAAAAAAGCGGTTAATATACTAGGCTATAGCGTTTTTATTAATACTATCTCCCCTATATATCTAGCTAAACTTATAGCTAAAGAGAGAATATTAGCTAATAGAGCGCTTCCTCTATTTAGAGAATATAAGATCTCTCTTATATAGCTATTTCTAATAGACTATCTATCTCTCTTATATATACTAAGGAATAGTAGACTATATATACTATAGTAGTATAGGTAATAAGCGCTTATATTATATAATACTATAACTAGCTTATCTCTAATATTATTTAGAATAGCTATTACTAGCCCTTTAGATAATAGCTATAGTTATAAAATATATCCTTAAGTATAGAGATCTATAAATTACCTTAAACTAAATAGAATTAACTTTAACTAAATAGAGTTAACTACTTATTATTTAGTATAGAACTAGCTAGAACTAAGTATTTAAAGTACATAGAAGAGAGATAGGTAATCTACTAGAAATAGCTATATAAAAAGGTTTTATAGCCTCTAGGTAAGATAGGCGCTCTATTAGTTAATAATACTTAAACACTTTGTTCTAGCTAGTTCTATACTAAGTAGTAAGTAGCTAAATCTACTTAGTTTAAGTTAGTTCTACCTAGTTTAAAGTAGTTTATAGATATTTCTACTTAAAGATATATTTTATAACTATAGCTTTAATTTAAAGAGCTAAGAATAGCTACTCTAAATAATACTAGAAACAAACTAGCTATAGTATTATATAGTATAGATACTATAGTAGTATAAGTATCTATACTATATAAAATAAATATAAGAGCTAGTCTTAATAGAACTCTCTAGTTAGCTAAAAGATAAATACTAGGCTTTTAATAGTTATAGACTATTAAACTCGTATATATACTATTATTCTACGTAATTCTTAGCGCTAATACTTCTACTCTAGGCACGCTTTTATAATAAGCTAGTTTTTATATAAAAATATTTACTAATATTAAAAGAGATTATAAATCTAGTAGATATAGACTAGCTAGTTACTAGAGTATATTCTACTATCGTTTACTCTAGTAAAAAGACTTCCAATCTACAAATTTCTCCCAGACCGCTCCTATCTTAAAGCAATCAGTCTCGTGAAACTTCTTGCCTACAAGCTGGATCCCGATGGGTAGCTTGACGCCCTCCTTCTTCCCTTGCTCATCCATAGGCTCAACAAACCCTACAGGCACGGTCAAAGCAGGATGGCCGGTCGAGTCGAACGGCGCAGTGTTTGTTACCAACGCCACGTTCCTTCCCAGTCTCTCTAGAGGGCCATGAGCAGCTGGATCATCAAACAGCCGACAAGCCGGTGAGGGAAGTGTCGGCATAACGAGGACATCCACATCCTCAAGCGCAGAATCATACGCATCATTGATCTTCCGTAGAAGGTTTCC
Organism: Pseudocercospora vitis; assembly: GCA_026120125.1. NCBI lineage: Eukaryota > Fungi > Ascomycota > Dothideomycetes > Mycosphaerellales > Mycosphaerellaceae > Pseudocercospora > Pseudocercospora vitis. Next base: position 329,328 of record JALRML010000032.1, on the reverse strand, counting down.
CGTTTTGCCGTGGATCTTACTCCTCCATTCATGGTGATCACTCAGATACAGGTATCGCATGTACAGATTCTGTGCGCCAGGTCCCAAAGCATCAAACTGTTCTTGCGAAAGTGATGTTACAGCTGGTCGATCGTTAAGATGGAGCATTTTGCGGCCTTCTGTGAACCCGAGCAAGCTGGTCTTGGCTCCTGATAGAGGTAGGGACACCATCCAGACTTCCGCTGCTGTAGAATGGAGCGGGATCGACAGTTGGCGGACAGAAGCTCCCAGCGACGAAAGCTTCTCGACCACACGCGTACAGAGAGACGAGATACTGGGCTCCATACCAGGAAAATTGAAGCCTTCCTCAAGGACGCCAAGTGTAATGCCCTGAAGCGGTTTCTCGGACGCACAAGTTGAGAGAAACTCGTCCAGAGTCGCAGTATATTTCATGTACGTATCAGGTATGAACGGTGGCTGTCGATCATCGATACCGTCCTGGCCTGCGACAGCGTCCAACAGTAATGCTGTATCTCGGACTGTCTTTGCCATAGGTCCTGGACACCCTTCATCAGCATGCTACTTGGCAGCACTCAGTCTACAACTGACCCGTATGATCGATCGTGCTCTCCAAACTCAAAATGCCGGTGTATGGCACCAGGCCCCAAGTTGGCTTCAACCCCACAATTCCGCACATACTTGCTGGGATACGAATACTTCCGCCCTGATCGCCGCCCATCGCCATATCCACTGCGCCAGAAGAGACCTGTACCGGAGTTCCTGATAAGTGCTGTCGCCACCAGATTTATCATGGTATTAGACACTCACCAGCCTCCCACTCCCGGAACTCGATCCACCACAAGAATAGTTCTCCGCATACGGGTTATGTACCTTTCCCGTGCAGCTCGTATCACTTACGCCCTCCATACAAGCATTCTCACAGGCCGCCTTGCCCTTGATCAACCCTCCGGCATCCATGATCCTCGTGGCGACAGTTGCATCAATGTCAGGAGTCCAAGTGATAGCTTCGGTACCATTCGTACATCGGACACCAGCAAAGGCAATGTTGTCCTTCAAAGCCACTGTACGGCCTTCCAGGATATTGCTCTTAGGAGCGGTGGCTTTGGCATCAACAAGAGTAGCCCATCCTCCCTTGTCGGACTCTTCCGGAGACGACGGGATGGTGATGTTGGTGCGAGGGTAAGCGTTAAGGTCCGGCTTGAGCGTATAGTCATCTTCCGCGAGGATGGTATCAATCGTGGAGTTTAGGGAACCAAGGAGTAAGGACCAGTCAGAGATGTGGTTTTCTTTGAATCTAAGACCAGCCTTGGAGCCCAAAGCCACAACTTCATCTGGCGAGAGGGCCGAAGATTGGCTATCAGGTACGACATAATTTAGTCAAAGTGTTTTCATACTCTGGACAGGTGGTTCATGGCTTACTCTCCAAGTGTGACGACACTCATGTTGTGCAAGTCTGCTTCCGTAGGCATACAATGTGGTCTTGAAGCGCTTTGCCTTCGTCGGACAGCGGGCAGGTGTGTTTAATGCTTATGGCTTATTTTGTAAGATGCGGAGGTTTCAACAAGCTTTCCCAGTCACGACAGCTGCCGGATCTGGCTATCAGCTGCGTGTGCAGTTTCGGGCAACTCTATTCGCCGACGGCCCTTGCACGGCTGCAGCCTGCAGTGATAAGACATTTCACCTATTTCTGTCGTAGCTGGTGACTGGTGCTCACGAGTGATAGCCATCGTTAGATCGTAAACACATATTTCCACAGGCGCCAAGTCCAATTCACCCGGGTCACGCTAGTACTCCTTGACCGGCTGAGCGATATTGAAATAATCACCATTACATCCCAAGCTCGATGTGCGCTTGTTCTACCCCCTTCAGCAGCGCATCAAAATCATCCTTTGTCCTCTCCATAGCTGCAAACATACCCATCTATCGGTATCCATGCCCGCCTATCTCGAAGTCGCACTGAAGCTTGGCATGGCCACATCATCCATGATGACCACGCTATGTTCGCCTACAGCCTTGCTAGCCTTGCTGATCTCGCCCTAGAAGGCCTTGCTAGGCTCATCCCACCAGTCATGAATGACAGTCCTCAGACAGTACACCTTATATCCTTGACGGCTGCTCGATTACGAGGCTGTGCGGAACAAGATCAACCTCTGAGACACCGCATCTCTTCTCTTGTCCCAGACTTGATCTCAATTTCGGCGAGGGATAGGTCTTCCGTCACTGATAACCCAATTCCAACTCCAACATCGTCGAACATGATGCGGCCGGCGTCGATGCCTTCATCAGATAGTAGCAGATTCTAGACGCTGACACGATCGGTTTCAATGCTGTGCAGACCCACGCATTGAGCGGCCATTGAACCTTGACCTGCTTTGATATTTACAGAGTGGACTCTCCGCAATTATTTTGTTTGCGGTGCTTTAAGCCATTTTAGAACTGGCCAAGCAGCGCAGTATGCGATCCAATTCGTGCATTAGTCGGCAATTTTACATGATGCGTACGGAGGTTGCACACCCTCCCAGCGTCGGTACCTGTCTTGTTGGCCAGCTCTCGTAGACCAGTCTTTTTTCGGGTGTCTCAGCAATGGTGTTAACAATTGCATGTCGACACCACTTGTAGCAATTGCTGAGGGTACAGTTGTAATTACCGTTGGTATGCTTAAATTGCTCGGTTTCACAAAAGAAACATGGGCCGATGCCATGGTACAGGGGTGGCGCAGTGTCCTGGGCGCTCTCCGGCGGATATAGCAGTTCGATAGCTGCATTGTAAAGACCCTTCCGAGCAGCGGCTTCTTGGAGGGCATCCAGCAAGGTCTCTGGGTATGCGTATTTGTGTGCAGGCCATGACCAATGTGTGGAAAATGAGATGGGCAAATGTAGGCGAGTTCTAAGGTTAAACAATCGAGAAATCGAGACGGCAGTATGCGGTACAGTGTTCATTCTCTGAGACCATGTGGCTTGCTAACGAGGTCGTCTTGTGCATCTGGCGAGTAGGTAAGCGATACCGTTCTGTGGCGAGTGGGTGAGCGATACCATTCTCATGCCAACACAAGGTAGGGAGATGGCTGGGACGACCTAGACAGAATGCGCGCCACCTACAGGCAAAGCCTCCATGTAGAGTGAAGCGACGTGGCCGAGAGTCTGCCGTCCACGAGCAAGTCTGATACAGGATTATATTGGAGCAAGGGAGATGTGAGGTAGAACAAGGGTCGGGGCAAGCCGCACTGCCTGGGTCGGTGTCTATTTTTGGCTATGTCGTGAGCAAGCGAGCGTAGCGCTACTGTACAGTACAATACTACAGTAGTCGGCGCTCGTCGTCAACAAACAACATTCCGTCTGGACCGAGGATAGTGACGGATCGATCGGACCGGTCATTATCCGCTTGCCACACTACACCACACAAACCCGGCCCTGGCACATTCCACAATGTCGACACCTACGCTGGTAGAACAGCTCTCACATTACGTTTTGGACGGCTTCTGGCAGCTGGGCAACTGCTTCAATTGCTTCCCTTCAACACCTTCACTGAAGATCAACGGCCGGTCTTTCAAGATCCTGCGATTGCTGGGCGAAGGTGGCTTCAGCTACGTTTACCTCGTTCAATCACCCGGCGACCCGACCCTGTACGCGCTCAAGAAGATACGATGTCCATTTGGGCAAGAATCCGTCGCGCAAGCCTTGAAGGAGGTGGAGGCATACAGCCTGTTCACGCCACATCCGAACATCATCCACGCCATTGACCACAGCGTGGAGGGCGAACGCGGCGACCCTGGCAACAAGACAGTCTACATCCTGCTCCCATATTACAGAAGAGGCAACCTGCAAGATGCCATCAACGCGAATCTCGTCAATCGAGCTCGCTTCCCCGAACGACGACTGATGGTCCTATTCCTCGGAGTGTGTCGCGCGTTGAAGGCTATGCATCATTACCGCGTCAAGGGCGCACCGGGCGGGGAAGCAAGTCGCAAGAAGGCCAAAAAAGTACGGCAAGAAGCTGCACGCGCAGACGCAGAGGCTGAAGAGGAGGTGGTGCACGCGAACCAGAGTCGCAGACGCTCACACAGAGAGGATGATATGGACGACGATATGCAAGTCCCCTTGATGGACGGAGAGGTCATGGCTGCGCAAGAGGGTGTGCCGGAGGGCGGCATGAGAAGCTATGCGCATCGGGACATCAAGCCCGGGAACATTATGATTTCGGACAGTGGTACACAGCCTATTCTCATGGACCTTGGATCACTCGCGCCTTCACCGACGCCGATAACGAGCCGAGCGCTTGCACTGCAGGTTCAGGATCAAGCAGCGGAGCACAGCACGATGCCGTATCGAGCACCAGAGCTATTTGATGTGAAGACAGGGACAGTGATAGACACCAAGGTGGACATTTGGAGCTTGGGATGCACCCTATACGCTTGCTTGGTCGGCAAGTCGCCGTTCGAAGCGCGCAGCGAGGAGACCGGGGGCTCCTTGTCCCTCTGCGTGTTGGGTGGTGACTGGAGATTCCCCGATGAAGGGCCAGCTGAGGCAAGGCGCGGGAAGCAACGTGTCAGCGATGCTGCCCAAGCAGCGCCAAAAGAAGATCTGATATCAGAGCCGGTCAAAGAAGTGGTGCGCAAGTGTCTGGTCGTGGAGCCAGCCGAGCGCCCGGACATTGACCAGCTCATTTCGATGGTGGAACAAGTGGTGGCCGCGCTGCCAGACGAGGGCCATGCGGCTTTGGACATGGAGTAGAGAGGCTGTAACGAGACAAAATGATATGCGAGACGCGCGAGTCTTGGCGCGCCTGTATGTTTTGCTTTTCCCCGGTCTACCTTCCCCATGGGCTCTAGTGGCGGGTACCTGCCGTAGCCTTCCCCCTCGCCGCTGTCCGGCCCCGCCCCGCCCAGCCCCGCCCCGCGACACCTCCATATCGATGTCAAGATGGATGATGAGCTGACGAGCTGACGCTAAATGAACCCTCCATGACCCGCCCTCCAGTCCGGCGTGCATTTGAACAGAGTCTCTCGGGCAATTGACCGACTATTCGCGTTGAGGAAGCCTGCCGACAGCATTATAGCTGCGAGGTGTGGGCTGCAATATTCGGCTGTATGTATGCCGGATAGGTGGATCTTGTTCCACAGCCTCGCAAGGACGAATCCTCACTACGTCCAGTGTTGTACTTCTGTCCCCTCTCACTATGGTCAAACGCGCTATGAAGTTCACTCCGAAAGTCCTGCTGTCGGCTCCCCGGAGATCTGCAGGCATACCCAACGCTTCTGGGACCAAAGTGCTCTATACGCTGAGTACATACAGCTTCGAGTCTCACAGCAAGACAACAGAGCTTAGGGTACTCGCCGTCGAGACTGGAGAAAGTCAGGAGTTGGCCAAGGATGACGACATATCAGACCTGAACTGGCTAGACGACGACAGCTTTGTGTGTCTTCAGGCTGAAAAGAACGGGGCGACGAGCGTATTGGTGGCGAGCTGTTCGGAAGTCCTCAAGAAGCCCAAACTTGGCAACAGCCACTACGTCGCGGGGGGGATCCCAGGTCCGGCTGCCAACCTCAAGATAAAGCAACTGGACTCCGATAACTATGCCGTGGTCATCTCTGCCCCAGTCTCTCCCGACGGCACTCTCTTCAACCCGGAAAAATCACCAAAACCCCACTCTAGTGCAAGGCTTTACAACAGTCTTTTTGTGCGGCATTGGGACAAGTGGCGGACGAAGGAAAAGCAGGCTCTCTGGTATGGCCAGTTGACCAGAAATTCACATGGCGGGAGGTTCAGGTTGTCCGAATTGACCAATCTACTACCAGAAGGTCTCGAATGTCCAATACAGCCGTTCGGTGGCACGGACAACTTTGACTTGAGCGAAGATGCCATCATTTTTGCATCGAAAGATCCAGATGTCAACCCGGCTTTGGATACAAAGGTAAATGTGATGCGACAGCGTCATCTCAGCACGCCGGCTGACTTGTTATCTCGAACAGAGCAATGTTTACATCGTCTCCGTTCGCGACTGGGCAAGCAAACAGACCTCACTTCTCACACAAGTCATTGTTCCAGGGTATGAAGGCGCAGCCACTTCTCCCGTCTTCAGCCAAGACGGAACCAAAGCTGCGTTCTTGATGATGAAGACCAGCGGATACGAAGCAGACAAGAACCACATCTTTGTTCTCTCGGATGTTTCCAATCCAAATCTGACACCGCAACGAGCGTTTGCGGGAACAGACGAAGGGGGTTGGGACCGAAGTCCGGGATCAGTGACGTGGGCTCACGATGGGAACGACCTGCTCGTCACAGCGGAAGAATTCGGATCTGGAAAGCTATTCCAGATTCCAGGAAACCTCACCAGTCAAGAGCCCCGCGTGCTAACTCGCAAGGGCTACGTTGGTGACGTACGACCATTGCCTGGCGGTCGTGTATTTGTGTCTGGAAGCTCGCTGGTATGCAACTCCTTCTTCGCCATTGTGGATCCTCTCATTCCGCCCAATGCGGCCGGAAATCTCTTGAGCTGGAGCAACTCGAACTCCTACGACGGGACCAAGTTTTCCCTCAAAGCACACCAAGTATCTTCGATTTGGACTCCTGCAAGTGACCCAAGAGTCAACAAAGAGATCCACAGCATTGTTCTACGTCCCAGCAATTTCGACAGCAGCAAGAAGTATCCCGTTGCCTATCTCATCCATGGCGGTCCGCAAGGTGCTTGGGGTGACAGCTGGTCCACAAGATGGAACCCTGCTGTGTTCGCAGAGCAGGGCTACATAGTTGTTGCCCCAAATCCGACTGGCAGTACCGGTTATGGACAAGGACTCACAGATGCAATCCGCCAGAACTGGGGCGGCGATCCATATTGGGATATCGTTAATGTCTTCGAATGGGCTTCGAAGAACATACCAGAAGCAGACCATGAGCGCGCCGTAGCACTTGGTGCTAGCTATGGAGGATACATGATAAATTGGTATGTCTTCTTCAGTTCCAACGGTTGGCCAAAGCTATACTGACGTTCAGGCAGGATCCAGGGCCACGATCTTGGCAGAAAGTTCAAAGCTCTTGTCTGCCATGATGGAATTACCTCCTTTGCCGGTGGCATGCTTGCGACTGAGGAGCTTTACTTTCCATTTCACGACCTCGGCGGTACACCGTGGTACGACCCTGGCGGTGAGCCCGCTCCAGGAGGACCAGAGACCCCTGAGTCCAGAACGAACACGACCTGTAGCACCGCAACGACTGAAGCCTGGCGCAAATGGGATCCTTCTGAGCACTTTGTAAACTGGTCCACCCCTCAGCTTGTTATACATTCTAGCAAGGACTATCGCCTCACGATTGCAGAGGGCTTGGCCGCGTTTAATGTGCTACAGGCAAGAGGCGTTGAATCAAAATTCCTAACATTTCCCGAGGAGAACCACTGGATCCTAAAGCCCGAGAATTCGCTTGTATGGCATAAGGTGGTTCTAAATTGGATCAACCACTATGTCGGACTCCCTGCGTATGCAGATGAGGATGAGGAGAGCGACGAGTTCTTTGGTGGATTGAGGGAAGAGAAGGACGAGATGGTGGATATGGAGGGAAGCGACAGGCTCTCTACTTAAGGCATTGAGGGTCAAAAGTAAGCTAGAATTTCTGCTGGAACGGATGATGCAGAAGATGAGGTGGTTAGCGGACTATGTATCGGCCAACGGAGCTTGTGGCGCAGATCGAAACGCTATCAATCTGAATACCCTGATGATACTCGCAGCACAAAATGATCAAACCAAGGTGGCTTGCACGAACGGCTTCGTAAATTTATTGACAGCTGCCTCCGACCTCCATGCTGACCAGTTGTGGTTCAATAGCCCCCAAGTCTCGTCAGAATCGTGAGTTCCACTCCTGATATAATACGACCCCGCGAGAACCCACTGCATCCAACCGCCTGGTCCTCCAGTCAAGTTTGTCAGATACTCCTTGATACAAGTCGGATACGAATTACCGTCGCCTGAGTCGCAGCACCATTCACCTTTAGACATGTGATTGTCCAAATGTACATAAATATGCTGCTTGGCACATTCTGCTGCCACCGCGTCAAACACTTCCAGCCTGGTCGTATCCCGCGTAAAGCGTGGGTTTTCTTTCAGAATCTGTTTCAACACTGCCGAACCATTTTTCGATCCGAGGGCTCTAGTTGTAACAGCGGCCAGGCTGCTATCGACATCATTGTAGATATCATCAACCATTTCGATCGCAAAAGTGAGCCGAACTACATTCATGCCCAGGCTTCTCACCGTGGACACAATGTTCTCGATGGACTGGTACTGCAGGCCTTCCGGAATCATGATATCTGCGGCTCCCGGCCAGTTGACTCCAGCATAGACGACCTTTCGGCCTGCGTTATTGAGGATATCGCGTCCTGAGGTTGTGAAGGGAGCATGGGGCCAACCATCTTGTCGTTGTTGAGTTTGTGACGGCAGAGCGGTGACTAAGGCCAACAACGTTGTGCCAGCTGCGAGCATCGAGAATAGCATATTTCGTTTGATGTGGAGGGGCCGAGCCAGTCCATTGGATTAAGCCACTCATTGTTCCATATATGTCCTCTCGGCATTCGCATCCAAGAAGGATACGGGCCCTAGACGACGACCAGCATGTACTTCAATTGGGGTTGGTAGGGTAGTATCGCAGCAGATGACAGCATTCGGTTGGACAAATCGGCAGCGATAATATCGTACCGACCAGGGAGCGATGTCAACGGAAAGTCAAGCTTACGCCTTCGGTCCGTGTGACCCCGAGGATGTTGCCAGGCACCCTTCAATGATAAGAGTGTTGGCCGCCGAAGAAATTGTTAAGGACAAGCATACCCCGCCATACAAAGTCTATCATGGGCTCGCGAACTGCCGCAAGAGATCTTCCACGAGTATGGTTTTGGGACGAAGCGGTCAAGAAGAGCGAGGTATACACGTTCTACCGACTAATTACTTTTTGCAGGTAGAAGCTGAATTTGGTATCCTCACACTTGACCTGCACGTCTTCACCAGGGCCGGGACCGCAAGCTCCTGAACCAACACCTGCGGTGGCAACGTCCAGACGCAGCAGTAACACATCATCTTCTGCGAGATCACATGGATGCTTGGCTTTGTCCAGAACCTGTGGATTGTGGTAACCAGCTGCCCAAGAAAAGCTCTTATCTGCGTCCAGTCTTGTAGCAACGAACCTCAGACTGCTATCGTCGTGGAGCGCCACCCTTCGGGCACCCATTCTATTGCCGTTCTCTTGCGGAACATCGTAATTAGTGGCAAGTTCTGCAATTGGTGAGGTGTAGAGACCCATCTTCTGAGATGCCGACTTATCTGGATACGATTCGCCTGGTCCCAGTCCGAGATACTGTGCTATCTGGAAAGTCTTGCTCAGACGGAGATCAAGACCAATCCTTGGGAGAGTTTGTGGCATTTTACCCACAGGTCTGACATTGACATCGACAGACAGTGTTTCTGAAGCCGTGACGGTGTATACCGTGGTCACTTGGAAGCCCCAATCGAGGACCGGCGGGGTAAGGTAGGTGATACTTGTCACGCATAGTTCTCCCGGGGATGTTCGTGAAATTGTGGCTGAGCGAAGTTGGGATGTAAGAACATCGACCCCAAAACGTTTCCAGTAAGGCTCATCCCTAGGGCGATCGTTGTCTGTGGGTGCACGCCAGAATCCTGGAACTATCGCAACGTTTGTCGACGCGTGTGGAATAAGCAACGCTTTGCCATCAGAAATCCATGAGTGAAGCTCTCCTCTACAGCGATCAAACACTATTTCGAAAGATCCATTGCCCATCTTCCAGGCAGTTTGCGAAGTCCGAAGCCGCAGATTGTCGTCGATTGTCATTGGGCGTGGTATTATGGCGAAATTATTCGCGGTGGATAGACGAAACTGATTCCAAGATATTTCGTGTCCTTGTTCGGCCCAATTATTGGCATGTCGTAGTCGGATACTAATGGTAAGCCAGGTTTCTTCACCGGAACTGCACTTCAACATTGAAGTTGGCAGTGTTATAGACTGCTTCTCACCCGCCACAATCCTTGGAAGATCGAGGGACCCAGAGGCGCGTATGCTGCTCGTTTCGGTGAAGGTCTCTACCTTGTATGATACGACCAAATGGTCCAGGCTTATGAAGTCGTAGAGATTCTGGAGCCAGAGCTTGCGGTCTTGGAGAACAATCTTGACTGGTTCAATGACCTTCTTGTACTCCACCAGACCTGGGGTGGGGGTGTGGTCGCTAAAGCAAAGACCATCCATGACGAATGTGCCGTCATGTACAACCTCATCGAAATCGCCACCGTATGCATAGTAAGACCTGCCCATACCGTCGTGCTCTTCTTTCCACAGACCGTGATTGGCCCACTCCCAGATGAAGCCTCCTTGCAGTCTTTCGTACTTGCGAAATGCGTCCTGATATCCTTGGAGGTTTCCAGGTCCATTGCCCATCGCGTGAGCGTACTCACATAGCACCATTGGCTTGTCGAATCTGCCATCCTCGATGCCCTCGGTCTCGCAAAGCTTGACAAGCCTTTCCACACTCGGATACATATAGGAAAACATGTCTGCAGTCAACGCTTTTGCGTCACCTTCGTAGTGCACGGGGCGGGTAGGGTCCGCAGACTTAGCGTACTCGTACATCGCCTTATGATTCTGGCCGTAGAATGCCTCGTTCCCTAGTGACCATATGATGACTGAAGGGTGATTTTTATCGCGTTGAATCAAGGCGGCCATTCTATCGACGTATTGTGCCTTCCATTTCTCGTTGTTCGATGTGTACTCTGCAGCCTGTGGGAAAGCCAACTTTTTTCGCTCCTCGTAGTCCATCTCCTCGGGGATGTCGAGAGGTCTTGCAACGGCGTCGTAGAAGCCATGACATTCTAGATCAGCCTCATCCATTACCCAAAAGCCCAGTTCATCGCAGAGATCCAACATTCGAGGATCCGGTGGATAGTGACTGCACCGAAGGGCGTTGATGTTGTGTCTCTTCATCAACAGCAGATCTTGCTTGATGAAAGACAGTGGCACCGCGCGGCCAAGACGCGGATGGTGATCATGTCTATTGACGCCCTGCAACAAGATGGCTTTCCCGTTGACGGTGAGCAAGCCATTCTTGATCTCGACTTGTCTGAAGCCCACTCGATGATGTATGGTCTGAATCGCGTCCGAGCCGCCTCGGGACGAAAGGCGGATCTCCAACTCGTACAGTTCAGGCGTCTCAGCAGTCCATTTTTTGGGATTCGGGACATGAAAGGTGTGTAAAATGTTTCCAGACTTGGTACTGGATGGAACCAAGGCGTGCTGCAGAACGCGCCCATCCTGCTTCGGCTCCCGCAATGTAAGCGAGATATCTGCTTCGCACTCTAATTCCACTTGTAGCCGAACATCCATCGTGGCGTCTTGATAATCACTATCAAGGTGAGTCTGTATAAAGAAATCTTCAATCCTCGACGCGGGCAGTGCCACCAGATAGACATCGCGGAAAATGCCAGACAGCCACCACTGATCTTGGTCCTCGATATACGAGCCATCACTCCACTGATAGACACGAACGAACAGTTCATTCTCGCAGTCTCGCTTGGCAAGTTCCGAGATGTCAAACTCGGAAGAATTGCGACTACCTTGGTGGTAGCCGATCGGTTTGCCGTTCAGCCAGGCGTGAAAAGCACTGTCCACTCCTTCAAAGCGGATCCGTAGGCTGGATGTTGATAGCCAAGGTTTTGGAACGGAGAACCTGCGCTTGTATGTTCCAGTGGGATTTTCAGTTGGCACATGAGGAGGGTTCACCGGGAAAGGGTACTGGACATTCGTGTATTGAGGTGCTCCATGACCTTGCAATTGCCAATGGCCAGGAACATCAATATTGGTCCATGTCACGGGAAGTGCTGGCTCCACGGTATCAGAGTCGGCCTCTGCATTAGTGACCAAGGCGCTCGAGATGGGGTTATCTGGACTGGAATCGATGCTGTCGCGGAAAACCGGCTGTGGGGCGTGCAATGGCGTAGGAGAGAGGTGGAACTCCCAGGAGCCACTCAGCAACAGTGTCTCAGTCGGCAAATGGTAAGCCCGAGTGGGAAGGCGATTTCGCTGGAACACATGCTCATTGTTGTAGTCAGGAAGATCTGCCCCTTCAAATACTCTGCCTGCCTCGTCTTCCATCGCAGGCTCGCTGGACGTGGAGGGATCCCGCTAAGGAGGAGTGAGAAGAAAGGCGACGCAGTAGGTTCTGGAGAGGTCGGCAAGGTCGAGTCACCCATATGCATCCAACACTTGAGCTTTGCACGAAGTTGGAGAGGCTCCCGGGCCGAAACGGAGCGCTGCTGTCAGCCTGCTGGGCGTCCACAGTGGAGGACCAAGACCATCAACGCCTCGGGGGAGGACCAAGAGCTCGTGACAGTGCCAGTAGGAGCTATGGTGCTATTAAACCAAATTTACACGCTCAAACTTAGCGCCGAATACTGCCAGTTTAGCGCCCTCGGAACTCCGGAATCCAGTGGCAAGTGAATAACCTTTAATCGCGTAAACCGTGTGTTAAGAACCGTGCACTACTTAGCGGCAGAATCGCGTGTGCTCGATTAGGACCGATATGGACTGCAGCGCGTGTAGGCAAGACGCGTTAGCAACAGTCGTGTAATAGCACTAGATACACTATGCCGCCTCGCTATAGAATTAGGCTGTTGTTACTATTAGCACTACTAGATAAAGAAGAACGGCTAGCACTCGTAGAGGCCTAGCAGAGTGCTCGTGCCCCCTATATAACTAGCGATTGTCCGGCTTATAGATATCCTTAGTTCGAATAGAACCTAGACGATTTGAACGATAGCAACGTCCGGATGGACACATAGTTTACGAAGCAGCAACTCTGTGTGCTAGCGGACCTCTTGCTAGAGTAGGGCACTCTTAGGTTTCGATCTTCTGCGGATAGAAGGCACTATTACAAAGCGGAGCCTGTGTAAGCCTTATATCTCGTGTGCTAGAGGTTGGCTTATCTAGGCCGTTATTACGCACTCTAGATAGGCAGAAGCTACAGCTAGATATCGCAGGTATTCAATAGAACTATAGAGCGCCTATATAAGCTGTAGGGACCTCTTATTTACTAGTAGCCGGCCTTGAACGATATTGCTACGCTCGAGAGATATAGAAGGAAGGCCTAAGAGATAGAGCACGGCGGAGGCCTCTTATAGAGTTTTATTAACGGCACGTTCTTCGAGTTTGCGAGGCTCTCTAATCTAGATCGACAGCTCAGTTCGTACGCTAGTTATTATAGTACAAACGGCGAGAAACTGCAGTATATTACTGCGCCGGATAGCTTTATTGTCTACGCCTCTAAGCTGTTCTATAGGCCTGCTAACAACTAGCAGATGTTTAGGAATTCTAGTGTGTAGCAGCGGCTCTAAGAACTCTTTAATGGATAGCGTAAGGAGCTATATCTTTATAGCGATAGTGCCTATCAATCGTGCTATAGCGTTATTAATCTATTTCGAGCGGCTGCTAGGAGGTGGAGGTATGTAATAAACGAACAGCGGAGGGCAAACTTCTTCTACTTGTAGGCTCGGATTGGGGTGGAAATAGCTTTTAAGGACAACTAGAAGCTGTAGACGTATGCTAACAGCAGCAAGATGCTTAGGTCTGCCTGTCAACTAGTGTTAGCATATTATCTAGTCTCTATGTTGCTGCAGAACTATATGTTATGCGTAAGATATTATAATAAAGGCAAGCTAGAGCTTATAGGCTATATGTTTAACTGCGCCCCTCTAATAGTAGAGGCTTATCTTAGCGCCTACATCCCTAATATTAGTAGCGGCTAAACCAAACTTATATAGTCGGATCTGCTATGCCTATCGATAATATTCCAAGATTATTAGGCGTGTAACTAATAGCGTAAATAGATGCAGATGCGATTGTAGGTAGAAAGATTAAGATGCAATATTAAAGAGATAGCGTTCTATGCCCTGCGGCTTAATTCGACTAAGCGAGGCTGGTTTCTTGGCAGGATTGAAGTAAATATAATTATATCTATATAGTTACTCCTATCGATGTTTCTCCACCAAACATAGCCTATATTACCCTAGATTTAGAGATAGGTAAGGGAACACATAGAAGAAGCGATCCTATAAGTGTTTAAGGTATTGCAAGATGTATTGTATAGAGAAGAACTAGTAAATCCAACTTCTAACATATAAAAGCCGTCCCGCTAAGCTAATAGACCTCTAATCCACATTCAACTGCTAATTCCGACCTTACTCGCCAACTACACACTCAATTGTTCTTATCTACTAAGTTAATTAGCATCCACACACACTTAGATAGTTTCTCAATCTTCTCTTCGAGGCTCTCAAGGCGCTAAGTATTACTAGACGACGAGACGCTTTGCTAAGGCTAAGCGAGACTTGCAATCAATTTGCGCTAGAGACGACGATCCTTAGCTGCAGCCTCATTATCAAGCTAAGCTAGTTCCAGCACTCGCTCTACAACATTAGCAGTATTGCCCTTAATACGCTTAGCCTCGAGCCTAGCACGGACGATAGATCGGCGTTTAGCAGGCGGCGGCGCAAATGAAGATAGCTCATCGCTAGCACTCTTAGGCTCCTTAAACTCATCGTCAACCTCTCGAGATGGCCGCTTTAATCTACGAGCCTTATAGGCTAGTTTCCGCAGTTCTTCTTCCTTTAGTTGCTAAGCTAACTTCTGCTTATTCTACTAGTAGATATCTCGCTTCTTCTCGATCTTAATCTACCTCTCGCATAGCTAATCGAACTTAGATTGCCGGCCGCTAGTTCCAATTACTCTATTCGCTTTATCGGCTTTATATTGCAGAATCCACTCTATTACGCGTTTATTGGACTCCTCACAGTTGCCGCTAAGCACAATGCGACTAAACTGAGTTAGACAGATATCCGAAGTCTTAGAGATGGTCTTAGCCATAGTATCAAAGAAGTAGTTTAACGACTTATCCTTAATCGCCTGTTTCTCGAACGAACAGCATAACTAGAGGCAATATATCTGCTTAGCTTAATTATAGACTATCTTCTTTCGGCGGACTGTTTCTTTGCTACTATGAGGGCTGATAAACTTCTCCTTTAGCTTAACCTCATCCTTAAGAATTAGTCTTCTTTCGCCTCTAACGTACCTAGCTGGAGGTAATACTTCCTCTACTTTAGAGCTTAGCGGAGGTGGATCCCTAGCGATTTTGCTAGTAGGAGTCTCTACTAGAGCTCTATAAGGAGGAGTAGGAACTGTAGTATAGGTAGTAGAGGTACTAGTAGAGGCTTTATCTCTTACTCCTCCTACTATATTTGAACCTAGAGGAATTATCGGACCCTAGAGCGCACTTAGATTGGCCTTTACTACTAAATCGCTATATAACGCCCGACTTTCCACTGCTCGGCTATTCGCTACCTCCTCTTTAACCGAGTTTTAGCTACTCTTGTGGACTAGCAGCTCCTCGTACAGCGGAGGCCTAGGCACCTTAGTAGATAGCGCATAAAAGCTAGAGTGCACAACAATAGGCATGTAGCTCGGCGTTGCAAAGCCTATGCCATCACTCAGCCTAATAGGCACTTTTACTAGCCTATTTAAGGCCTTTCGATAGCTGCTTTGTAAAGGCACAAAGGGCAGCCTATATAGTAGATTGCCGCCATCTTGTGAGGTTCTTATTAGCAACGAAGGTGAGTCTAGAGGCGAGGATCGCTAACTAGTTGTCTGTTAGCTACTATTAAAGTAGTTAAAGCTGTTAATAGCAGCCGCTTGAGACGCGTCGATTAGAGGCAAATAGACGTTGCCTTACAGTGTTCCGGCTAGTAGTAGACTAGAACTAAAGTTCTAGTTGCTAGTAATATATAGCTAGTGCTAGTTATGGATATTCGACATCTTATAGACGAGAATAAGAGTACTAATAGAGCGTGTAGGTGTCGTGTTTACAACAGACGCGTACGCGCAACTATAGAGGTTGCAATACTTTTTATAGTTTGTGCTATCCAACTCTATCTTACGCCATATGGCCATTAATAGCTAGAACCACGCTCAAAACGGATTGTTAGAGGCCTGACTATGATAGTTACACGAACGACAACGAGTTCATTCACCTAACCCTATCTGGAAGGCGGTGACTAGCCTTAAGCGAGAGTGCAATCACGGTTCCACTACGCTGGAAGTTTATTCACCGACTGAGCCACATAAAAGAGCGTGTAAATTTGGTCTATTGATATGGCAGGCGCCTGACTGGACCGTCCAGAGATCCATCGTCCCGTATATGCAGATGCCATGCAATGCCATGTGAAAAGCTTCGACGGTTCAGGTAGTCCCAGAAGCTGCAGACAGATGGTTGGTGGAAGATGTGCACCTGGGAACGGCTAGGAAAGCTAGGGTGCACTGTCGCTCCGCCTCGGAGCGAGAGTCAATTGTCCAGTCTTCCCCGCTCCTCCAACCATCAACGTGCCGGAAAAGTGTCCACCAACAACAGGCTTAGAGTCACATGGCACAAGCATTGTGGTCCCGGCGACTTGGAGCATGAGTGCGGAGTGCATATAACCATGATCGACGCTCGCGAATATGGGGTCGGAACATTACCTTCTTCTTCCACCGTCCAGATCTGCCACGAACCCAGAAGAGCCCGGCCATTGGATTCATGGACATGGATCCCACATCCGAGAAGAATGAGCCTATCATCTCCGAGAAGAATGAGGTTGTAGAGCATGTCACCACGAAAGTCGACGATGTGGTCAACCTCGCCCACAACGAGAGCCAACAGCGATACTCACCATGGACATGGTCCATGTGGCGATTGTATGGCTGTCTGTGGATCGCCTACTTGTGCGGATGCTTGAATGGGTTCGATGGCAGCCTGATGGGTGGTGTGAATGCGATGAAAAGCTACCAAGACTACTTTAACCTGTGAGTGTCGATCAAGCAGCAATTGATTCGATACTGATATGTAATGCCACCAGTGGTGAAGCAAGCTCAAGCACGGGACTGTCAGTTCACCGATTCAACCGCGATTGTGTTATACTGATATGTTCCAAGCGTGTTCGCCATGTACAACATAGGTTCCATTCCAGCAGTCTTTTGCACTGGACCAATCAATGATCTGTTCGTTACCACTCCATGATGTCCGTCTGGGCAGGAGCTGAGCATGATATCTGTCTTCTAGGTTCGGTCGACGTTGGGGAATGTTCACAGGTAGAAAGCATCTTCGTTCATTACATCTGAGCTGCCCACTGACCGTCATCTTTGGTACCTAGGAGCGCTCACCATCATTATTGGAACCTGTGTCCAAGCCACATCCCACAACATCGGACAATTCCTCGCAGGTCGCTTCATACTGGGATTTGGCGTCTCCTTCTGTTGCGTCTCTGCGCCCTGCTACGTTTCCGAGATGGCTCATCCCCACTGGAGAGGGACCCTGACTGGCTTCTACAATTGCACTTGGTATATCGGCTCGATTGTTGCTGGATGGGTCATCGTTGGTACGGTTGCAGGTACTTTTCCAGACAGGATAGCAATACTGAGTTCGGACACAGGCTGCGAGTACATGACTTCAAGCTATGCATTCCGAATTCCCATATGGTGTCAGCTCATCAGCTCGGTCTTCGTTGCAGCGGGAGTCTGGTTCATCCCAGAGAGTATATATGATCGATCCTGATGCATGGACGGACCATGTTGCTAATCATGCATAGGTCCTCGTTGGCTGATGGCAAACGACCGATATGAAGAAGCGATGAAAGTTCTTGCAAGGTATCACGGCGAGGGAAGCTCGACGCATCCCGTGGTAGAAATGCAGCTCAAAGAGATGGCCCATCAGATCAGCACAGACGCATCCGACAAGAAGTGGTATGATTATTCCGAGCTCGTGAACACACATTCTGCTCGGCGCAGGTTGATCTGTGTCATTGGAATGGCCATGTTTGGACAGCTCTCAGGCAACTCTGCAACTGGCTATTACCTCCCCGTCATGGTCAGTGTCGAAAGGGGTGAAAGCAAGCTTAGCCTCGGGTGCCGCATCGGGCGCCATCTAGAGTCGAGACAATTGCTGACCTTTATCGTCTTTCTGTAGGCCAAGAACGCAGGCATCGATGACGCACACACTCAGCTCATTCTCAACGCGATCTACCCTATCATCTGCTTCTTTGCTGCAACCGCGGGCGCACGCTGCTGTGATACCATCGGCCGCAGACCTCTCCTGCTCTACAGCATCGTCTTCTGCTCAGCCTCCTTCTTGGTCATTTTCGGGACGAGCAAATTGGCCAATGACGATAAAAGCAACATCAGCGCAGCGAATGCCAGTATTGCTTTCATCTACGTGTTCGGCATTGTCTTCTCCTTTGGATGGACTCCACTGCAGAGCATGTACATTGCGGAAACCCTTCCAACCGCGACCAGGGCAAAGGGCACAGCCATGGGCAACCTGGCTTCTAACGCAGCTGGTGCGATCTCCAACTATGGTATTGGTCCGGGTCTGAACGCTATCGGCTACTATTTCTACCTGGTATTCGTTGGCTGGGACTTGATCGAATGGGGCGTGATGTACTTGTACTTCCCGGTAAGTGATGGCTACCTTTGTTTCCTGCGTTGGGGGTGCGCGCTGACCATTCTTTGCAAACAGGAAACGAAAGATAGAACTCTAGAAGAATTGTCGGAAGTAAGTGATCAACTGAATAAGCGTGAACGCCTGGACCATATACTAACCAGAACCCTTCGTCGTTGTCATAGGTTTTTGAAGCGAAGAACCCGTAAGTTTGTCCTACCGATACGCCTTGTTGCCCTAGTATGAGAGACATCTGCTAACATGTGTGTTCGCCACTTCAAAAGTGTCAAGAAATCCATGGAGAAACGAGGCGCTGCTACAGTATTGAATGCGATCGGTCTTGGGGGAGAAACACAGGTCGGAGGAGTGTAGAGGACCCCTGCTGGCGGATTGGTTGCAGATATGGCGTGGAGAACCGATAGTGCCGTATCGATAATGCCATACATGAGCTGTATAAGAAGATCTCGTAATGCAGTGTCAGTGCTTGTTTGTTCCTGAGAATGTGCTCACATTCACCCGGCGAGCCAACTCGGGCCATCGGGCGGGCTAGGCCGTCTCCACTTTCCCACGAGCCGCTTGCCGAAGTGGAGAAATACTGTCCATACCCACATATGTAACGGTGAAGCTGGGGCATAGGAGGTTGTATATGGTATACATCAACGAATGCCGTGTCACTGCTATGGGGATGTATGCGGTCCGCCGCAAGAATTCATGCCATGACGTTGGATGGACTCCCGGAAAGCGAGCCCGCGAAGAAGCGCAAGCGAGGGCCATACGCGTGTGCAACATGTCGTTCACGCAAAGTCCGGTACGTGCGCGTGCTTCACTGCCTGTCTCCCCAAATGGTAGCTGACTGGCTGCAGCTGCGATGGCAATCAGCCCTGTGGCAATTGTGCAACCATCGATAACGAATGCGTGTATGGCTCCGAGCCGGTCATGAAAGCCAAGAGCGACGCAATTCTGGAGACTGTCTTAAGGCTTGAAGATCGGCTATCATTCATCTCAGCCCAGCTGGTGAGTCTTCAGGATGCATGTTTGGTGAGCGCCTCCTGCTGATCAACCTGCAATCAGGCCGCGCACCCTTCACTCAGCTCCGAGCATAGCCCGGATACAGTGGCCGCAGCGGCCGCTGTGTCTCCCCAAACAGTGACTACTGATCGCCAGCCGTCCTCTGTCACTGGGGCGCGACAGCTGGTACAGGATGTGCGCCAAAAGCGAAACGAGAGCCTGGATAATGCTGTGCTCTCTGCTGAGCATACTTCGACGACCGAGGCGGTCCTGGCATGGCCATATTTCGACATCTTCCCCAGCCTCCGAAGCCATTATCAGCCAATCTTTGCTATCGAGCAACAAAGATCCAGATTCAGTGTGTCGAATGCCATCAAGCTGCCTTTTCTGGATCCAACCGAGGCGCAAGGCATTCTAACGGCCTTCCAAGACGTTGTGAACTTCTCATACCCCACGGTTCTGAGCAGCGTCATTGGCGATGTAGAGCATCGAATACTGAAAGGTCCGATGGACGACAGCATCGAATCTTGCTTCGCTCTCCTAGTCATGGCACTGGGCTGTGCTAGTGGAGTGGCGCAATCTCTCAAGCATGAGCAGTCGTCTCATTCTGCCCAGGTCGGACAGGTAATGAGAAGCAGATCTCTCGCATCGACTTACTTCGAGCTGTACTTGCAGAGGCTCGCGACGGTCCATCTGGAAATCTCAGCCACAGCGACACAATGCTTGTTCTTTACTGCATTGTTCTTCGCCTATCTGCAACGACCACTTCAAGCGTGGTCTTACATCAGCATGACCGCGGTCAAGTGTCGGCTGCTCTTGTCCTACTCTTCTGCAGATACTGGCGTGGATACGGAATGTCTCCGAAGAGTATTTTGGTCATGCTTCATTCTTGAGTCAGACTACATCGCAGAGCTGGCTGCGCTGCCACAGACTGGCGTTAGCAATATGGAATCACTGGTAGATAACCTTTTCCAGACATCGATCAAGTGTAGTGTGCTGACTCGTCTTTCTCGGTGTTCAGGTTCCATACCCAGCTTTCTACCAGACGTCAGACGATGACACAGAACGCGAGCACTCTGCTCTATACTTCCTCGCGTGTGTCTCTATGCGTCGGTTGCTCAACAGGGTGCACGATCTGTTGTATGCGCCAGAGACAGGAGTTGCTTTTGACGACGCTCGCTTCCCACACGTGGTCACTGAGCTGGATCATCAACTCGAAGAATGGAAGGAGTGTCTTCCTCACTTCTTTCATTTCCGGGTTGACACATCAGCTGCACCCACACAGCACGGTGGCTTCTTACGACAACGCTACTTAACCTGCAGGGCGGTCATCTACCGCCCGTTCCTGAATCAGGTCTTGTCCAAAACGTCAAACGGTGACCCTATCAGCACGCACATTCTCGACAAAGCCGGTATCTGCCTGCAAATGTGTCTGCTGCACATCCTCAACCTTCGTGCTTTCAGTCAGACTGTACTAGTCGACACTTGGATCTGTTCTCTTTCCATGGCTAGCACAATGTTGCTGCTGCTTGCTGCGAACAGGATCCCTGGTCTGAAAAGACGTCTTGGGGATGATGTGCTTCTCCTGGGTAAGCATCTCATGCGGCTCATCGAAACTTGGGCAAGCATACACGGTGACCAACAATCGCCCAGCGTCAAACAAAGCCTATGGATGATTGGGGAGATTGATGCCTTGCTCCATCAAGCAGTTGAGGCCACGAAGTAGTCATCTTCGCCAACCACTACAGCTAGCATACTCGAGGTGCGCTCACACTGCCTTGTACACTCATCTCGTCCATTGGTTGTGGTTGGACAAACCGAAGGCAACCATGCTAAGGCAGCATTTGCGAATCTCCTCGTCGCTTTGGGTCTAGCTTTTGGCTCAGAGACATCCTTCAATGGGGAACTTCGTGTACTTTGGCTTGCCACTATTGTACGACACATTTCTATCTGACAGACTGGTCGCGTGCTCTTGCTGCCGCTCGACAGTCTTGCACATCCTTGGGAAGCATCGCCTTTCTTGAGGGCAGCAGACACTGAAGTAGACCTCTAAACTACGGAAATTCCTCCGATAGTACGGCAAGCAGCATGACAGGCCCGCTATGGTCAATCTGAATCCTATGGGATAATGGCGCTTAGATCGCAAGCCAAAGGTGCGCAGCCAGTACTCACTCGTGCTATGCAAGGAGAGAAGACACGATGGTGGGAGACGCCAAATCTCAGATGACTGTGTCCCTTTCTTTTTGCGACTTCTATGAGCATTGAGATTGATAGTGGCTTCGAACGCCAATTCATCAATGATTGCAGTTTGTGAAAACATGGCCAAAGGGGCGCTGGTTTTGTTCAAGCTGGTACCTTGCGACGCCGGCCTTGGCAGTATCTCGATTTCCCAAATGGTGCCCCGAGGCATGATGCAGCAATTCACTCACACGGACGTATGTGCTCACTGCTAATTATGCCAGCCCTCACCCCAGCGCTGCGAACATCGCTGGTATTTCTTCTTGGCCCAGCGAGCCTGGCTGAAACAGGCTGCTCTACGGCTCAAAGAATTGCAATACTGCGGTTCCACCAGTGCCTCTCGTCGTCGGGAGAAGCTGGACCAACAATGCTGAGACTTTATAAGCGTACGCATTACACATGGGATCACTCCCGTTTAAAATTTGGGAAGAGCTTGGTAGCGATTGTTGAGACAGGGACTACAAGCACGCCGTAGAGTGATTCCAATGACTAGCACATCCGAAGCTCTGAGCGATGCAACCGGCCCTTGCATTCACAATGCTACTCGAAACACAGATGCAGTGGAACACATCTGTAACGCATAGTATGTCCGATGCTGATTGAGATCTCGATAACTGTCAGGATGCTGCCTATACACTTTTCCCCTCCTTTCGCGTCTACATATATCTTTCCTCCATCCCCCGTTTTCCCCGCCTCAGATACTTCTACCCCCTCTGTCCTGTCGTTCCTTTGATTTCCCCAGCCTTATTATGACTTCCGGCACCAGGCGCTAACGAAAGATCGTGACTCGATATCTCGTCATGCTCTTTTGCTACGCCTCCCCCCTTCTCCGGATTATGGTGCGATTCTTGCCTGTGGTTGCCATGCGCATCGCCTTCGGCTGCAAACCGCTTGAGGTCCTTGTAGCTGACCTGTTTTAGAGCTGCTTCATGTGTTGCCGCAAGGTTTACCTTCGGTACCGCATCGTTTTCAAGCCGTCCCTCCTGCGCCGCCTGCATAGCCTCCTGCCATCTTGATACGCAAAGACACCACTTTTGCCCGGGCTTGATGCCAATATCTTTGAGGTTGTTACCTTTCGATGCCTATAGAGTGGAAGGGGTCAGTGTTCACCGAAAAAGCCTCGAGTCTAGAGAACTCACAGTGAAATCAAGGAATTTCGCGGTCATAGTCGCTGCAACAGCTGGAGAGTATTACGAGGTCAGCAATTCTCCAAGCACTAATCATGGCTTGATCTCATGAGGCTGACAGTGATTTCCCGTGTCCTCTGGTCCTGTCCTGCAGAACCCATCTCGGAAGAAACCAGTGGGCGGATCTTTTGAAAACAACGCTAGGCGGCCCCCAGCAACTGGACAGAATTTCAGTCTTTCGTTAGGACAGCAATCCGTGAGGCACCAGACCATTATTGTTTGCCATCATTGGCTTCGTAGAAGTTTGAGGTTTTGTCGCCATGTCTGCTATGCTGTGTTCTTCGCGAAACTGAATGACTTTGTTTCGAGTCACTGCTCCCGGGTGGCCTGTTGACTCCGAGATGCAAACAATTCTCAGGTGGGGACGGTATTGATCAAGTTCAGTCGAGGAGATTCGATTTACATACATCGAAGGATCATCAATCAACCCGAACAGCGATCTCGTTCACTGACATCACCATTACAATGGGTCGTGGAGAGCAGGATACATGATACCTTGCACTACCGCAGGTACCCGTCATACCATACCGTATCGGGAGCTGAACCAGATCTGTAGATCGCCAGATCTGGATATGCTCCACCGGCATCAGACCAGCCGCAACACGATCGGACCCGTCATCGAAGACAGTATGGACAGGTGAGAGAGAGGGAATGGCGAAGCATTGTTCGTATTACACAGTTCTATTGACGTCAGATCGATCGCATATTGTTCTCGCCTGGAACATTTCTTGAACAGTACATAGAGACTAATAAGCACTGCATGGGCATTACGGAGGGCGTCAGCAAGCGCTCCAAGATGGTTCCGGAAGTGGTTGACGGAGCTTGGGTTGCAAGGCTTCTCTAAGGCTATCATCCGTCTCGCCGTGCGCACGGGAAGACTATTCTACTATACAGGCGACCATAGTGGCCAACTCTAAGTCAGAAATCACGTATAGCCAGCCATCGATCTGTGTCCGAGAGCATCCCAAGACGAATAAGTAGATATTGACGAATATGGAGCTGAAGATTGTCCGCATAAATTTGCCGACCTCAGCGGAGTTTCGAGTATAATGCGAAGTGACCAAGGAATCCCGGCGAGCGACTAAGTGCGCCTGTTGTTCAATGCTGAACATATTATGCCTGCTTGATGATGGCCAGTGGGAGCTCAGTTTGTATCGCCATTTAAATCCGACTTGATCTGTGCCTCGGCGTCTCTTTTCGCTCGCTCTTCTTCTTGCCTGAGCTTCACTTTCGCAGGCTTCCTGGCACTCACGGGCCCATCTGCATGTTTATTCTTCCATATGCCACCATATCTGTAGTGTGGGTATTGTACTTCGTGTCCTTTCGCATCTTCAAATCCACCCGAGACACTCCGCCAGCATGCTCCCGGGCAGATCATGTGCCACTTCCCAGTCTCGTCAACCTGGCAGCGAATAAGAACTGGGCGACGAGCATTGCAAAGCGTACAGGGTTTGTTGTGGTTCTTAGTGTCCGGTCGCGGCATTGTCAAAGAGATATGGGAAGGAAGTGTGGATTGAAACGAGGCATCTCATGTCACAGTATGTTGTGTAGCATTAAGGTGGCTTGATGACGTCTTTCATTGGATCCTGCTAATAATATCTCTGCATCATCACTAAACTCTGGCACTGTTCACGGCGGGACGAGAGTGTCCTGTATTGCGATTTGACGGACTCGGGTGAGCAAGCTAGTGCCTCATCTGCAGTTTAGTACTTCCATCAGAGGTTCGGCATGGGACGAAGGAGATATGTCTGGGCTGATGCTTGCTTGCCTCTCGCGGAAACGCTTGAAAAGTATGTATTGTGAGAGTTCCGTCTCGATGATATGGGCATGACTCCAATGTGTATTCCACCCAACCTGGGCATCTTCAGCACAGGAAGATGATCAAGAGAAATAGAGGTGCCCCACCGGACTTGAAGTTCATGTCCCCATGAGCACTGTCCGTGGTCTCAGACTCTCAGTGTCCTCCAAAACCTTGCAGATTTCAAGAGTCCAAGAGTCCAAGACCTTCTACTGCTGCGGCATATTGCTATACTGCATTGAGGCCCCTCGTCAAGCAGATGAGCCATGCTACCACGATCGCAACCTTGATTCCAAGACCTCAAAGACACGCAGTCGTGGGATTGTGTTTGTCGTCAAACGCAGAAAGACAGAAAGCGAAAGCAGGGATCGAGCAGCTATACCATGCATATGATCCCATTAATGGTAGGCAGTGACCAAGCGTAAGACAGTCGCCTTGTCCTCTCCTCTTTCTGAAGGAGAAGTGTGGAAGACATGCCACTCGAAGAAGGCGCATCCATGACCCATCTCATCACTGCAACGCTCCTCCATAGCTTTGCGCTCGTCTTGACCCAGCACTTGGCATCCACCAAGTGGCACATCAGCGTCCTTTAGGAATCCTGTGCCGGTGCAAGTGAATGCAATTATACCTTCACAGTCATTGATAACCCGATTTCTAGATAACCCCCAGCTTCCAAGCGAATCATACGGCTCGTACAATGCTCAATGACTCCACTTATCGACCACGCGATATTGGCACTGGCAATACGGCAAGGGGCCGGAGGTCAGAGTGCTGTGCGAGAGGTGACGGCGTTTTTGAGTCTAGACCCAAGCGAGGAGGGCAAGGTCGGCGTGAAAGTGAGTTTCGATGCAGAGTGAGTAGTTCGCGTTGCTAGTAGTGTAAGAGGTTCCGACTGATTGGACAGAGCTGAGCAGACCGAGCTGTGGGAAGGAACGAAGACAGGCAGCTGAAAGGAGGTTCGAGGCTCATTGTGGAGCTTCGATTTGAAACCAAATTTGTGCAGGTGGAGAGTTGAGACTGTCTTACGGGTGGAACAGGTGCTGAATCGGAATCACCGACAGAGTACTCTGTGATAGTTTGGGCTCAGTGGCTCAACCTTTGGAAACACCAAATTGTCTAGATCCTGGCGGCAAACTTCCATACCAAAGTTGGACATGCAGCCATCATGCAAATATGTCTAATCCTAGTCACCATCTGTCAGTCTTGCAACGTGCTCAGAGCTCAGCTTACGTCTTCAGATGATCTTCATCATAGAGCTGATGAAGCACGCTCATAGTGCAAAGACCCACCTTGGTTTGCAAGAAAGGCCACCAGACCGGCTGAAGCTGTATTTCGTACATCTTCGCCAGTGGGCATCCCTCATCGCGAGAGTCCTACTATTATAATCAAGCAGATCTCGCTCCATGTCCAGCGTTACGGAAGCTGAACAAACAGGTCACACATAATTGGCTGCTCTCGACCGTCATAGAGCACACATCACTGTTTTCCAATGGTGGAGTAAACATATTTTGTCGATGTCTCCGATAGCACCAGACCGAGGGCTCTGTTGCCCGCAATATCTGTGATTCTTATGCTGACCTCGGTAATGCCCAAGCCGATGCAGGGCACGGTGTCATTGACTTCGAGAAGTCCATGCACGAGCACTTTCCTCAGACGGTGCTTGATCTGATCAGCTCAGTTCTAGGCGCGCCGTGCTCGAGCAACAGCCGCGTTATGCCTTGACTGCCGGTGAGAACACAGGCTTCGGCGGCTGTGTGCCCGTCACGGTCTTGCAGAGTCAGATCAGCGCCATGTCGGAGCAGGACTTCAACAATCCGTCTACGTGCGCCGTGGCGGTCGCGCACGGCTACGTGCAGAGGTGTGTCCTCGTGACTATCGCGTTTGTTTGCCTCCGCGCGTCTCGTGAGAAGCAACGACACCACGTCCAGACGAGCATGTTCCACAGCAAGGTGCAGATCTGTCGCCATGCTGATCTTTGCCTTTGGATGATTGAAATCAATGTCTGCCAGAGAACGGGGCCAAATAACCAAATATGTTGAGTTGACCAAGTAAGGAAACGCGTCCAGCAGAACAGTCAGGATCTCCACATTCGACCAGCCCACTGCGACTGTGGTCAAAGGGCACTCTCGCAGAGTTGGACAAAAGCCACGAGCTGCCCACATATTGAACTCGGAGAGCACATCCTCGATTCTCCGAGCACCACCACGCAGGTGATAGGCCAATGCGTCGGAAACAACTCCTGTTGTGATGACTGGTCCCTCCTGCTGGCGAGCACGTCGAAGCAAGAGAGTGACCAGACTCAAGTTGCCATGGAAGCAGGCACAGTGGATTGGGGTGCCCAGCAGTCGACTAGTAGCTATGGAGTCCGCGAGGTGTATACAGAATGTCTCCGAGATGTTCAGTCTACCCTTGATAGCGGCGAGATGCAATGGCGTTCCGCAGTCCCGGCTTTGAGCATTGACATTTGCGCCTGCTGCCAGCAGAGTCAAGACCACGTCTTCGAAGCCGCAGAAGGCAGCATGGTGTAGAGCAGTCAGGCCATGTTTGTCAACATAGTCCAGATCTGCGCCGAGGTAGATCAGATGCCGTACTCGTTGGTTCTGGCCCTCAGCAGCGGCTTGTAGAAGGATTGTGTTGCGAATGCTTGGAGCGAGCGTCTCATCCGTGCGGCGTTTGTTGGAGTCATATCGAAATGGGATGTCTAAGTGAGATCAGTCCACATCTATGCGTAAGATCGATTCATGGCTCACTGTCGCAAATATTGCCATTGACCTGCCGTGGGTCACCTCCTGCTGTGACCTTGTGGCTACGCACATTGTCGATGCTCACAACCTGCTTCCGACCATTTGCGTGCCACGAGCGCATACAATCCTCGACAGGCGGATTTGCCATGCCAGTGCATTGTTGAGCAGACGGGTATGTCTCACGAGAGAAGCGGTGCAGGCGTCAGTTCATGTTCGCTTTGAAGACCGCATCGTCACCGAGACAGACTCAGGAGATGCGATCCGGGTTGGGCATGACCACTACATGTACCGCCGTTATTTGCAGGTGTTGGTCTTTGCTGTGCGCAGCACGCGAGACGATCGCAATAGCAGACAGTGTGGGCGAACCAGCACAGAATGAGCATCCATCGGGCTTGGCAGGGCCGTGCCGATTCCGCAACCCTATTCCACGCCTGCTCATGCAGGGACCCAGGCAGGTTTCAAGGTCGAAGTCCCACGGCCGTTTGATTACTGACCTCGACTCCTATTGCCGCCGATGACCCTACCGTAGGCACTCACCTTCACCACACCACCTCTGCCAGTAGCCCCTTCCGCATCAGATGCTCTGGCGGCACCGCTAGCCATGTTGGCCGTCACAAGCTTGACACTTGGCATCAGCATATGACCGTGGGAGACAGCGACGGCGGCGTGGGCATGCATCTCCGCCATGCCTTCCCATCCTTTCTCCGCCATCTCAAGCGACGATATCCGTGGCTGCGATATGCCTCGGCCACCGCGATAGCATTGGTTATGCTGTGGACCTATGCCATATGGGAAGGAGAACGCGGAGTGTTCCGAAGCCATATACAGAACTGTCATTGGGACAAATGGGAAGAATGGCCGCACGGCGCAGTGCCGCATCATCTGGTTTTTATTGCCGACCCACAGTTGGTAGATCCGCACACATATCCAGACAGACCATGGCCACTCAGTAGCTTGACCGAAACATATACGGACATGTACATGAGCCGCAACTTCCGCCTGATCAACGAAAAGCTGGACCCAGACAGCGTAGTGTTCCTTGGCGACTTGTTCGATGGTGGGAGGGAGTGGGCAACGGAGAGGGCGAGGCATCTCAAGAGCAGCCAGCGCCAAGTATTGATCAATCTGCTTGTACTGGACCCTGCGAAAAAAGAGGGCGAGCGCATTGGTAGCGACGGCAAAACAGACCTAAATGTATTCAAGCCAGGCGAAAAACGCTGGAGTAAGTGGAAGATGAAGCAGTGGAACTCGGAGTACGACCGTTTCAGTCGTATCTTCTACGACAAAACCCAGCTGTATCCCAACGGAGGAAGAGCTTTGTTTCCTGCGTGGGAGGAGCCAGCAGACCCAGTCAGCGTGGCTAATGGTGCGCCCAACGTGACGTGGTCTCATTATGCTGTAAGCGGGGCCAAAGCACGCATATTGAAGACGAGTCTACCCGGGAACCACGACTTAGGCTTTGGGGCAAAAGTGCAGGTGACAGTGAGGGATCGCTTCGAAGGCCGCTTCGGAGAGGCGAATAGTGTCTATGTGATCGGAAATCATACCTTTGTCAGTCTGGATACACCTTCGCTCTCAGCTTACGACGAATTCATCGAAGGAGGTAGTGTCACCGAGGAACGGAGACAGCAATATCGTGAGATTTGGAGGCCAGCGGATGAATTTCTAGATACTCTGGAGGTGACTGGTCCTAAAGCGGTGCGAAACACTTTGAACCAATTCTACCCTGGTGCATATCCATCACAAGGCTATTACCACACTGTTCACGATCCTAAAGATGCAATCGATAAACGGCCGAAGGATAAGTTCGAGAAACCTCGACTTCCCATCATCCTGCTATCGCATGTGCCATTCTTTCGTAACCCGGATGTCGATTGCGGAAGCATGCGGGAACGAGACAGGGCAATTTCCATTGCTGCCGGATACCAATATCAGAATGTGCTTACGCCAGCGCTTTCCAACATGATTGCCAAAAAGGTCTCCAGGATTGGGGATATTGAGCACATTTTCTCTGGTGATGACCACGACTATTGCGACGTCTCTCATCGTTTCAACGTTGGCCGATGGAGCGAGGATAGGCAGAAAGAGAACGTGATCATGCGTGCCGTCCGCGAGATCACAGTGAAGAGCTTCAGCTGGGCGATGGGAGTTCGAAAGCCGGGCTTCGTATTGTTAAGCCTGTGGAATCCTGTCGACGAGAAAGGCAGCACCATTGGTACGCCCTTGCCAACCCTTCAGTCACATCTGTGTCTGCTACCGGACCAGCTAAGCGTGTTCATCAACTATGCAAGACTGCTAGGGATTACTTTCGTTGTCCTTTTCGTTCGTGCCGTCGTTGTCGGCCTTCGGAACAAGCTTACCCTGGACGAGGACGATAGTTTTGAAGACGTGCTCTCGCGACGGCTGTCTTTGCACAAGTACAAGAAATTACAAGCTAATGGCCATCCAAATGGGTACATAAGTCCAAACAAGAGGGCTAACGGCGAAGCCAAAGGCCGACATCGAGCCTCATCCACCTCAACCTCTACGGCAAACACCACTGATAGCCACTTGAGTGTCCAACGAAGCTACAATGCACGCACCAGGAGCATGAGCCCTGCCGGCCCCAACACATTCACGCATGCTAATAGTTATGCCATGCCCAATCTCCAAAAGGAAGACAATCGGCCACTCATCGATAAAGCTGGTTCCTACCCGCACCTGAGATGGCAGGATCCCGATGAGTCGGACGAGGAGTCGCATATGGGAGATTACGATAGCCAAGGGAAGAGCAAGCGTAAACCAAAAAGTCGCGCCCGCACAGCTCTCGATGAATTCATCAGGAGCACTATCATCGTCGCCGTCCCAAGCGCTCTCTGGTATGGGTTTCTGATCAAGAATGGGTGATGTGAACTTGGGTGAGAGCGTCACCCGAAGGGGGCAAGCAATGATCCTGATCGGCGATGCACAGCCCGTCATTATGCTAGATCTGACCATGGTTACACCGCGACCTGATAATCCAGTTAGACATAACACTTGGTCGCTCTGCCTGCCGAGCAACTTCAAGCTCCACAGCAGCAGAGTGGCTCGGCGGCAGCAGACAAGTTCGCATCCAGAGGTGACGCTGGATCCTGCATGTCTACCAAAGGTCAGGGATGGAACGAAAGAGAAAGCTCGGCAGCCTCTCGAGGTGAGCTTTAGGACTCACACCGATCAGGAGATAATCAGGATGAGAGTATCACCAGGAGCGATTGATTGATCTTTTGAATGATGTACGTACCGGCATAGCGAGGTCAATACCATAACCAGAGGTGCATAAAGAAAGGGTTTCATCCGAAGCATGATGGAGACATGGCTTCTCGATAATTTTTAAAGCTGTCGTCGTCCTTGACGAGAGAATCATAGTCAATTGCCGCGACAGCAATCTCTGACTGAGTAGGCTCACTTCGAGATTCTATTTCCTCGGGTTCGACAGCGAGCAACATGATTCTTCAAGCAGTGGCTATGCTAATACGCTGTGACTCCTGCCTCGGTCACAGAACGGCGGGAAGAGTGGAGGAGCTCTCTAGGGGCGATCTTGTCGCTCAGCGCAGCAAAGACGACTCTACGCTGAGGAGGCGTGTAGGCCACTCTGACATGCGCTTCGGTACGAGACATGCTTTTAGTATACAACTCTAGCGAAGCACAGATCTGTGTATCTCGAATGCTTGTGTCTGTACAAAATGCACTGGAAGACATCTTGGCGTTCACATGCCTTCTATCTCGCAAGCAGATCATGGTTCTGTGGGGATCACCCTACTCAGAGCCCAAAAGGCTTTCTGCGTGCGTCCCTTAGCCATCGCTTTAGGCAATTCGAGTGCGCTCGGCAAGGTAGTGCACTGCTGATAAGATTTCGAACCAGGTATTTTCACACGACCTCATACTACCTCCAGGCATCCTTCAATTTACGCATTACTTCGAATTAAGGCAAAGAATATGGAGGCTTGAGGGAGGGAGTCATTCCGAAGTATAAGCGGGAAATTGTTCGCAGCGCTTGTTGTTGGCAGTCAATCTCTTTGCAGACAAAATGGTTCTCTCGTAGGACCTTCATTCCTGGTAATTGCGCGGTATCATCGTCGTTGCAGTCTGGTATGCTGGCAAGTAGCGCGATTATTGGTGGTCTAAGAGTGTCCCTCTCATAACCCATGTGTCTTTCCCGTAGATATTCGATATTTCGAGCTGGAGGGAATCCAATCTCAGCAGCAATCTAGACCCTGTGAATCATCCTGCTGTTCCTTGCTTCTGAGTCGAGGCCTACCAGTACGCAAATATCGCAATGAGCAGAAATCAGCCGCCTTGGTACCAAAGGCGAGGCCGAAGGTAGAGAGGAGCTGGCCATGATGGAACAAACTGTAGAGGTCGAATTTGAGAACGGACCGGATCCGCCAGCCTTCCTTGACCAGTTCAACGGCACGGATGTGCTCGAATTGTGCAGCTCCTCCTCGTGTCAGCAGTATGGGAACGGTCGTTGTTCGATCTTGAGTATTGGAAACGTGATGCCTAGCTCTGTTGGCTGTGCCATCTACGCAGCCCACTAATACGTGTATTCGATCACAGGTATTCATTTCGTATCATCCAACTAGTACATTATGCTCATGCTCAGAATGGAGCGACAGTCGTTAGTCATACTTGTATCTTCTTCCCGTTCGCCATGCCCAAGGACCAATGCCGCATTCGCCCGTCAATTTTAAATTCAGTCTTGCAAAGCTTTTACATCGACGCCTTTCAATCGTCTTGAGTGATCTGGCAACACCTTCTGCGCCGTCGCTCATGTACGTGTATATTCGTGACAGTCACAGTCCCTTTGGTCTCCTCATATCTGCAGAGCTGTCTGATTCTTCCTCAGGTCAAAAAGGTTCGCTAGTCGAGTTGTCTTTGTCTCGAACCAGGATTCGATTTGGCATGGGAGGATTGCCATTATGGCCGGAGAACCACTTCACCTCCAGGGCTGCAGAAGGATCCTAAGCGTAGTTTGGCGGCGAATTAGATCCGCCTGGTGCGGCCTGAGCATGAGGTCCACCATGACCGTTGCCATCTTTCATGACGTCCAGGGTATGTGGGAAGTAGGGCTCAACACCCCAGTTCCGTAGATATGCTCCAGTTTTCTCGATCCTCTTAATTTCTCGCTGGACCCCCCAGCTGTCGCCTTCCTCTCGGAAACGGCCCTTCACAACATCGACCATGGCGTCGTCTAGACGGGCATAGAAGGCTCGTCTCTCGGCGATGTCATCTTCGTCGCCGTTCTCGAGCCCGCCGTGGGAGTTGAGATTGCCGCCGAGCTTGAGAAGCAGATCGAATGCAAATCGTGGCCCACTGGGCAGTGAGGAGAGGCGCGTGATGTCCGGCAGGAACTTCAGCATGCATGCGCTGAATGAGGGCGTGGGGAGAGAGTCGTTCAAGTCGTCTTGGAGTCGGTGGAGGTCGAAGTTGACAATGGTAATCTTGCGGTCGAGCTGTGCGTTCAACGTCGCTGCGGCGTGCGTCGGCGAGGAGGAATGTGAGGCGGAGTCCATGATCTGGGCGATGCTGGGCGGGACGTCTAGAGCATTGTCAGCATGTGATGCACACACCCCGGGGAAGGCTGGGCCATTTGTTCTCACCTGGCCGCAGCCCGCGCTTGTCGATCCATGCATGAACTTCCGTCCGCTGTCTCTCGAGCGAGTCGATGTAGGCTTTCAGGTCGGCGATCTCGCTCTCCAGCCCCTCTATCTTCTCGGTATATGGTCGCACCGCTTGGTTGAAGGCCTCGACGAGCAGATTCGGCGCGGGCTCGTGCTTGTGCGAGGGGCTCGCATCGTAGCCGCTGCCGTACCCATTGCCCATGGTGTTGTTGCTTCGGGGCGCACCCGTCACGGGAGCAGTCTGGAAGGTGTTTGCTGACGCGCCGTACTGCGACACTTCGACCGGGCGATCGCGGCGTGCGTACATGTTGTCTGCGCTCCCCTTCGCCAGCAGATCGCCGTGCGGCTGTGCGCCGCCACCCACGCTTGCGTTGCGTCCCACGGGTCCGCCCTGCTCGTCGTAGTCGATCGGGCTCCGGTCGATAGGCGGCGCGCTGTGGGCGTACTTCTCGTCGTATGCGGCGCTGCTGGTCTTGCTGTCGTGCCGCGAGTCGTAAGTGTCGACGTAGGACTGAGAGTTACTGCGACTTCTCGAGAGGCGCTTAAAGAAGACCATGCTTCTAGTGAGTCAGGGAAGAGGAGAGGAAGGGGGACAGGACAGGATCAGGCGCTCCGCGGCCGCTTATACCTTCTGCGGTGTTGGCTGGGTGCGCAATACAGGCAGACACGGATAACGGTATATGGATGGCTGGGTGGACATGTGGGAAAATGCAGCAGGCTGGTCGCGCGGGACCCGATGGTGTTACAGAAGTTGTGCGCCGAGTGCTACCGACTGCCCACCGTCGCTCCACCTCCGGTACGCACGACAATACGAGTGCTGCCGCTCACAGCTTCCACCGCCGCCCGCACGCGCGCACGCCCGCACGCCAGCAGCCTGGCCGGCCATTGTTGTAGTCCTCATCAGACCAACGCTGCTGTCGTGCAAACGAGGTGTGCGTGGTCCAAGCTCTGGAGGCGATCGCTTGTTGGTGGCGCGGCAGGTCGGGAGCGGCTCCCGCTTTCCGACGTGCCCGGGCAATACCTAATCTGCCAGCCATCTCACATCTCCGCAGCCGAGAAGAAGAATGGTGATATACACCGCCGTGTCCAACCCCATCGTTCCCCCAGCACACACATCCGTTGTGACACATTCACTCCTGCTTGACATCATTCGCACGGTGTCTGCCTACGCGCCCGCCCGCGTGCCTGGACCTGGCAGCTGTGATGAACGCAACCGGCGGGGCCGCAGGCATTGGCCACATGCAAGAAAGAAATGTCTCTCCCAAGGAATCGAAGAACAACCAGAATCGACCTTGCTCGCCTTCCCCGAAAAACACAAGCGCGATTGACTTCCTCGCAGGCTGAGCTGAAGCTTCTCCAGATACAGTTGCCAAGCCATGCTGGACTTTCCAGACTTGGCCATAAGCACTCATTCATACCATGGGAACAGCAGTTCATGCGGGACCAGGGAAAGCTGGATGTGGCGCGGGCTGGCGAGCCTCATTGATGCCCACCTCCCAACGCCATGCGGTCTTCGCTGTTCGCAGCTTCTTTCGAGCCCTTGCGAAGGTCGATCTATGCCTTCGATTTCCAAAGCACAGTATACAGCGCACAAGATCGCCGGCTGAGCACAGACAGGAGTTGTGGGCGCTTGCGTACAGACCCTTTCCTATACTGCCCGTAGTCCACGAGCAGACCCAGCTCCAGAACGCTCATATATGAGGCGTGATGGTAGCGCTGCGGTGGCGAAGCTCGCTGCGGCCGTCCCGTTCAGCGTTACCACCCACTCTTACAACACTCCAACAGCATAAATCAAATCTACAATATCATCGTCACTACTCCTACACACTGACCTTGCTCCACACCACACAATCTGATTCCAGTAGTCTTTAAGTGGGTCATGACACGGCTCCAGAAGCAAGCTCCGTAGGAAGAAACAAGCATTGGCTCAGGTTGTCAAGTCTGCGGATCAAGCGATGCCCGGGGCATATCCGCCTTGTCCAGGCCCTCCACCAACCAGACCATTGCCTCCCATACCACAGAAGTAAGGTTCGAGGGTGAGGTATACATATAGGCGAAGCAGTGCGCCGCGTCCTGTCGAAGGGCAAGGCATTCCAGACAAGCCATTGCACTCCAGCTTCGTTGTCAGACAATCCCAAGAGAGACTTCCTCGGCACCGGCCAAGAACCATCGCCATTCAACATGCCCATACTCGAGGATCGCAGCGAGTTCGACCAGTGCTTGAAAGGTGTCCCGATTCCAAAGGAGATAATGCACTGCGGCCACTCTTCCATCGAACGCAATGTTTTCCGCGGCGCCTGCTTCTTCCAAGAACACAACAAGTCAGACTGCTCTCTTTCGCCAGCAGACCAAGTTGTTTTCCCGGAGACACGCTCGCCTTTCCTTCGTCTGCCGGCCGACATCCGCAACATCATCTACCAATATACCTTTCAGCTAGATGGTCCCTCCAGCGGCATCCACGTGGACTTTAACGGCCGCTCTTTCCCACATATTCGACGACCGCCCGCTGTTCCCAACTCCGAAGTCTCATCCTGGTCAGAAGACGACCCATTCGCCCTCGCGTATACCTGCAAAGAAGTCTACATGGAAACCAGTAATCTTCCGTTCTGGCTCAACACCACCCACTTCCACGTTCCAATCCTACAGGATCTCTGGACCTTACGAAACGCAACATTCTTCGCTCAACCAAATGGTTTATACAGTCCACAAACCTCTGCCTGGCCGGCCCTACCTCCCAGTCCAATCTCTAGGCGACGTGTAATGGAAGTACCGCCACCAGCCGAAGCGAGTCTAACGTCCGAATCACCTCTCCTCCGACAAAAAGCCCAGGAGTATGTGACTTTGGCGATGAGACTGCCGCATCTGGATGGTCTTCTCTCCCGATTCAACTTCACCGTCTATGATGAACGTCGGATTGAAAGGTTAAATCGTGTCCACGTTCATTTGGGAAGCCAGACGAGTAATGTATTCATTGAAAGGTTCTTTACCGCTTGGAGTGTGGTTTTGCCCAGCTTGAACTTCTTGGCAAAGTCTGTCCACGAACTGCGCATCTCGTTCGCGTTGAGGGTCTCGAGAAAGATGGTAGTAGATTATGAGTTTGATGTGAGCAAGGGAGGTGTCCAGTGCTTGGCAGAGATGGACCGTTGTGTGGTTGTGCCATATGACGGAGAGCTCACGCTTCCGGAACTGGCGACAATCAACAGTGTGCGTGCCAGGGTCTGGCAAGGCTGTTTCGCGGGTGGGAAGAACGAGAAGCCACCCACGAGCTTCAGATTGGCTCGTAAGACGCCCTTGCATGTTCAGGCCAGTTCCGGAGGGTTTACAGCCACGTTACAGACGACGTTCGTTGCGGCCATGGGATAGCAGTCTCGCCTATGTGGTATATCACCAGCATGCAATGGAGACTTACAAGATAATATCGAAATGACGCACAGACAGTCTTGTTTCTAGAACTACTGCGTCGGAGCTTCTTATGTAACACAGTAGCCACCACAGCCGTATCTCATGATCCGCGGTTGAACAAGCGGGACACCAGCGCACCACCTACGTTCCTCGCGAGTGAGCCAGAGTAGAGTCCCCGCTCAACCAATCCGCTCGCCTGACTGAACTTGTCACATCGCGAAAATGCCAGAGTATTCGTGATCGTCAAGACCAAGGCAATCACTAGATATCTCATCAGCCCATTTCTTTCCAAGAATCCTCCAGTATTCAAGTCTGCCAGATACTCACCAACCAGCGTTAACCAAATGAACCTCAACCTCACCAATGCCAAAACCGCCAACGCGATCCAGAACGCGGGTTGCACATACAACGCCATCCAGAAAAACCTCTTATCCGTCGCAGTCACTATCTTGCCGCCCGGCTCGTTCGGCTGTGGTGCACTCTCAAAGACCCAATGACTATCCCCCGTCTGGGTGTTGACTTCATTCCACCAGCGAAGTCCCACGAGCCGTCGCCCTGCGATGTTTTTCAGGTAGTAGAAGTCCATGGCAAGGAGGATGATTGTGACGATGAAAATGAGGACGAAGTTTTCGGTGAAAAGCATTCCGAGGAGGTAGACGAGGAGCGAGGAGATGCGGAATCCGAGGAAGGTGAGGAGAGTGATGGGATGGGCGGAGAGGCGCCAGTTGAGTTGGCCTTGTTGCGGCTGGACGTCTGCCATATCGGAGTGGGTGCGCCGAGCGCGCAGGGAGATCTGGTCGAATTCAGTGGTGTTTGGCTTGATGTCTGGTGTTCCTGTAGTCAGTAATGGGCAGGCACCTTGGAGGTTCGCGTCTACATGTAAGGTAGCTTGAGCTTCCGTCGCCCTGCGTCGGTTATCGGCAGATAAATATGTGGCACGGTTAGTTCGGTTAATGCTTCAAACCTCCAGTCGCTTTCACATGCACATGATTCTGTGCAGTTTTCACATTTTTATGTCAGTCTACTACATCTGCTCGATACACGAACATTACGCCGCTTCCGCCCTGGCTTCCTTGGCGGTCTTTCGTGGCGCCATGAGTGCAAATAGCTGTGCTGCAGTGGGCTCAGCTGCGGTGGGCTCAGCTGCAGACGGCCTCGATGGTGTGGGCAGTGCTCGTCGTTTGTAGCATTCTGCCCTCGAACTGGCGTCCTCCTCTCTGTAACTGATAATTACTCGCGTCAAGACCCACCGTCAGATAGAACTAATGTGACCCTCCAAATCAACATCGCTACATATTCGTCGCAGATATGGTCGACGGTACGCTGGCATTAAGCATGCCCGGGCTGTTCTTGACCGGCGTCACGTATTTCAAGCTGGTCCGTTGTGCTGGAGACTTCACTAAAGACTTTGCCCTCTGCTGGTTGAAGTTCGAGAGCGTCGAGCTACGCTTCAACCGATGGGGAATTGCAGCCAAAGTTCCTCAAGCACTTACTGAAGCCAACGCAAAGGAGTGGGAGGAGCATTTCGCATCCAAGTATTCTCTGGATCAGATCAAATGGGGCAAATCCGCCCTCAAGCTGATCGTCAATACCTTCGACCGCATTCGCGAGAGAGTAGACGACGATACAGAGGAGACTCGTCTTCTCACCAAAGGCCTGGCACAAGAGCTGAATTTAGTCGATGAAGACGCAGAGCTGGAAAAGGATCCTAAACTCTCGGCAGCCAACAAGTTCCTCAGAAGCGCTGGCGCGAAGTATCATACGTTCGTCGACGGGGCCAGAATGCTGAAAGATCGAACCAAATGGGCTTTGCACAAGAAGGACTACCTAGTCGATCTGGTCAGTAGAGTTGCAGATCTGGTCGTGGAGCTTGAGACGCAATTTCCCGATATTGCTGAGCAAGCAAAGGATCTAGCTCGGGCAGAGGCTGCAGACCTTGCATCTGATGCCGAGTCTACAGTGTCCGCGGATTCTGACATACTACGAACGCTACTCTTCGTGGCAGGTACAACAAGTCCTAAGACTGCTCGCTCAACGGATCCTGCTCTTGAGCAGGCCATTAAGCAGGAAGCTCAAAGCAAAGGCTTCAAACTCGATTACATGAACAACACGATCAAGGACTTTGCAGTGGCACATCTTGGAGATACCTACGATAAGGTTCCAGAACATGGTCCGACAAGTGCTCGCTGGCATGGAAATATCTACGCTGGAAATTCTCGGAGCCAATCCGGGAATACATATGGTGGTCACAGTAAAGCTCTCGATTGATTGGGGGGACCCAGGTGTGCCTCCGGAGACTGCTGTGGACAGACTTGAATGAGAGTATGGCGATGGCCCCACTCTTTGGTTCAGAGAATGTGCATCACATCTACTTTGATACCGCACTATTGCAATGCATTGTCACGCAGCTCTAGACCATGATTGAACACACCACCGCGTCTGACATGTCTGATGGAGGCATCATGTAGGGACCATGGGTCGATGGGCGCATGTACACTCGTTGCCACTCTTCGAATCAGTCACCCAACGCGACAATTGCCATGCTGAGTGGTAAGAGTGGTATCATTCACGTATCGTGGGAAATATCGCAGAGTCCAGTTGATCTGTCCCCCGTCCGCTAAGCGGATAGCCGAAGACCATGCTGTGATTCGTTGTCCTCGTCCTTTACATAACGATATCTAATATGAACGAACGCGTTTGTAAGTCATTTGCGACACACTACCGGCGCGATGGAGACCAGCAGTGCGCATGTCTGCTCGCCAGACCGCATGTTTTCTGGACCAAAGCCAGAGTAGCCGTGTTCTGTGCTGAAAAATGCTAG
The DNA here is from genome assembly GCA_026120125.1 of Pseudocercospora vitis. Lineage (NCBI taxonomy): Eukaryota > Fungi > Ascomycota > Dothideomycetes > Mycosphaerellales > Mycosphaerellaceae > Pseudocercospora > Pseudocercospora vitis. The sequence continues at coordinate 289,993 of JALRML010000032.1, read as the reverse complement.
AGAAGAAGATTGGATCCCTTAGTGTTAGAACGACTGTAAATTTTCCTTCATCGCTGATATGAGTCAAGAAGGCGCCGGTTGTGCTTTTTGCAATGTATCGAAGAGTTGAACGGATGATCAGGGCGGGAGTTCGCCACCTAAGACGGGCGTAAGGCATTGTCATGCGGAGGACAAACCAAAGGCACAGCTGATCATTTGGTAGGTTCGTTGTACATTCAAGCCATCGAAACGATGATCCCGTGACATGTTCTCCATGCCTCAGAATCAATGTTGGATGTATGTAGAACCTACGACCTTCAAGACAGGGAGATATTCGCCAGTCGGCACCTGGTGCAATTGAAAATTCTCCGTGCCTGTAAAGAACTTTCAGACCTGGGAATTAACTGGAGCACAAGCTCGTGAAGACATGGTGCTTGGACACGCGAAGTAAGAGAATTCTGTGTACATGTATGCGGTTGTCGTTGTTAGTCTCCTTTGAGCAGCCTTCAGATTTGAGGAATCGTTAGGTTATCGTTTGTTCAATGCTGGAAAGCGAGGAAGTTTTAGCTCTGAAAGAATTGCGGAGCTGTCACTGGTCGACAAGTACGCCGCCGACCAAACTCCCTGGGCTATGGGAGATGATAAGGGCACTTGACAAAAGTCAGAAACATGGTCAAAAACCACTCGATACTGGTCAAAGATGGTTCGACTTGAAGCAGATCATCTGCGTCTGAGAAGCGTCACAAGGAACAAAGACAGCGAGCGAGAAGCAGAACCTGTGTGATTGATCGCATTTGTTCGTGAGGTGCAAGACATACATCATACTCGACAACAGTATCAAATGCTTTCGTGGAAGTCCACGCCAACGCCGTGGTTGCATCTTCAACCCAATGCAGCAATCATTTTCGTGATTCATCCCAAATACAATTTCATTTCGATGCTGGAACTCCATACTATGATTTTCATAGCGGATCGATGCGGGATCCCGTTCGATCCCAGTCGATGTCATCGCTCAACTTTTGTATTATTGTTGCCGCTCGATGGCCGTAAGTCATGAGTGAAGTGGTGATGTGGATGTTCGTCTCCGGACCAATTTGAATTCAGCACACTTTGAATACTCGTTTGTACCTCAGCCTTTGGCTCAGTCAGAGCTGAACCCAACCACTCTCCACGGCAACCAGATATTCATCCTCCCAGACTGCATCCCAGTTCACACCATCATCTTCCTTCCCATACAAGCCAGTCGTGCCGTAAGGTCCTTTTGTAGAAACCTGCTTACCGCGTGGCCAGACACCGTTGCTTCTGATCTCGGACAAGACGAAGTCGCCATGTACAAAGTTCTTCTCGGGCTCGAAGATGCAGCCGGCGAAAAAGATTTCGATGCTGAGTTTATGACCCAGCCGATTCCGGGACTGGATCAAACTGCGAGCTGATGAAAATATTCTTCGGAGTTTGGCAGCGCGCTCCGCTGGGGGCGTGGAAGAATTGCAGCCGCAGAGGTCGGTGGCTCGGACTTGGCATTCGCCTTCCCATTGGACTTCGGCATTGGAAAAGAGGTCGGCGCACATGTAAGGTACGCTAACAGAGAGGTCTCGCATTTTCGGGAGGGATGTGAGGAGGGTACAAATGTGTTCGTTGTTCGGGAGCATGCCTGGGTAAGGGTGGTAGAAGCCATCGTCGGAGCGGGGAGAATGTTCGAGAACCTGGAGTGTGAGGTGGGAGGCTTTGACGAGAGTAAGCATTCCAGCCACGGAAATGGTGGAGAGGTTGGTGATGTCGAGGACTTCCAAGTTTGTGGCAGTCTGGGAGATGAGCTGGAGATCGGTATCGCAAACGGGCTGGTGGAGGGTATTGCCGAAGATCTTGAGTCGGCGTAGCGAGCTGAAGTCGACACGTGGGTCTTGCAGAGCATTTGGGAAAGTCTGCTTCTCGAGCGCTTCGGCTTGGTCCTTGGACAGGCAGACCGCCTGCAGCTCGAGAGAATGCAGGGCGGTACCGATTCCAGTGTCGACGTTCAGCAGGTCCATCCAGTGCTCCGCAGTGCTCCGTCGCAGTACGGTCCACGGCACGCTGAGGAACTGGAGCTCGTGACACGCGGACACAATAGATAGGATGAGCTTATCAGTATCAGCAGTATAGAAGCCGTTGAACCACAGGCGGCGCACGTGTCGCGTGAGGTGAGGCATCTGCTGGAAGATCTTGTCGGTGTTCTTGAGGGAGATGAAGGGATCGCGCCTCACGGCAAGACCAGAGAGGTTGTCGATCTGCTCGAAGAGGCTGTACCGTCGCCGACCGTCGGCATTCAGTCGAGACACAGGTAGCTCCCACCATCTCTCACTTCCCCGCCACCGTCGCTCAAACACGTGCTCCAGGTTGTAAGATAGCGCCCATTCGTGCCAGAGCGAACATACTTGGCGGATCGCTGAGGTCGCGTCCCACCGCAGAGATTCGGCCGTCACAGGGCCGCGGACATACTTGGAGATGGTTGGCTTCTGCAAAGGCAGTGTGGCCTCGGTGATTCCGTACGTGTATCGTTCGCCTTCGACTTCGTTGGCCTTGGTGGCGAGGAGCAGGATGGAGGAGAGGATCTCGTGTGGCAAGTCGTTGATCGACATGGCCAATGCGCGCTGTCGATGCGAGCGCCGACGACGGCGAGGTGGAGGGCGTGAGTGAAGAATGATGAGGAGAGGGCAGAGGGGAAGAGGTCAATGTCGAGGAGAGCGGCGGTGGCATGGCTCATATGACTACATATACCTACCTGCATTCACGGACGCACTTGCCCCTTCTCGCGTTCCCATCCAGGCCGTGGTTGCCATCCAGCCAGAGAATTCTCTGCGCGCATGCAGTCTGGGGCCAAGTTGCGGAGAAGAGGCCATGTGCTTGCCTCTGCAAATTTTGTGAGGGTAACAAAATCCAGAAAATACGTAATGGCCATGGAGCCGAGTCATCACGAGGGGCAGCACCGGAATCAGCGGCGAGTGTGTGCAACGGCCGCCTCGGAGTCCCGTCCCCAACGTCCGTCGCCATCGTGATGTGGTGGTGCGAGGCATTCGAACACGGCAGGCGCGATGGACCGGGAACGAGCACTGCGGTGTATGAGGACGCATGCGCAGGTAGTCGCGATGGACGAGATAGAGTGTTGTGCAGGAAAGTGCTACTGTAATTCGACCCCGAAGCCGCGTGCCAAGAAACTCTATATCGTCATGCCGACGCCAGCCGATCGAGCTCTGTGCTTCAAGTTTCGGGAGATACGCGTGACCCGTCAACACGCTACCGTCAACCACGACTGTGACCGCTGACCAGCGCCGTGGATAGGACAAGCTCAGATGCCATTCGAATATCATGTGATACTGCCACACGATGTATAATCGCATGCTCCTGTCGGAGCCACCACCCCGCGAGCTGTTCGCACATCGCGCGTTTGGACTTGGCGAAACTGGCATCCGTTCCGCAGATGTTTCTGCGGAGCCTAAGGATTAACATTACTGCTGCGCGCAGAATCCTCCATCCTCGATGACTCTCATCACCTCCGCCCCGAGCCAGTAGTCATCTCATCATCTCTCGTCAAAGCACGCCTTTCTTCATGCCTATCGTCCCTGTTGATCGCCGTCACCCACAGTATGCATTAGACCGACTACTGCTCCAACCCGTTCGCCATACTCATGCCCTTGATCCTCTTTGCCAAATTGCCCTCGTCTACGCTACCACGCTTATCAGGTCGTGCTTTGAGCTCGTCCAATACCAACGTCAAGGTTTTCCAGCCTAGAATGCGCAGAAAAAGATATTAGTCCTGGTGTCCTGACGCGAAAAAGGGCCCGGACGACCACGTGCGAGATGTGAATGATATTAGATGCACAGAAAGTGGCGGGTGCAATAATATGATTCTACATCTGCAGGATCGTTTCAAGAGTGGCCCAACCTGGAGTATGCATGAGAGTGGCGCCGAGCTGGGCGTCGTGTGTGGTCGCCGCTTTGCAGAGGAGTGTGAGTTCGTCCTGGTACAGAAAGCATGTGAGCAGGAGGCCAACCAAATGCGGGGGAGAGTGACTTACGTCGTTGAGCACGCCAAGGCTGGCAATGTAGCAAAGAACGTGAAAGTCGGACACAGCGACCACACCCTGTGACGTGCCGAGGGCCGCCTTGTTCGCGCCGGCTTTGAGGTGTTGCTGTAAAGCTCGAGTCTCCTGCGTCTCGCCCAGCTGCTCGCGGTTCTCAACCGTAAACGTGTTCTTCACAAATACAGGCTTGGGCTCATTCGGGAAACCATGGGTGAGAGTCACGAAGAGATATTCGACCGGAAAGGACGGCTTGGCATTCTCCTGGACGTTGGCGCCGTACTCGTTGATCTTTCGGTAGAACACTTCCGGAACATATTTCTTTTGACCGAGTTGCTCGGCTTCCTGCTCGTCCTGTACAAGCATCACACTAGGCTCAGCTGAAGGCTCGATGATCTCGGCGCGTACCATCTCGACGGCGACGTTGGAAGCTTGGTATGCAGAGATTCCAATCTGCCCTTCCGGATCGCCTGAGATCACGCACGTCACGAAGTTGCTGCCGAACTGTCCGGTCTCGCTCCATTTGCATGGTCGTGGATACTTTGCCTGATAGCGAGATGCGAAGCACACCTCCAGTGAGGAGAGGAAGTACGAGTCGACATGGCGCTTGCAGATAGCCGCGCCGTCCTCTGGGTTTTCTGGGCTCAGGAGGTCAGTAAAGACAACGCCGAGGCGCTGCATACCAGCGAGCTCAGCGACTTTGTCGACCTGCTCCTCGTTCTCCCACTCGGTCATGGTGACACCATCCACCTCGTCACCTTGTGGCGGCTCATAGATGGCCTCAACGACGGCTTTTGTGCCCAGTGGGACCTGATCATATGCCTCGTACCTGCCATACAAGAAACCTATCCGCTGAACTCCACTCTTGCGCCAATAATCGATGAATCTATTGGCAATCTCGAAAGACTGGAATTCTACGTGATCGACCATGCGGTACTCCTGGGGCTGTAATGAAATGGCAGAAGGTTGGCACTTGGTGCAGATCTCGGCGGGGAATGGTCGGTGTCCTGATGGGCAGTTCGGGTTCACGCGGTAGTATGGCTCGGTGAGAGGGGGCATGTAAGAGCTCCCGGAGTCGTATTTGTTCTTGCCGTGATTGAGTTTCCGTAAGTAGGCGTGGAATGACATGTGCTTGATCTTGTGCTCCTCCAGGTAGCCTTTGTCGTATGGTTCCAGAGGTTGGCAGTAGTCACACATACCTTTCGGACCATGCCTGCACATCTTCTCGTCCTTCTTCCGCACGATCTTGCCGTCCAGCTTATCTAGTCGCTCGTCGAGCTCCGACTGCTTGACTGTCTCCCACGGGTTCTTAATGAGCGCAGGGCCTTTAGGTATTGCGACACTCGGTTCCAGCTCGCTCGGACGGACGTCGTTGCCGTTGAGCTTGTTTGCAGCGACGCTGTGTCCATTTGCAACTGCCGCATCCTCCGCTTGGTAGGCGAGAAAGACTTGTGTGCCGTGTGTGAGGCCGAGTCTAGCGAACGTCACACCCTTCAAGGCTTCGATCGGCCTAGAGTCCGCGCCGTGTGGTCGTGGGGAGATGGTGATGGTGGAGGGGATCGCGTTCTGAGGCAGCTTTTCGAGGACCTGGGGCAAAATGGTAGGAATTTCGGTATTGGCGTCGACCGTGAGGCGGAACTGGCCTTCGCGGCTTTGGAAACGGAGTATCATGGTGGCGGCCGTGGCACGTGTGGTTGATGAAGGTGAGGTGGTGGAAGCGGGTGTCGAGGGTAGAGGTGGAGGTAGAGGTAGTTTCAGTGGTAGGAGGGAGTCCGTGACCGTTACCGTCTCAAGGTCGCTAACGCCATGCAATGCGGGCTGTATTCTCCTTCTGATAGAGTGTGAAGCTCTTAGAGTTGCTGCTTGCTGCAGGTGAAGCTGTTCGTCAGCGCTCGCCATGACTTCACCGACAAGCTTCTGCCGGGTGCCGGGTGCAGGGTCCAGCCTGTGAGTTCCGCAGCAAAGTGAACACTTGTGATGTTGATGGATTTTTGAACACGTCCACCATCCACTCCACCCTTCCGCCCACCCACGCTCCTTACAACGATTCGACACCAGAGAAATACTCCTGCAATATTTGCGGCACCGAACGATACCTTCGCAGACTGGCCACAGAGAGACGACCCATCTTCACCACCGCTCCCTGCGAGGCTCCCGACCGTCCCCAAAGATGGCTTCGGAAAACACCACCTTCAACTCCACATTCAACTCCACCTTCAACAGCACAGACTCGAGCTTCACTCCTCCTCACCCGGGCAGCTTCTGGGTCGGCCTGCTATGGCCAATTCTCTACATCACAATCCTCGTCGGCTCACTGTCAACCTTCTCGTCTCTATATCGGAAGCGTCAAATTTCCAAAGCTGCACGACTAGAGTCCTGGTTCCCGCCACACCGGCAACGAGATGCGTACTTGTCGCTCCTACATTTGGACCCGCAGGACCAAGATCAAGAGAGCGAGAAGACCCTCACCCGCGTACCAGACAACGTACTCAAGGGCGCACTACTGAAGCGAGCAGTGGAGGACATACAGCGAATCGTGCAACTGCGAACGAGCAAGCCTGCACTCCAGACTTTGATGCAGAGAGGCAGTATTGGGGATGATCTATGGCAGAGATTCTTGATGGCAGAGAAGGAGATGGAGGAGGAGGTGAAGGATGTTGTGAATGAGGTAGGACGTCCTCGCCATGATACATTGCACGTGAAGTCTGATGCTGACCGTCTAGGCCAACGCTTTTGCTCCAAACTGGGGACAGGTCATCTTTCAATCCGCCAACGAAATCAACCAGAATCGTCTAATCAAAGAACGAATTGCAGAATTGCAGGCCACCACGGACGCAGAGAAGGCTTGGTGGAACAAGAAGAAGTCGACAGTCTCCGCAAGTTTCATGAAAGAGCTTGAGGAGGAGGCTGCTGCGCAGAAAGCTGAAACAGTACATACAGCAGCCGCGGCGAGAGCGAAGAATGGAAGTAGTGATGAGGATGCGGTAATTGTGGAGGCTGGAGGACCAGGTAGTGCACAGGGTAGCATGAGGAAGAAGAACAAAGGCGGGAAGAAATAGCACGATTCGTGCGACATGGTTGTGTGAGTCTTGTGCTAGTTTACGGCATTCAACTAGCAAAGGGGCTAGCATGCATTGAAGGGAGCGGGAACAGGCGCCAAAGGAGTACGGAGGCATGCTTGCACAGGGCACGGCATACGGTCGAGCACTGGACCCAATGGTGGAGTCGCGAAGTCACGCTGTCCAAGACGGGAGATACCATACCTGACTGACACTGATGCTGATGCCCACGAGATGGCTATCACAAGCACTTGGCGTTTTTGTGGAGCTCTCTGTCATTTTGACCTCGGCATGAATGGTGGTACTGGCTTCTGTCTCGCAGATTTGACCCCAAAGCACTGGTCTTTCCCCGACTTGGAGCAAAGAACAACGGGCACCCTGCCAGCCACGATGGTTTAGATTCCCTCATGCGCCCCTTCAATCCCACCGACCACTACGAGGACAGGATCTGAGAAACGCAAAGTTCTTCCTGTCACCCAAGAAGCGGAGCAAGAGCCTCAGAAATAATGGCGCTCTTCAGCAGCGTATTTTGCTTATGAGATGGCCGCCCAACCCCCATTCGGACTTATCACACCAATGAGCATCAAACAAGCGAAAAATATGGGAGATGAAGCCGGAGCAGAAGACCAACGCTGTATAGATCGGCATAGATTTTGGAATTGAGATACGGTGCTCCGATCAAGAAGTGTTGACCTTGGCGACTCTTCAAGCTGCCTTGCAGGGTGACTTCCGTGACTTTTCGATGGAGACCAGCTACGCCCTTCATCGCACGCCAGTATCATTAGGTTGTTGATGTATATGAACTTACCAGGATGTCGCGTATGCCTATAGCTCTCCTTTAAAAAGGCCTGTCAACCTCGGCTGGTACAGTGAATTCCTTCCCCATCCACTGCCCCCAAGCACACTGATCAACTTCTCCCTCAAAGGTTGCAAGAAGTGAAAGTTCTGGCAGATGGGTCTCCAAGCCATGACCTGAATAGTCGGACATATCGCGCCGATGGCGAAATTAAGCTGGAAGGCAGCAATATCGGACTTTTCGGCTTTGAGGTGGTGATGTTTCTCCCCGGTCGCTCTCATGAGCCAAGCGGTCACATCAGCTTCCTTCGGAGCCTTGCTGCCCCTCGGCGCAAGCTTTCTGGGCGCAGCTTCTCTCCGTTGCGATTCTTCTGTGGTAGTTTCCTTGACATCGACCATGTCTTTGCGGAGGGCAGGATGCACTGCTTAGCTCAGCCAAGGAGGGATTGGGCGAGCATGATGTGCACCACCAAAATAGACTGAATTAACCAATGTGCAAGGAGATATGCGGGCGACAAGTTTTGACGAGGAACTCGCGCATGTGGGAAACGGTGTTTCATGTCTCTGGTTCAATAAGGCTGTGCCCAGAACTTCGGTATTGAGAAGATGAAGCAGGGATGAGCTACAGTGTCCCAGCCGTGGGAGGGATTGAACATAGTTGGCCTGACGGCAGCCTTCTCAGCACCAAAATGAAACCTTGACCGCGCGTCTCATGCCCAATTCGCGTGACGCCGACCATAAGGCTCACTGTTCCGCACATCGTAGCCTTGGACCCACAGCGAACGCAGATCGTTTCCCCGGCCCTGAGCGCTCATTGACTCTCATTCGTCACACCTGTCTTTCACACCGGCTTGGTTGTTCCTCCCATCGACGCAGGTCTTCGCATCCTGTTGCGAGGTGTATCGAGACATCTGCACTGGGTCTATTCGGGAGTAGCGTTGCCAGCCGTCTTCTGCAGCACGCCCCACCAAGACAGCCTCATGGTCGCGCAGAGCCCGAATCGCCGTGCGAACTTGGGAGGCTCTTGAAGTCCACCACCGTCGTGAGGTGTCGCGCCAACCGTGAAAGATTCCCTGTCCACCGCGCCCACCTTGGCACGGCTCATCAGCGTATTCCCGTGTCTGGGACCAGGCTCCAGAGTCGTCCAGTGGAAGATGGCCATGTTCCCTCCATCACGAGGGTCCGATATATACATGTACACTCGCTGACCGTGTGGATGTGGAGGGTTCGCGCTGCGATAGATGCAGCCAGCCCGGCCCAGCCCAGCCCAGCAGCGAGTGATTGCCTCGGCTGGATTTGATGACGGCCATCCATCAAATACCTTCATTATAAGGCCTCCGTCACTACACCTTCTGGCCACGGCCCATGACTCCGTCTCCGACCAGCCTATCACTCTGCTCTCCAGTCATCTTCCCTCTGTGCACCGCACGCGCTCTGCTCGTCATTTGTCTGCCACTGTGCGGCTCATCGTGGGCCTAGTGGAGGATGGTCCGCTCTGTGCTGGAGTCGCCTTTTGCCCATGGCTGGCCATCACGTAACCATGCGGACACTATCTGCCACCGCACTACATGGAAAGCTCTTCTGCTGATCCAGGAGGAGACGAGCCTGGCCGTTTGTTGCAGACGGTCAAACGCCAGACGGTCCCCACCGCGTGCCGCAACTGTCGTAGCAAGAAAGTCAAGGCACGTTGATGAAATCCCATGGAAAATCCTTCCATCCCTCCTTCGTCGTTGGCTAAGTCTTGCAGTGTGATGGATGCCACCCGTGCGGCTATTGCGCGCGTCGCAGCATCGAGTGCATCTACGAAACCGATCCGAACATCACGCCACAGGAGGCACGCAAACGAAAGTACGAGGAGCTCTCCCACCGCGGCGATGAGTTCGAACGACTGTACGAGAGCCTGTCGGGTCACGACGAGTCGGAGGCGAAAGAGATCTTCCAGCGTATCCGGCGTGGCGACAACCTCGAATCCCTCTTCCGATACATCGAGTCCGGCGACAGTCGACCAGACGCACTCCCTTCCGACTTCCGACTGAGGCGCCTGTTCATCTACAGTCTCGTCCAGTCCACCGCCCCCTTGTCGGACGTGGTCGGCGCAGCCTCGAGCTTTCTCGGCGATCCCAGAATCAAACTCCCCAATAGCGACGCCTACGATTCGTTGCGAGATCGCGTTCTGACCATCGACAAACTCGGTGGACTGCTCACCGAGGCAAACCCTGTCGCCACGCTGGAAGCACCCCCGGCCCGCTCGTCGGCCATCGACCAGGCGGAGCACATCACCATCACGTGGGTACCTGCCCAGCCCTGGGTGGAGGACACGGAAGACGCAACCGTGTCGCATCTCATCTCCATCTTCTTTGCCTACCTCAATCACTCGTGGCGGCATCTCGAGGAGGAACCGTTCCTGCGACACATGCGCACCGGAGACATCGGATCAGAGTACTGCTCACCTTTCCTCGTCAACGCCATTCTGGCCGTGGCATCACTGTATTCTGACCTTGGTGCCGACTTTGAGACACCCGAACGATGGCCCAGCCGCGGGATGCATTACCACAAGCAAGCAATCAAACTTTGGGAGCAGGAGGCTGGACGTGCAAGCATCACCAATATCCAAGCGCTCATGATCCTCGCCATGGATTGTGTCATCCGAGGGAAAGATGTGCCCGGGCTCAACTATTTGACGACCGCGTCGACACTGAACAATTTGCTTCCGTGTCGACAATTGGTGCCCCAGATGAATGCAGCAGAAGTCGAATATGTCCAGGTACGGGGTAGTGCATGGTGGATGGCGGTGCACGTGGATTTGACGTACAAAATGGGCCTTTTGATGGGCGGTGACAGTTGTGAGTGGCAACTCGCGCCCAACTTGGATTCTGTGCTTCCGGATACCACTTCCTACTGGCGAGGCTATCCTGTGGCGCATGAGCCCATTCCTTTCCGTGAGAATCTTCTCATGAGATACCGCTGCACCTTTACCCGACTGCTATGGGAAGCCATGAAGGCTATCCTTTGGGACAAACACGTGTTGAATAGCCATCGCAACCATGCCCATGTGGTCAATGATCTGTCCCGACGGATGCGGTACTGGTACGAGACATTACCGCCTGAGCTGCAGTTCGCTGAAAAGATGCCGGTGGCCTTGTACGATCTTCACACACAATACTACTGCGTGCAAATGGCCATTCACGAACGAACTTATGTCCAGCTGTTCGGACCGCTCAGCAACAGATCTGGGACCGAACACCAAGAACTGGATGTTGAAGACGAGGACCTCAAGAACGACTTTCGCGCGAAAACTCTCGAGTTTGCCTACGGCGGTGCGACCACGATTCGTCGCTTCCGCGAGAGATACGGCCTAAAGTTTCTGTCATTCATTCACCTTAACCACTCGACTCTAGGTGTCTTTGTGGCATTGAATGATCTGCATGCCGATCCTCCACTGCAGCAAGTACAACCAGACACATCCCGCGCGGGACCGGTTCGGGACACGCAAAGTGCATTGGAGGAGTTCTTCCGTGTTCTATTGTCTACGAGTTTGCGATGGACCATGTCGCGTGGCCTAGCCAGGACCGCATATCGTACCGCCCAAACTCTAAAGGTAGATTTACCTACAACGATCACAGAGGCTTTGCATATCATGTCGGGAACTTCTTGGCAAGCTTCAGACTTGCAGCAGCTCGACAAAACTGCTTATCCAAACTGGAGTCTGCCGCATGTCCGCAAAGGGCTTGCCGAAGACTACCGTATGGGAGCGATGCTGAAAAAGTGGGAGGGATTTGGCATCGACAAGACTGGAGAAGAGACTGGAGAGGACGACGCTAGGTCCGGGTCCGAATGATGGCGCCCTGGAGAAACTTTACAAAAGTGCGATGGTTCATCTGCCAGATCCCAACTCTACGGCCAACCACATGTGTCTTCACGAGCATTCATAATGTCCTCCGTGCTCTCCGCTCTCAACCTCCAGCCCACGTTGCGTGGCCATGTCATTGCAACAACCATGGAAAGCTAGCACGCAACAACTGACGCCAATTTGAACATCATGATCCTCGTTGTAAGGAATCTCCTCTGCAACCCCAAAATTCCAGTCCCGGATCCCTCGAATGCCCAGCTTCGCAATGAACCACAGGTTGGAGAGACATTGGCATCCACAGACGCGTCATCCTTGACTCGTTGGAACTCTTCCTGGGATGCAAAATGGTCACTGATGGCCCGACCTGTCCACTTGCACGTGAAAGTCACCGAACCCCACTATATCTCATTACCAGCGCCGCCGACTTGGGTTGCCTGCGGGCAGCAAAAACCGCATCATTGTGGAAAGTCCACCATCGATATCGCCCTTGTCTACCCTTTCCTGTTAGCTCAATGCTCGGTAATCAGCGACGCAATATCCACCCCTCTTTTCCCTAAACATGAGAGACTTGGCCTGACAAAGTTGTTGCATTCATCTCCAGCCCACGCAGTATATTCACATCTCGCCACCGAATAAGAAGAACGCGGCCCTGACATTTACCATTTCGCGAACTCTACTTGATGGGAAAGAAGAAAGTCGATGGTTGTGGCGACGGAGAATGATATGAGTGTGGGCATGCAAACTGGCAATGTGGCTGTGAGGAAATATGCGACTGTTCGTAATGCTGCTTGGACGAAGTAGCAACTTGGGCGATGGAGGGAGATGGACTCGTGGGTTGGATGGAGGGCTCTCGTCCCTGCACTTATTGTCTCGAATGAGTAGCAGTCAGTACCGACCAGACGCTGAAGCTAGAAGGCGGTCCTCTTTTCCACCTCCTCCTACCTTACCGTCAACGTCTAGGAGTCTGCTCTGGCTTTGGGCGCATGATGCGCCATCACAACTTATTATTGAAGCGCTCTTGATATTTGCACCTCTCGACAATCATTTCTTGCCCAATAGCAAGCCAAGAGGTCGCCAGGTTCAGAGAGCATGACCGGATAGCAAAGTGGACAGTTTTAAGTCTTTTCAATAGCCTGGAGTGTGCTGAAACTTCGGTATTTGTTTCACCGTACGGGCCAGAGGCTGTTGCCTTGCTTTGAGATTGATGGCTTGCTATTTGGAGAAATGTCTCGAAAATACTCGTACGCTATGATTCAGATCTTTGTCGTCGTGATCAACATCTCTCATGTCCCGAAGTCAACTAAGCTTGTTCGACCTACGGGCATCTGTGAGCTGCTTTCTTCCGCATATCGCGATATACATGTACCTCGCAGATCTGTCGTGTTCTCATGAATCCATGCCGAGACTTCTGAAGCCAGATGCTCGGCAGATACATGTGTGCATTGACAAGCTGCCGCGGACACGATAAAGGTGAACACAATGGGATCTTTTTCGTCTTTGACTCTAAATATGCCACCAGGAACAAAATGTGCGTGTGCACGTGGTGCGCCTCAGAACGCCAATGAGATATGAATCGTCTCATATGTACACCCCTGCTTCAAAGCCACCTCGTATGCTGCCAGTTTCGCTATCTGTCAACTTCGCCTGCAGAAAAGTTAGCATAGATCAAGCAAAAGAGTGCATCATCTGGTACCGAAGACTAGATCCATCGTCCCTATTATCGCGACGGCATCGGCAAGGAGATGTCCTCTTGACACTTGGTCGAAGCAAGCCAAATGGGCAAAGCCAGGTGCACGGATCTTGCAGCGGTACGGTCGCTCGCTCCCATCTGAGACGACGTACACGCCCATCTCACCCTTGGGTGCCTCAATGGCAGAGTAAGTCTCCCCAGGTGGGACTGTGTAACCTTTGCTGAAAAGCAGAAAGTGGTGAATAAGTGCCTCCATGTTCTCCTTCATGGCGGCACGAGGCGGGGGCGATATCTTGTAGTCCTCGAACTTGACTGGGCCAGCAGGCATCTTGTTCAAGCATTGGTGAATGATTCGAAGGGACTGTCGGAACTCCTCCATACGGCAGAGATATCGGTCGTAGCAGTCACCATTGACGCCAACAGGAACATCAAATTCGACCTGGTCATAGGCATCATATGGCTGTGACTTGCGGATGTCCCAAGGAATACCAGATCCTCGAAGCATGACACCGGAGAAAGACATGTTCAGGGCATCGGCAGCAGGGACAACACCTACACCCTTGGTTCGGCCGATCCAAATGCGGTTGTCAGTAAGCATCTCTTCAGTCTCATCGATACGGTCGCCGAACTGGGTAGCCCATTGGTATATGTCGTCCAGAAGGCCAACAGGAAGATCCTGAGACACACCACCAGGGCGGACATATGCAGCGTGGAGACGGGCACCAGAGACACGTTCGTAGAATTCCTGTGATCCGTATCAGTACAGCGGCTGTGCCCAATGCCCATGGTTCAACTTACCATCAATTTCTCACGTTCCTCAAAGCCCCACAAGAATGGTGTTAAAGCACCAACATCCATGGCGTGGGAAAGGACAGACATGAGATGGTTCAGGATACGGGTGATCTCGCCGAACAGGGTCCGGATCCATTTGGCGCGCTCTGGGATTTCGATGTTCAAGAGCTTCTCGACGGCCAACGAGAAGCATTGCTCGTTCGTCATCATAGAGACGTAATCCAAGCGGTCAAAGTACGGCAGAGCCTGCATATACGTCTTATACTCAATCAACTTCTCAGTGCCTCTATGCAGCAACCCGACGTGTGGATCTGCGCGCACAATCTCCTCTCCGTTCAATTCCAAAATCAGTCGCAGCACCCCGTGGGCAGCTGGATGTTGTGGTCCGAAGTTGACAGTATAATGGCGGATCTTTCGTTCTCCGGGGGTTTTCGCCGCCTCATCGGGCTGGTTGAAGTTCATTTTTGATGGGTCTACTGGGTGACCAAAGGATGGGTCCACAGGTATGAGGCGCGTTGATTGAGGTGATAGCACTTCGCCGGACTGTCTAATCGGGTTTTGGGGTTGCGGCGCAGTCTCTGAGTGTGTGGCATATCGTCTGGGTGTAGTGGTGGAGAGTGGGCGCAGGGAGGTGGCAGTCCTCTGAGAGGGGCGAACCACCGCTCTCCTGCCGGCATTGGTGGCCAGACGGGCGAGAGATGCTGCCATGGCGGTGGATGGGGTGGCAGACAGAATAGCGGTAGAGCGGAGAGGAGAGGAAGATGTGCGATCAGATGCAATACAGAGGTGGCCAATGGCAGAAGTACTAGATTCAATGACGAGAAGACGATGCGGGCCCGAGCTTTGCTTTCGGATGCATGCCGAAGACCCCTGTCGCTTTGAAGCTTCGGACCGGGACCAGCACTGGGACTTTTTCTGAGCTGCACTCGACAACACCACCTTTTCGGAAAATGCCTTCGTGGGCACCTCTCACGGAAGAGCAGCTGCAACAGCGGCGGATCGTCAAGATCAACGCCGAAACCGTCACCAACACCTCTTCAACCGACATTCCAGGCCACTACGGACCCGCGCAAGACGATACATGGAACCTTGAGCGCTTCAGACATCACCTCCAGGTTGATTTCCGCCAGAACGACCAGTTCCATTCAGCCTTCTCCCTCGTTGGCGTAGATGCCAGCATTGCCAATGCATATCGACGGATACTGCTGTCCGAATTGCCGACCCTTGCAATCGAAGATGTCTTCATATTCGACAACACCAGCATAATACAGGATGAAGTTCTTGCCCATAGACTGGGTCTGATTCCACTCACAGGTGGCAAAGATGGGCTCCGATGGATGCACTGGTTCAAGAAACCCCCACCGCAGTCAGACTATGCTGCACGCGCCCAGTGGGAACAAGAGCAGGAAGAGTCGGGCGATACTTCCTCTTCAGTCAACTCCGATTTCAACACCGTCGTTATGACGTTAAATGTGGAGTGCAGATGGAAGACCATGGAGGACGACGGTGTGGATGGCAAGAAGCTGGCGAAAGAAGGAAGCACAGATCCAACAGAGAAATATGTCAATTCGAATGTATACGCACACCAGATGACCTTCGAGCCGCAAGGGGCAAGACAGAAGGAATTTTTTGGTGGGGAGGATGTCATTCGCCCTGTCAATCCCAATATTCTCATCGCGAAACTGCGGCCTGGGCAGAAGATCCATGTCAGGATGCACTGCTGCAAGGGCATCGGTGCAGACCATGCCAAGTTCTCGCCTGTTGCAACGGCCTCATACCGATTACTTCCTGATATCAAGATTACAAAGCCGATCGTTGGTGCAGACGCGAAGGCTTTCCAAAAATGCTTTCCGCGAGGCGTCATCGGACTTCAGGATGACGAGGAGAGTGGCGAGAAGAAAGCCGTGGTGCTTGATCCGTACAAGGACACGGTCAGCAGAGAATGCCTGCGATATGATGAGTTCAAGGACAAGGTGAAGCTGGGCCGGATTCGGGATCACTTCGTTTTCAGCATCGAGAGCACCGGGCAATTCGACAGCGACGAGCTGTTCATCGACTCTGTACGACTGCTGAAGGCGAAGGCTGAACGGTTCAAGCGGCATTTGCAGTCTGTTGAAGATGGAAGGTAGCGACGACGTCTTGCATCTGGCTCTTGGTTGTTTCTTCACTTGCATAGCCTTGGCGTTTTAGCATGCTTAAGGGCCATGCCTATATGGCTGGTACGCCTCTAACGTCGACGGGGTGGAAAGGAGGATTATTACGATACCCAATAAGCAGACAGTACTTGTTTCTTCCTACAGTACTGCTGTTTCTACATTCATACACGAATGCGAGGTTACCGCTATCCCGAGGCTAACGTTTTCATATTGACCAATCCGAGACCTGGGTCACTGCATACCATGCATTAAAGTTTGACTACCTAGATAGGGCACAGAACATCGCAAGATGAGCTGAAGCACAGCTCAGGCAACAACGTATTTCACCTTCAGCATCTTCGAACGTGGTTGGGAACCTGCGCTGTGAGCAAGGCTCGGACGATCAGGGAACATACCCTTGACAGCCATGAAGAAAGGCCCTCCCTCTCTACGAATCTGCTGTTGCTGGCCGTGCTGCTGCTTCGGCACAAAGAAGGAAGAGCGGACAGTGGCCGAACCGTCTCAGCTCGAGCAGGCCATACCTCCAAACGACATTGCTCGAGATACGGCACAAGACGGTGGTCCCACTCCCAAGGAAGAGGGACACTTCACAATCCGGCGAGATCAGTATATGCCTGAACTGCCAGAAAAGGCCATGCAACGCGGCCGCCAAGGACTGGAAACGCGTTGGTCCCCAGCAAGCGACGATGCGTCCGTTGCCAGTACAGCCATCAACACAGCACTGAGATTCCCCTCGCCTGCTAGGAGTGAGGAGGGCAGACCGAGCCTGGAGACCTTGCCCGAAAACGAGCAAGGGGCGCCTCCGAGCTATGAGAACGCCATGAACGGAAAAGAGGGCGCTGTGATGTAAAGAGCTGCCACAGTCGACGATTATGTGATTCACGCTGTTCTGGACGCGCCTGACTCTGGACATGGTCTTGAATGCCAGACGCCACGCATCGCCACTTCGTCTGAGTGCCCGACCAAGCTCTGACAAGACCTGCGCGGTTGAGTGCTGTGCGGGGACGATCGCCATCGCAACCGTCACGGAGAACACTATCATACACAGCATGCTCGCAACGAGACCAGCAGCCCAAAAAGAAGAAACCTGCAAGCCATCCTTTCCGATGCGGGGAATTGAACCCCGGTCTCCGGAAACCTTTTGAGTATCTTATGAAGACGCTGCTTGAGAATCCGAAATGCTAGCCACTACACCACATCGGAGGTTCTTGCCTGCCTCATTCGTGGAAGAGCGACGTTGAGGTTGATATTTAATGCTACTTGTGGATGGGGGTTTCAGGTCAAGGGTCGTAAATGAAGTTGAGAGAAGCGCAACAGCAGAGCAGAGCAGTGCAGAGAACAGATGAAGCACAGGCCACTAGGGCGGGGACCACACACATAAATTTCATGGGGCGTATGCTGTAGGCAGATTCATATGGTTAACCTGTAAGACTTGGCTTGGGCATGTTCCAGTCCCGGTCCACGGCACCCGGCACCCGGCGTCTTTCACTCTTTCAGCCTTCCATGTTTTCCAGGTTGGTGCCCGATTGTGACGATGACTGGCCATGTGAAGAAGCACGAGGTGCAGGTGCAGGTGCGCATCCTTGCAAACGCACAGGCCATCAACGATGACGCGCGACTCCGTTGTCACCTCCTCTCGTCCCATCCACCGCTCGAAAAGAAGCACGACGCCGCTCACCACGAAAAGAACTGGAGGTGGAGCAAGTAGGCGATGAAGCCGCTTAGCCAGGGCGCGATTCCGCCCAGCGCAATGATGTTGACAACCCAAGAGTCCCCGCTCATCAGCCCATCTCTCGCGTAAGGTCACTCGCCGACCTTCGACGATGTGAATGTCGTAGATGGACCTCTGGAGAGGCTGAAACAGATCCCCGCGCCACGTAAACTCCAGCAATGATGCCCATGGAGGAGATCTCCTGGCGGCGACCATGTAGGCGAGACCGGGCGTGACGGAGAGAGGCTCGACGAGATGGTCGGGTGGCAGGAGGGAGATGCTGAGGTCACACTGGATCGTCACCCCCGGGGTATGCTGTACGCCCCGTCTGCTTCAGCTGTTGGGTCGTGGTACTGCATTGTAGTCAAGCCCCGATGGTCAGTTTCATCACGCATCGCCGTGGACTTCATGTGCCTTCTCAAACACCTTCCTTTCGCAGGAAATGCTGCGGCGTTGGGTCAGCACTGGGTTAGAGAGGTCTGCAACACACGAGCACCGAACGCTATTGGATACGCAAGATCCGGCTATCGACGGGCGAATTCAGTCGTGAGTGCTTCCCTGAGAGAAGGCACGGGGTGGTCTGTCTGATGGCCTTGGCATGAAGCGCAACGAGCATGTGGGAAGCACGCTACACTACTCCTGCGCTGCTCCCCGAGCACAGCAAACCTTAACACTGCCAGCCGATCGCACGCGATACCACCCCATGCGACAATTGAACGCGGATGTGATCTCAGGCACGCTAGTCTGTGGCGCTTTCAGACTGCGGCTTTTGGCCACCATCGTGCCTCGTTGTTGTCAACCTTCCTAATCGGACCACAAACGCTGCAATGGTAGGGAGCCGCGCTTCGCCTATGCTACCAACCTCGATGTCGCTCTCCCGGCCTCTTCTGCGCACGAGGACCGCCAGCGAACGCTACATGTACCTCGAAGAGGAGTCTGGGATTGGGTGTCCGCAGTCTCGATAACCATGATCCGCGTACCACTTCCCAGATCTGAGACAACACGCCACGTTTGACGCCTCTGATGCTTCCGTAGCCGGGCTACCGCGATGCCTCAGCACATCCCAAGCATCCTCTCCTGTGGCTGCCGACATCAACAATCTGGATCGGGACAGTCAATGGGACCACGAGTCAACTCACCTCCCGGGGCGGGTTTCTGCACGTCTGCCCTCGACACAGGTGCGACAACATGGGCCGATCCGCGGCAAGGCTGCACTTGATCGCCGCAAGGTCATGAGTGCTTCGTCCTTTGCGCGAGCTCAGTGGTACACACCGTCCGCAATCAGGATGATGCATTCCAAGCTAAGGAAACTGTTGCAGCCCTATTGCACAGCTGGTGGCATAGCTTGTGTCAAAGAAGCAGTGATTGCGCCTAACTTGTCCGGGCAGGTATGTGGTTAAGGTCTGCATTCTTCTTGGGCTGTTTTAGTCCTGGCTTCAGCCGAGGAGGCTCGTAGCCTGTGGACAGCGGCAGCTTTCCCCGAACGGTGCAGACGGCGCCGCTTGGCAACCGTCTACCATTCTTGGGAACGCTTGTCGCCTACGACTTATAGCAATGATGTGCAATCAGAGTAGTCTCGCCAAGGGTAGCCAAAGTCGGCCAGGCGAGCACTGTTTGGGAACATGGAACTACTGCACCACGATATGGCCATCCACCTGTGCTCAAATGCACGTCGACCGGACTTTTGCCATCCAACCAACCTCACAGGTGATCCCGTGTCTATCTTTATCGGGCATAGACGTTGCGCGGGAAGCATCTCGAACATCTGCACGTCTGGACCGACGATGCCGTTTTGGGAGCCTTCACCCGTAACTTTGTTGTCCCTCCTGTCGACAGAGGTGGCTGCGACATGCAGACTGTCAATCCTTCGCTACAACGATTGCTGCAAGTGAGACAGCACGAGAGATACGTCTGCCAGAGCAGTGTGACAGCTCTAGATCATGCCTCGGGCGGTAGCGGTGCAACGACGGCCATGTGCTGTTGCATGGAGGCAAGACAAGTATAAAGAGCTTCATCATACCCAACTGCATAACCAATCCTCAGCCAGGCAATCAGTCGATCCATCAGCATTGCTAAGCGTTGAAGACAGCTTCTGGATTATCGCTCATCACCATGCGAGCCTTCACGAACCTCCTCCTGGCGTTGCCAGCTGCTCTTGCTGTTGCAACCATTGACAAGAGACAAACGTCCAATACCATCCCAGGCAAATGGATCGCACGTGTCGATGATAATTCTGTGCTCGGAACGGTCCTCCAAGCCTTTCAAACGCTCGCCGCCGTCACACCAACTCACCAATATACCATTGGAAGTTTCAAAGGTTTCTCCTTCAATGCCCCGGAGTCTCTGCTCACCTTGATCAGCACGGTCGGTGGGATCAAGAGCATTGAGCCTGATACCACGGTCTTCGCTTCAGCTCCAGTCAGCCCCAACCCAGCGGAGTTTGTCAAGCGTGCTTTGACAACACAGAGTGGAGCAGAGTATGGTCTTGCTCGCATCTCCCACCGGAACAAGGGCCAATCTAGCTACATCTACGATACCACCGCCGGCCAGGGTGTCACCGTTTACGTGATTGACACAGTAGGTACATCTGATGGTCTCCCAATGCGATAATACAAAGATTAAGAACATCACAGGGCGTCTATACCCAGCACAGTGAATTCGGCGGCCGTGCCACTATGGGCGCTAACTTTGTCTCCGGCGAGTCTGCCACCGACGGCAACGGCCACGGAACCCACTGCGCAGGCACAGTCGCAGGCTCCACCTACGTACGTCACATGGGTACAAGCCATACTTGGTGCCTGAGCATGTCACTGACCTTGTACCATTCACTTTTAGGGCGTGGCGAAAAAGGCCAGCATCATCGGTGTCAAGGTCCTAGGCTCCAACGGCTCTGGAAGCAACTCCCAGGTCCTCGCCGGTATTGACTGGGCTGTCAAGGATGCAAAGAACAAAGGCCTTGTCGGCAAGTCCGTCATCTCCATGTCCCTCGGCGGAAGCTTCTCCCAACAGTCCAATGATGCTGTCAAAGCAGCGACCAACGCGGGCGTCTTCGCTGCAATCGCCGCTGGAAACGACGGCAAAGACGCACGCAATTATTCTCCAGCATCCGAGACTTCGGCCTGCACCGTAGGTGCCACTGACTCGAATGATGCCAAGGCCTCTTTTTCCAATTTCGGACCAGTCGTAGACATCTTTGCTCCGGGCGTCAACATCAAGTCGTCCTGGATTGGCTCGACTACCTCTACCAACACCATCTCCGGTACATCCATGGCTACTCCTCACATCGCTGGTCTTGCTGCTTACCTCATCGCTCTTGAGGGTAGCCGAACCCCGGCCGCACTTTGCCAACGCGTTCAGAGCTTGAGCACCAAGAACGTGATTACCTCGGCTGGGTCTGGATCGCCAAACTATCTTGCCTACAACGGCAATGGCGCTTGAGCTATCGGTTGGGATACTGGACAGACTGAGATGGATTTATGAATTATGACTGATGGCGTCGACACGCTTGGGAGGATTGGGAAGAGCTGGACGAAATAGGGACGCTTGTGAAAGAGCAAGGAGGGTCGACCTAGCTTCTTAGCGCTTTTCAAATTGTCATTCCAACAAGTACAATCGTATCCCTCGTCCCTTCCCCCATGACCTTTCAATCACAGCTGGAGACTGCACAGTTGGAACCATCCTGTTGTATCTCCTTTATCACAGGCCGCCACTACCCTGACCTCAGTTGTGATGTGGTAGTCCTGGCAAACTGGTTGAACGCCAACTGCGATACTTGCCTGAACCTCCATCACTTCGCGAGCTTCTACTATTAGCTTCGTCGCGGGAGTCACACGACGGCCATCTGACGTTCTAAAGTGTGACTGAGACAATGCAGCGCTACACATGGTAGCAATGATCTCGAGGTATAATCACAATCTATACCCTAGACTCCATGTCCTGTCAGATTGTACCGGGGCCCGTAAGTTTCAGAGCCGTCAAGAACGAGAGTCCGTTCTGGGTCATCTTCGACTTCGACTCGCTTATCAGCGCATGAGCCACTGACAGAAACTACAGGTGGGTGGCTGCGAGCACAGTACTTCGATCGAGTGGTCCAGTGTATGCGAGCAAATATTTCGTCTTGGAGCTTCAATTTATGCTGACCAGCATATGTATTGTGCCCATAATCAACTGAGGGTTTATGGCTCCAACTTGATGCCACCTACAGATTATAGCATGAACAGTGGTGGGGCTGTCATTGTAGACCAGTAACAGTGACCTTATGGTTCGCATAGACCCCAGTCGATCGACAAGGATCCAACAAGCTGTATCTACCACGCCTGCCGCCCCTCACGAGTTGGTGGAGAGGTAAGTTCGCGATTGCTATATTCTGCTGCATCGTCTGAATTGTTCAATGCCGAGCGGGGATGACCGACCACGGTCCGTTACCTTCTCAGCTACACACGACGGTCTTGTTGCGTTTTCAGATCAATGGTCGTGATATTGCTGAGGAGGATTGCGTGTGGGCTGATTCGTAGTGGTCGAGGTGGTGTCGAAGAGAAAAAGAGGAATGTTGGAGAAGCTTCCGAGACCTCGCTTAAGCCTGCCCGGCCTGCTAGCGCGGAACTCTCCAGCGCCGGCAATCGGCATGAAAATGTCGAGCACCACGACGGTTGTTTCTGTCTCTGCCATACGAAGCATATCCGCATTGAAGTGCCATCATTCGCGATGAGCTTGACATCACCCTCGCTGATACCTAAGACTTCAGCACCTTTGCGCATATTGGCAACGCGATCACCAACAACCAGACCATATCAGCACGAGCACAGACAAATATGCATCCAACAACGAAGACTGAGCAACCAGCAGCATCGACCGCGATTACACAGATCACAACGCACCAGTCATGAACGAATACATCAACAACGACGGGGCTTTCATGCCTCTCCATCATCTTTCGCCATCAAAGACCCCTATGCCGCGCTGGGCGTGGGCAAAAGCGCGTCGGCATCAGAGATCAAGAAGGCCTACTACGGTCTTGCGAAGAAATATCATCCAGACACCAACAAGGACCCCAAGGCGAAAGAGAAGTTCAGCGAAGCCCAGTCAGCATATGAGATTCTCAGTGATGATAAGAAGAAGTCCATGTACGACCAATATGGCTCTGCAGCATTTGACGCCAATGGAAATGCAGGCTTTGATCCTGGGGCCGCCGGAGCTGGAGGCGGCGGAAATCCGTTCGCCGGAGGAAATCCATTCGGCGGTTTTGGTGGGCAAGCTGGAGGAGGCTTTGGCGCACAGGGCGGATTCGGTGCCGAGTTCAATTTCGAAGATCTTTTTTCTGCATTCGGAGCCGGTGGAGCGAGAAGAGGGAGAGGCGGAAAGGGGCCGTTCCAGGAGGAAGTCATGGTGGGAGAGAACATCGAGGTGCAGACGAACATCTCATTCATGGATGCGGCGAAGGGTGTGCAAAAGGACATTACGATTACGCCGTTGGTACAGTGTAAGACGTGTAGTGGAAGTGGCTTGAAGAAGGGAAAGAGCAGGAGTGCTTGTCAAACATGTGACGGGACGGGAACAAGAGTACACTTCATGCAGGGAGGATTTCAGATGGCGAGTACGTGCGGGACGTGTGGAGGTACTGGTGTGCAAGTTCCCCGAGGTGCGGAGTGTGGCACTTGCAGGGGTAATGGAGCTGTCAGAGAACGAAAGACGGTGACGGTCGATATTCCCGGAGGCGTGGAGGATGGCATGCGATTACGAGTGATGGGCGAGGGAGATTACCCGCCAACTGGACAAGCCGCGAATCCGAACGCTCGATCGGAGAAGGGAGACTTGTATGTCTTCATTCGTGTAGCACCTGATTCCAAGTTTCAGCGTAGCGGCTCGGATGTACTCTACACGGCAAGCATCCCGCTGACAACCGCTATCCTCGGAGGCGAGATCACGGTGCCGACACTCGACGGCGACATCAAAGTCAAAGTTGCCACAGGTACAGGCACAGGCGACAAGATCACCATGGCGGGCATGGGTATGAAGAAGCTGAACTCGCGTCGAGGCACGAACGGGGACTTGAGAGTTGAGTTTAAGGTTCAAATGCCGAAGTATCTGTCCGTGAACCAACGGACGATCATCGAAATGCTTGCAGACGAGATGGGCGACAAGAACGCCAAGCGCATCATGAACCTGAATCACCTAAAGCAGACCTCGCAAGCGTCGTCGTCAACAACCAAGAAGGATGCTTCGGGCTCGAACCCCTTCCCTCAATCATCTGCGTCCAGTCAAGAAGACCACAAAAACGAGGGGTTTTTGAAGAGCCTTTGGCACAATATCTCCGGTCAACACGATGACTTGAAGAAAGATGAACAGAGCACGAAAGCGGATGAGGAGGATCGGCCGAAGAAGGCATCGGGTTCTGGTTCAGGCTGACGAAAGAGGCTCGCGTCCAGATGTGTACAGATTTTGCATTGCTGGAGTTCGAGCGTTGATCTGCATGGAGCGCGGTACTCACGAGTGCCTGCACGGCGGTTGGCGGGTCGAGGGCGGAGAATGTATAGTATTGAGCACTGTTTGTCGTTGTCTTGATCGAACATCTCGACTCCGGCGTGTGTAGAATAGACGTGGGTGAAGTGTACCAGAGCGGATGCCCAGACACATGCTTCTGACTTTTCGTGTCGGACGTCTTGGAGCGCGGATGTTAAGCGCTTCCCGCGGATGATGTAGGTCGCGGGCGCTTAGCGAGAGTCGAGATGTGGGAGCTCACAGGCGTGAGTGGATGGTCGCTTTTGACGCCGAGGCGGTGCTGTATACGTAGGCGCTCGCGACACTGCGCACCAGCAGGAATACGCTGCGGACGGTGTAGGAGGTATAGTGGTGCAGCGTGTTGTTCATAAGTCCCAGGCGGTCGCAGATCCGAGACGGTCAACTCTGCTTGCTGCTTGTGCGGTGCCCCACGTAAAGGTTACCTGCTGTACAGTAGACACTGCTCCCACGGCCTAATAAACTGATATGGCTTGGCTTTGAAAACAGCTGGTGAACGAGGACTCATGCTCCCCATCCGCCCTGGCCTGTCCAGGCAACTCTCCGCCGCCGCCATGCAGGTCCCAATGATCTCCTGCCCGCTCAAACAGACCAACGAAATCGACTGGATCGCGCCGCTCAAGCACCACATCCGCAACCACTACCAAGACGATGCCGAACGCTACAACGATGAATGCGCCCAGCTCAACCGTCTGCGACAGGACATGCGAGGCGCAGGGAAAGACAGCGCGGCCGGCAGAGATCTCTTGTACCGCTACTACGGCCAGCTCGAACTGCTCGACCTCCGCTTTCCCGTCGATGAGAACCACATCAAGATCAGCTTTACCTGGTTCGATGCCTTCACCCACAAACCCACCAGTCAGTACTCGCTGGCCTATGAGAAGGCGAGCATTATCTTCAACATCTCCGCCGTCCTGTCCTGCCATGCCGCCAACCAGAACCGACACGAGGACACCGGCTTGAAGACGGCATATCACAGTTTCCAGGCCAGTGCGGGCATGTTCACTTACATCAACGAGAACTTCCTGCACGCCCCATCGACTGACTTGAGTCGGGAAACGGTCAAGACCTTGATCAGCATCATGCTGGCTCAGGGTCAAGAGGTGTTCATTGAGAAACAAGTCGTCGATAAGAAAAAGCCGGGTCTGATCGCAAAACTGGCCGCGCAGGCCGCATACTTGTATGCGCAAGCTGTCGAGGGAGTGCAAGAGAATGTGAGCAAAGCGGTGTTTGAGAGAGTCTGGTTACTCGTTACGCAGATCAAGCAACATCACATGGCGAGCGTGGCACAATACTATCAGGCTGTGGCAGACTACGAGGCAAATAACTACGGCCAGGCGATCAGTCGACTAATGGCCGCGCAGACGGCGGTCAAAGAGGCAGGCCGACTCGCAAATGGCTTCCCTGGATCTGTGCCCAGTATCAGTAACTTGAGCTCCGAGACGGGAACAATTCTTGCAGACATGACCAAGAAGCAGCAGGAGAGTATCGTGGAGCTGCTAGCGGAGTACAATCGGGACAACGATATGATTTATCATCAACCCGTGCCTTCGGAGACGAACCTGCCCAGCATACCGAAATTACCTGCGGCAAAAGCTATTCCCGTCAGTGAGCTCTACCAAGGCCAGGATATCCAGAGAATCATTGGACCAGACATTTTCCAGAGGATCGTGCCGATGAGCGTCACGGAGAGTGCCAGTTTATATGATGAGGAGAAGGCAAAGATGATTCGAGCAGAAGCTGAACGGGTAGAGACGGCGGATAGTGAGTTGGCGACATCGCTGGATTATCTCAAACTGCCGGGAAGTTTGAATATCTTGAGAGGTGCGGCTGACCAGGATTCGCTGACTGTGGATGAAGAGTTCAGGAATTGGTGTACGGAGCTGGCTGGACATAACTCTTTTGGCCCAGTGTTTGATCAGCTGCGAGATGACAAGCAGAACATCCTTTCGACCTTGGATGGCAGTCTGAAGCAGCTCGACATGGAGGAGTCCGTGTGCGAAAAAATGCGGAGCAAGTATGGCGCGGAATGGACACAGCAGCCTTCCAGTCGATTGACACAGACATTGAGAACGGATGCCAGAAGCTATCGGTCGGCGGTGGAAGAGGCCTCTACGAGTGATGCACAGCTATACAGCACTTTTCGACAGTACGAGTCCGATATGGACGAGATGCGATCTGCTGGTGAGACTGACGAGGCGGACGTGCTGTATCAGAGAGCCATGACCAAGGCGGGTGCTGGGAAGCGGGGTCCACAGAGTCCTGCTGCGCTTGATGAGGGCAATCTTCTTGGTGACGATTTTGCGGATGAAGGAGAGCAAACTGTCGCGGAGCAGATTGAGAGGGTGGAGGCTTTGATCAACAAGCTGAATCTTGTCAAGCGAGAGAGAGGCCAAGTGCTAAAGGACTTGAAGGAGAAGGTGAGGCGATGCGACCCCAACTGCCTATTTGAATGAACCAGACTGACTGAATGCTGTAGATCCACAACGACGACATCTCGAACGTCCTGATGCTGAACAAGAAGGCTGTTACGAATCAAGAAAGCCAGCTATTCAAGTCAGAGCTCGAGAAATTCCGCCCTCATCAGAACCGCATCTTGCAGGCTGTTCACAAGCAGTCGTCCCTGATGAAGGAACTCACACGCACGTACAGCGATCTGCTCAAAGACAAGCGAGTCAAGGGAGAGCAGAACAAATACGAAGCCTTTTCACGACAACGAAACACGGTCCTGAGCAAATACCGGAAGGTCTTCCAAGCATACAAGGACCTTCAAGCCGGTCTAGCTCGAGCACAGCAGTTCTACGATGAGATGAAAGAGACAGTCGACAGCCTCAAGAAGAACGTTGATTCGTTCGTGGAGAATCGTCGCTCAGAGGGCGGCCAACTCCTTAGCGCCATCGAGGCCTCAAAAAGTGGCGGCGGAGATCGGGACCAAGTTCGTCTGAAGGAACTCATGGAACGTATGAGCGTCAGTCCCTCTTCTCAACAATCCGCTGGCTCTCCCATGCCAGGTTTCAGTGGTGGTCAGAGAGACTCAGGTCATCGTGCTCCCATCCAACCTCAGACATCGTATGGTCACCACCCTCAACAGCCCCTCTACAATCCTGCTGCCAGCCCGCCTGTCACACCGAGGTATCAACCGTCCAACGGTGGCCCGGGCATGCAATCTCATGCGCCAGCTCCTTACAACTATCAACAACAAGCCAACACCTCAACGAACTCGTACAACCCGAATCAATACGGCCATGTGCAATCTCCTCCTGCGCATCAGCAGTACTTTTCTCCGCCTCCCAATCAGCAATACAATCATTACCAACAACCTAGTACGACGCAGTATGGTCAACAGCCACAGCAGTATGGCAATGGTGTACCTGCCGGTGTTCCTCAAGGCTGGCAACCTCCTCCACCCCCGCCAGGGCCGCCCCCTGCGAGCGATCATGGGTACTCAGGTGGATACGGTAGGCAGGGTACACACCCGCAGCAGCAGGGACAGGGCGGAGGGGATCCGTGGGCGGGTCTCAGTGCATGGAAGTAAGGTGAAGTGTATGGGTGTCGGGTTTTATGCATTGCGAGGCGTACTCATTTGGGCAGCGTTGTCGTGTTGATGGAAGCAAAGCGGGAGGGCAAGACATGCATATCAGTGCTTACAGTATGAAAAATGTGTTTCGGGCATATCATGATCTGGTAGCAAGCATTGCCTTTTCCATCGGACAGGTCATGCATATGTATAAGGCAGGGTGAACAGGAAGAACAGTTTTAACACGCCAGTGCTGGCTCCAGGACCATCACCTCTGCTACTCTGTACCGGCTTGCATGTATTTGTGTGGGGTTCGGAACGCATCGAACGATCTCGAGTCTACACGCAGTGGGAGGATAGGTAGAAGCCGGCGAGCGACAGGAATCGCGAGGCAATGGCGATCAAATCTCCACTGCCAGGCAACGAACACAAGACTCTATCATTGCCATTCATACCTGCATCACCTGATCGATCTAGGCACCCTTCCTGTTCCCACAGCGTCATGCTCCCACAGCCTAACAGCTCCATCTCGCTCAGGAAACTTCTGTCCGATTTCGTTGATCAGAACCACTCTCCCCATATGACCTGAGTACTTCCGTCTCCCTTTCTCCAGCATAGTTTTCTGACACGCAGAGCCCCACGCCCACCGCCGTAACGTTCTGCGAACAACAGAACGCGAAACGGAATTCTTATGCCTGCCGCCTGATAGCTTTGGGGCGGATCACGTGGAAAATTGTATCCTGTGAATCGATGGAGCGATTTCCGGACCGTTACTGGTGAAATGGTAGCTCCGTGGGTATCGGAGACTTCGGGATGGGTTCGATTGGGTTGGTCAAAACCGGTCGAGGATCCCACGGGCAAGGCAGTCTAGGGAGGATTGGATGATTGACATGGTACTTCCCATTTGACATGGGCCGTGGCGAGGTCTGGAGGATTGAGGGCGGTAGCATATGGGGGAGATAGACCAGACTTCAAGAGTTTTCTCGTGAAACTTGGCTAAGCCAAACGAATGATCGGTCTCATTTGGCGTTTGACCTAGTACCATAGCAGGCGTAGGATCCCTATGATTTCTTTCCTGAGCTACTAGAGACAGCGGGCCTGGTTGGAGAAAACGAACGATTCCCAATGCTCTTTATCGCCGATGCTTGGTTGCTGCATTTACTATTGAATGAAAGCGATATCAGGAGCGTCTCGAACATCATGACAAAAGCTTGGAGATTGCATGTTGCACTTCATGCTTCAGTGATGGCCGCTTCTCTCAGACGAGGGGAGTAAATAATCAGTATACGTCCAAAAGTGTCAGCTTTCCGGGCAGCTGCGGTTTGCAAAACACAACAGGTCCCTTTCCGATGATGAAATCTATTGCACCAAACTCGATCTCGAGGAACCGGCTACTCACCGGCGGCTTGCACAGGTTCTCATGTCCGAATCTTGGAGGAGACACCCAGTTTGATCATCTCTGCAAATGTTGTGACATCCTTGGCATAGGCCCTTTTTGGGTGCAGAAATGCCTGCACAATCGATCGAGCGTCACGACAACAACTCAACACTCTTCGCTCTCGGATTCAAGGTAGCTCAAATGGTCGCGGGTGTCCTCCGAATTTATTCCAACAGAAAACCGTGAGATGGCGAGATTTTTCTTCTGTTGGTGTCCATGGCTGGCAGAACCTGTAAAACGGCTGGTGATGCACTCGGGGGCCGAAAAGATGACATGGTGCTTCACTCAAGCGTCACGCTTCGAGCGTTGCTACTGGCTTCAATTGTGGACTGGATGATTCGGTCCACCTGTGAAATCATCCAGCACCAGCTATCCAGCGAAGCATCCGAAGCGGCACCGCTACAGGCCAGAAAATCACCTCGACTAGATGCAATAGCGCAGCTACCAGCTTCCACAGCATGACCAGCAGCGTACAGACAGCTAGCGCGTGACCAGCCAGGGATAGCACAATCATCAGGGCCGTTGCCTTCTCCTGGGTAGGCACACCTGGATCTCTGAGCATCTCGAGAGTGTCCGTCCTCGGCACCTCGAGCGACCCGAGATATCGCAGTGCCCAAGTGGCATATTCCCGTAGTCTCTCCCTGTTGCGCGCGTCTTGCCGCACATATCTGGCCTTTGATGCTGCGCGGTGGCCTTCGAACAACACCGAGTTGCGTGTGGCGATCAAGGCATCTGAGGCTTTCCTCGTCTCGATGCACTGTCCATTCCTGCCTTCTCTTCGACAGCCCAGGGAACACTGCCTCTTCACGCGTTCGGGTCCGGGTCCGGGTCCGGAAGTCTCCCTCCATTGTGTCTTGGGGAGGGCCGCATGCTCAGGCCTGACGAGCCTCACGCGAGGCAAAATGCTGAGATCCGTACGCGTCTGCTGCTGGCCTTGGGGATGATCCGTTGAATGCACGACAATACACTCAGGAGGCTGACGACGGGGCACAGGCAAGGTCTCACTTTGAATAGAGTAATGATGATCGCCAAATGGGGACCACGCAGGAACTGTGTTGGCAACGATGCTGCCGCTTCCGCGTCTCGGCGCCGAGTCCGCAGAGGAAGATTTAAGGTTCTGCAAGAGCGATCCACCGCCCAGCACGCGCGTTGCCGAGTGCTGCTCATCAGCGTGCTTGGTAATGTGGACCACAGATCCTGGAACAGGAACGCTGCTTGATATTTCCGGAGTGTAGCGATCCTGCCTGATATTGATTGAAGAAGTCTTGGAAGCTCTGGGCATTAAGGGTGGGTTATTGTTCGTCTTGGTTGTTGCACAGGACTCGGAGTCGATACCAGGAACATGAGCAGTCTCATCCCCCTGTTGAGGGGCGATAGTCGTCATGGTGGCATTCGCTCTTTTACGGATGACAAGGCTTGGAAGCTCCACAGATTCATGTGCTCGCTCCTGGCGGTAGTCGTCGTTATAGGGGACAAACTGTCGCTCGTGGGCGGGCTTCGCATGTTTCGTATGCTGCTGCTCCTTGCAGATGCAGTCATGGCTGTCTGTGTATGTGTTGCATGGTATTCCGTCGTAAAACAAGCGGCGGTCATAACCTTCGCTCGAGACACGCCTCGCTTTCCGCCGATAGTGTTCAAGCGCATCAATTTGTTCAGCGGTGTATCCAGGATATGTGAACGGCTGCGGCTCGCGTGCTGAAGGCATGTGAACCACGAATTGATCGTCGCGCAGCTCGGTATCCCTCGATGTTTCGACGATATCTCTCATGCAATTTCCTGGATATGCACCCGGCACATAGCTCGACCTGCCTTCCCCACGACACTGCGTGAGTCCAGAATCAATCTTCCTTCCCTCACTACTGGCGCTGCACAGTGCAGGCCGCTCTTTTTGGGCAGGCGTTGGAGATGATTGTTCTACATAATGCCTGTTGAGAGCCTCACCAGGTGAACTCGGAGTACACGGGGTTCTGTTGCCAACGCTGGGAGAGATGAGGCCTGTTCTTGGGTTCGCTCCTCGAGCGGTGATGTAGTCGTCGCTGTCTTTCATGCGCATGATCACGGGCCGATGCTCGTCAACGCTTTGCATTGGAGCTTGCAGAATCTCCCAGTTATGAAATCTCGACCGATACTTGTGAACAAGCCACTTTCGGCGTGAGCTGTGCTCGTGGCCATGTAGCCGTGCGTGTGGTGGGAGGAGCGCCGAATCGACCGGCTCAATGTTCGAAGAGGTGATCGATGCACTTGTAGGGTTTGTGGTAGATTTTGGTTGGTGTCGAAGATGTGCAGGGACTTGGGAGACCGGCTTCCTTCGAATTGCCATGTCCTCGTTAAGAGATATTGGAGTTCAAGTCGGGGAATGTTGTGTGCTGGCATAGTAACGAGAATCCAAAGAATGAGCTTCTGCTGTCATCACTTACCTGCCAATCTACTTCATCATGGACTCCTGCTTTCGATTGCAGTTTCCAGCGACCATTGAGGGAAGTCACCTCTCACCTCTCACCTCTCACCTCTCACCTCTCGCAATCTGGCAGACGGTGCAAGTCACCGCCAAAGCAATTCTGCTGTCCTTTGGGGATCCCCGCCAACGATGCTGCAATAGAGCCCACTTTCGTCACCAAAGCTTCGTACCCATGCTAGACTTTCCCATATACAACTTTTGGTCTCGCCAACGTGCGACAAGAAACGGAATCGGATGGAAGCGCTCGGCGATTATTGTGCAGCATGCGCTGTATTCATCAGGGGAGCTCGCAGCAAATCACACCGGGAAAGGAAGATGCCCAGCAATTTGCAGACCAGGTGCTCCAATAATGCAGACACCACTTTCGAAGCACCCATGCAAAGCTGACAGGCACGCGTATGGGCCTGACCTTAACACTCCCACACGCAGTCTTGGGCGCATTTGCTAAGAGGCGTCACAGGCGTCGTGCACGACATAAGAGTTGAGCTTAATTGCGCTGCGGATCGTCCGGCAAAAGGAGCTCCCAAAAAGCTTGCTGCGCTGACTGATTTCGCGGGCCGCTGACAGGATGGACAAGACCATCTCCAAGCATCTCCTGCCGTTCCTGGATCGCGATAAGCCGCGGGCGCGCCGCATAGATCGTAGCGGTCCATGATCTTCATCATCACCGTCGTCGTCGTGTTCGTCGTCGTAGTCCTCCACCCACTGCTTTTTCGTGGGAAATACGTCGACGCGCCTGCCAGCCAGTCAAGACGTGGTCTCCTCAGGCCGCGCTCCTTCGGCAACGGCGACTTCCTGATCGGCGAGCGGGCGCCAAGCGAACAACAGTCCCCGAGTGGAGCTGGTTTCGCTGGGCATTGAAGCACCTGGTTCTACCGTGACTGTGAGTGGCAGCGCCCAGGCAGGCAGGCAGGCTTGGGTGTGACAGAGGCACACGAGTGAGGTGTCGGTTGCGACATTCACCAGAAAGGGCGCGGTGCGCGGTGAAACGAAGTCAGCGGTCCAGGCGGACCCGTCTGTCTGTCTCATGGCCGGGACGCGGTTGTGGTGAGAGGGCGTGATAATAAACCGGGTGCATCGACTTGCTCGCTTTTCGTCCCCAGCCATGGCAAAAGAGTCGCAACCGCCTCGCCTTCATCCTACGGCTGCGCGGCACGCGAAACATGTACGTTTGCAAAATGCCTCACACTATCGGTCGTTTCGGGTGCGGTATTTTCAATCTCTGCAAGGGCTCGCCAATGTTGGCCGCCACTCTCGGTGAGCCGGCGGGTACTGAAGGCCGGCGAGTCGCGGGTTCACTCACTCTACGATGGCACGACGACGACTACTGTACGTCGACGGGAAGAGCCATCCGTGTCAGGTCAGACGCTGAGACACGATGATTCGTGTTCTGGCCGTGGACCGATCACGCGAAGGCTCCGGGGCGACGACATGTCCTACACGGCCAAATGCCACGGGTGCAGGTACTGTACAGTATGTAGGTACTGTAGTAGTCCCGCACAGTCGATGGCACACGGCACACGGCACACGGCAGCGGTACGTCTGAGATATGCGCAGTCACATCATCACGTTATGTTATGGCCGACCAGCGTTGACGGACGACGACCGTGGGCGCGCGGCGGGCACATCTCAGAGATTCCCAATTTCCAGCGCGCCAGTGTTTGTTTTGATGCCGCACAGGTTGCCCTGCAGACGCCTGCAATTCCATGCTGGGGGACCGCTTCATTTCGGCTCTTGGCACGTGGTCCCACAGCAAGATTGGCTTTCCGCGAACAGCTGCTTTTGTGTGCGTGATGATGCTAGCTGGAACGGTTGCCGCGCCCACACGCTGAGCCGGCCCGTAATTGGCCAAGTCTGCCCCCGTACCTCATCACGATTATGATTATGATTACGATGGATATCGACCGACCGACCGCCTCGCCTGGCCCGCCCACGATACGATGGTGGGGGGGTTGACGGGAAGGCGCCACGCGCAGGCCCAACAATACATGTATGTACAGTAAAGTATGTACCGCACAATGCCCATGTGCCAATGTGCCAATGCCTGGAGAGCAGGGCGGAATGACAAGGAATGTGGTGTTGATGTCATGAGATGCGAGGGCTGTGGGAAGGAGCCATCGGCCTGCGCTTTCCTGTGCGAGTGAGAGAAAGACTGGAGCACAAGCTGCAACTCCGATCGTGTCGTCGGGTAAGCTGTTTGCGGTCCACTGATTGGCTGATAGCAGAGCCGCACGGGCCATGTGGCGCACAGTCCTCGGGCTGCACAGTGGGCGACGCATGTCCGGCCCCCCAGAACGGTCTAGCGGCAGGTGTGACGTTTGGGTCGGTGGGACTTTTTGTCGGGCCTTGGGCGAGCCAGTGGTGCAAAGCTAGTGCGGCCTCGCGCAGAACTAGGATGAAGCAAAATCCCGCACGCGCTGCAAAAAAAATGGTGATACGCTATCTGCGGCCTCGCTCCCTTTACGTTATTGGCATAATCTTTCAACGGTCCGACCAGACTCGCGCCAACTCGCGGCGGCCGGCGTAGGGTGCAAGGTGTACCTTCCATTGACGAAAAGCTCGGCAGCTCGGCATCGCCCGGCGCTACTTTCTGCTCGCTTGCGCTTTTTATCCCCAGCTCTTGCTCTTCCGCCCTCGAGCTCAAAAGCTACTGTTCTCCAACAGCTTCGTGGCCTCCAACGCCCACTGATCATCACCCAACAGCGACAACCATTCACTTGGTTATTGCTACCACACGATGGCGAGTCAAGAAGCTGGTGCTCCTCGTGTGAGCTTCTCCGACAAGGACTTGGAGAATGGTGGTCAAGGTGGCCAGGACAGGTACGCCGTCGCCCATCGCGCTCGCCCTCCGCCAAACTGCCACCCACGGGCGACCACCCATCGCACCTGGCCGGGGGGCTCATCAGCCCGTGTGTCACTGACGGCAGCAATAGGTCGCGCAAGTGGTCCCAAGCGCCCGGCAACATTGAGGATCTCGGTATGTCTTCACCCACCCCACCCACCCCGTCGTGATGATGATGCACGCGTCCATTCTGACCACTGATGATTTAGACGAGTACACGGCACTGCAAAAGTACATTTCCACTTACAGAGATCCTAAGCTCGCCCAGCAGGAGGAGGCCGGCACCGCGGAGGAGAAGCCCAAGAAGTCGTGGCAGGTGGGTCGTCGCCGTGGCTGCCAGCATCCATTGTTGACACGAAACTGACTCGCCACCGCAGTTCTGGAAGTCCAGCAAGAAGGAGGCCGCTGCCACCTCCGAAGATGGTCACGTTCCCGACGAATGGCTAGACGTCGACATCAAGCAGGGCATCTCCAACAGCGACGTGGAGATCCGACGAAAACGCTATGGCTGGAACGAGCTCACCTCCGAGAAGGAGAACATGTTCCTCAAGTTCTTGGGTTTCTTCAAGGGTCCTATTCTCTACGGTATGTTCGTTTCCAGCCTTTCCCGCCTGATCCCGCGGTACGCATGCCATCGGTGCCTCCAATGCATTCCGAGCCGCGCGTGTGAGCAGGATGTGCTTTTTTCCTCAAGCTTCGCGTTCCACCCTGAAGCTCCGAGGGCAAATCTCTTGGCACACAGCTACCGCTGCACGATTATGCACGACATCAATGGCGCAGTCAGCCGTAGCAGAGAGCTAACTCTTGGCAGTCATGGAACTCGCTGTCCTCCTCGCCGCTGGTCTTCGTGACTGGATCGATCTGGGTGTCATCATCGCTATCCTGTTGCTCAATGCTGTTGTGGGTTGGTACCAGGAAAAGCAGGCCGCAGACATCGTGTCAAAACTCAAGGGTGACATCGCCATGAAGGCGACGGTCATCCGAGACGGACAAGAACAAGACATCAAGGCCCGCGAGCTCGTTCCAGGTGACATTATCATCATCGAGGAAGGCCAAACCGTCCCAGCCGATGCCCGACTCATTTGCGACTACGACCACCCAGAGGACTTCGAGAAGTACAAGGAGCTGCGCGAACAACATGCGCTCGACCCCGAGGAGGATCCAGCTGGTTCGGAAGATGCTGAGGGTGACGAGGGTGAGGGCATTCAGCACCAGGGTCACTCCATCGTCGCCACTGATCAGTCCGCCATCACTGGAGAGTCCCTCGCTGTGGACAAGTTCATGGGCGATGTCGTGTACTACACCACCGGCTGCAAGCGTGGCAAGGCCTACGCCGTCGCTACTGCCACCGCCAAGTTCTCTTTCGTCGGACGTACTGCTTCTCTTGTACAAGGTGCCAAGGACCAAGGTCACTTCAAGGCCATCATGAACAGCATCGGTACTGCGTTGCTCGTCTTGGTCATGTTCTGGATTCTCGCTGCTTGGATTGGTGGTTTCTTCCGTCACTTGAAGCTCGCCACTCCGGAGGATTCGGACAACACTCTCCTCAAGTACGTGCTGATCCTGTTCATCATTGGTGTTCCGGTCGGTCTGCCGGTCGTCACTACAACCACACTGGCTGTCGGTGCCGCATACCTGGCCAAACAGCAGGCTATTGTCCAGAAGCTCACCGCCATCGAGTCCCTCGCCGGTGTGGACGTTCTTTGCTCCGACAAGACTGGTACTCTTACTGCCAACCAGCTTTCCATCCGTGAGCCGTACGTTGCTGAGGGTGAGGATGTGAACTGGATGATGGCTTGCGCTGCTCTTGCCTCTTCCCACAACATCAAGTCCCTCGACCCCATCGACAAGGTTACCATCCTCACCCTCAAGCGTTACCCCAAGGCTCGTGATATCCTCAAGGACGACTGGAAGACTGAGAAATTCATTCCTTTCGACCCTGTCTCCAAGCGTATCACCACTGTCTGCACGCTCCGAGGCGACCGCTTCACTTGCGCCAAGGGTGCACCCAAGGCTATCCTCAACCTGACTGAGTGCTCCAAGGAAACAGCTGATCTGTTCAAGGAGAAGGCAGCTGAATTCGCTCGCCGTGGTTTCCGTTCTCTCGGTGTCGCCTATCAGAAGAACAACGAGCCATGGGTCCTCCTCGGCATGCTGTCCATGTTCGACCCTCCACGTGAGGACACCGCTCAAACTATCGTCGAGGCTCAACAGCTTGGTGTCCCAGTGAAGATGTTGACTGGTGACGCCATCGCCATCGCCAAGGAGACTTGCAAGATGCTTGCCCTTGGTACCAAGGTCTACAACTCGCAGAAGCTGATTCACGGTGGTCTCTCTGGCACCACCCAGCACGATCTCGTCGAGCGTGCCGACGGTTTTGCCGAAGTCTTCCCTGAGCACAAATACCAGGTCGTGGAGATGCTGCAACAGCGTGGTCACTTGACCGCCATGACTGGTGACGGTGTCAACGATGCTCCCTCCCTCAAGAAGTCCGATTGTGGTATCGCTGTCGAGGGTGCCACCGAGGCTGCTCAAGCCGCTTCCGACATCGTTTTCCTCGCGCCAGGTCTCTCCACCATTGTCTTCGCCATCAAGACCGCCCGCCAGATTTTCCAGCGTATGAAGGCGTACATCCAATACCGTATCGCCCTGTGCTTGCACTTGGAAATCTACTTGGTCACCTCCATGATTATCATCAACGAGACCATCTCCTCTGAACTCATCGTCTTCATCGCTCTCTTCGCCGATCTGGCCACTGTCGCTGTGGCTTACGACAACGCTCACTCCGAACAGCGTCCCGTCGAGTGGCAACTGCCCAAGATTTGGATCATATCGGTCATCCTGGGTATTGAACTTGCAATTGCCACCTGGATCGTCCGTGGTACCCTCTACTTGCCATCCGGTGGTATTGTTCAGAACTGGGGCAACGTTCAGGAAATCCTCTTCCTCGAAGTCGCCCTCACTGAGAACTGGCTGATCTTCGTCACCCGCGGTGCCAGCACTCTCCCATCATGGCAGCTTGTCGGTGCTATCCTAGGTGTCGATATCCTCGCCACGCTGTTCTGTATCTTTGGCTGGCTGAACCCGAACATCTACCAGGAGCCTCTCCCAAGCCCAATGTCGTCGTTCCAGGAGACCCGAAACGGCCATACCGACGTCGTCACCGTCGTCGTTGTCTGGATGTACTCGATTGGTGTCCTTATCTTCATCGCCATCACATACTACCTCCTTAAC
The DNA here is from genome assembly GCA_026120125.1 of Pseudocercospora vitis. Lineage (NCBI taxonomy): Eukaryota > Fungi > Ascomycota > Dothideomycetes > Mycosphaerellales > Mycosphaerellaceae > Pseudocercospora > Pseudocercospora vitis. Next base: position 251,901 of record JALRML010000032.1, on the reverse strand, counting down.
AAGATCCCCGCCCTTGCCGATCTCGGTCGCAAGAACCGCAGCCTCCACGACACCCAGATGGAGAACATCATCGGTCACCTGAGCAAGCTTGCTCTCAAGCACGAGCGTGACGAGAATGGTGATGGCAAGTGGACATTGGTCGGCAAGTCCACAGAGGAGGAGGATGATGATTAGATGTCCGTCAAGATACCACAGTTTTCGCGTTGATTCATACTAGGTATAGGGAAACAGACGAGTGTTTTACTACCGACAGGCGTCTAAACGTGCACCTCTCTGCCATTTATTGGAGAGGGTACTGTACATACCTAATCTATGGTAGAGTGTAACGAGCAGTGTGCCGATACAAATTTTGTAATTAGCATTCCTGTTCTCACTCGTCAAGCAGTACCACCAGTATAACGGCTGAGCAATCCACAGCGCCCCTTGCTTCGTGATGTTGACAAGTCACCACCATGTTGTGCCCGTGTCTTTATCCACAGGAGGGAAGCACGACTCTGGCCGTGACTGCTTGCCTGCCCCACCATCGTGGGAAAGGAAGCTCTATTTGTGCGTGTGCGTATTATCACGATGCGTGCCGTTATCAGCCCTCATATGTCCTCTGGCCCACGCGGGCACATAGTGCTTCAGCGATCGCTTCTTGGATTATCGCAGTGGAGCTAAGGGATCCGACATTCGGCTGAGATCTGGCAAATCTTTGCAGAACCCACTCCGATGCATTGCGCATGGGTGGACACCCACGAATCGAGGAGGAACGAAGGTTCATGCGTTTGGAATTTGAACGCGTGAGTTTCTAGGCTCCGTGTAGGAGATAATTTACACGCGGATTGATATCTCTGCTGCAGCCGGGGTCGCTGGCCTTCACATCATCAATTGATGGTATATCCACCATCAACCACCATCGCAGAGCCTTGTACAAACGTCGATTTCGAGCTGCACAGGAACAACACCGCATCGGCAATCTCCTGCGCTGTTCCTGGGCGATTCATCGGCGCAATGCTAATCGCAGGACGAAGTACGTCCATTTGCGGTCGTGTCATCGGGGTGTCGATGACCCCGGGACAGATACTTCATGGCAGTTAACATTCGGACGTATGCTGGTGGAGATATGATCACGGGGGTAATACTCACCAGTTGATTCGGATGTTGTCTTTCGAGTACTGCATTGCGGTTCAAGTCAGTGGAGAGCCCGCATTGCGGAGAAGTGAGGGAGGTGATCTCACATCAATAGCATCGCATTGAGTCATGGAGATGACGGCTGCTTTGCTGGCACAGTATGCGGCTGTTTGGGATTCAAGTCAGGACATCGATCTCCGGTGGTCCACGGACTGCACGCATCGGCACCACTCACGAGCATTAGGTCTTCCCACAATGCCAAGCTGACTGGCAATGTTGACGATGCTTCCTCGGTTCCCAGGTCGGCCGTCATGTGTCGGAAGCGGTTCTTGCTGCAGCATCTGCTTGATCTCCGCGCGGGAAGTCAGCCAGCAGCCACGGTAATTGACGCTGTTGATCTTGTCGAAGTCCGCGGCCGAGGTTTCTGTCGATGGCTGGTTGTTGCTGAGGATACCTGCACGGAGTCAGAACGGTACCTTGGATCGTCTTGGGTTGATATCGTACCAGCACAGTTGGCTGCATAGTCAATTCGCCCTAAGTCACGGACGATCCTAAGGACAAAATCGTCGACCTGGGCTTCTTGAGAGATGTCTACCGTCTGGCTAACTATGTGCACGATCTCTCCAGATGCCGCATCCTCCATCAATTTGGCCGTCTCAGCTAGGCCGGCTGCATTTCGATCGGCAATGGCAATTTTTCGACATCCTTCTCGAACGAAGGATACAGCTGTAGCTTGGCCGATGCCTAGAAGCACATCAGTCCAGAGCCCTGAAATGATGTTGGAACTCTTGCCATACCAGACGCCGCGCCAGTCACCAATGCGACTCCTGGGAATAGTGTCATATTGTCGTCGACGGCAATGCGTCTTCAACGCAGTTGTCAAGACTCAATCATGACCGAGGTGGAGCGAGAGCGGAGAACTCGAGAGATAGGGCTGCCGTAGCCGGCCGTCGGGCAGCTGCACATGAGGGACCTGAGAGTCGCATTTTCGAGATTTTAACACAAGGCTGAAGGAGCTATGTCGCAAAAGCGCACTGCAGACGACTGCAGGCGAGCACATGGGGAATGGTGAACCAGTCGGCAACGTGGAGACAGCAGAAAATTCGCGCCTCGTTGGTGATCTGTCGCCACTGTTTTCATCTACCGCATTTGGAGTTTAATCAGAACGTCTACGACGGTTTTGGAATCGGTCGCGATGCAGAAACCAGAAAATACTACCAACTATGATCGGGGCCACAGCGCTTGAGGCTACAGCCGCGTGAGATGAGACCGGACCGACAACAACATCTGGTGCATTTGCTCTAGCGCGTCCTCAGGACCAAGGAGGCTCTGGGGATGTCTTCGTGTCTAGAGCTACTCGAAACTTTGTTGCCAGACGTGTCTTTGCATGTTCTTACTGGGATGCCGGCCTTTGAGCTTTGCGCAGTCTCAGCAAGAGAAGTCATGCTCAAGAAATTCGCACCAATCTTCACACAGCGGGCGGAATGATGAGCTCGAGGCTATGGCCTCCCGCGAACCGAATGCGGCATGTTTGGGTATCTCTTATCACTGCCATCTCAGATGTCTGGCTACTTCGTTCCCTCCACGGACTCCGAACGATTGGCATGGTTGGGCGAGATCACCGACCGCTGTCCAGTCTGCTCTTTTGTACATCATGTGCCAAAGTAAGCTTTGACGGGTTCCGTGGCTCCACATTCGTGGTTCCCAGATGCGAACACCTCCAAAGCACAAGGTTCATTGCGGACTTCGGCGCATTAATGCTAGCGGTGTGATCATCAGGCAAGCCGGCCTGTCCAGGTAAGGAACGCTCCTTACAGATCCATGCCGTTTGCGTAATCACTTCGTGCCTTTGTCTAGCCTCAAAACAGATGCTGATACTGGTTCCGCCACCTGTGGCTCCCGTAGACGCTTCGAAAGGGCGAAAGCTTCCATCCTTGCATGGCAGGCTACTGTACTCAGGTTCTCTAGCAAACGATGACATTCATGACGAGCATGCCACTCAGAGACTGTGGCAAACGATGATTTCTGTAACGGCAATGCCTCGAAATGGGTTCCAGAAGCTTTCCAGGAAGCCGTTTGTCTTCTCGTTCCGCCCACTCATCATCGAATGGACAAGGCCCGGGCATGATTGAGATATGTATGGATGCAGAGAGGAACGCGGACTCGACAGCCGACCGGCAAACATCAAAGAAGCATGCGGACGCGAGAAACTGCTGCCGTTACTGGATTCAGGCAGCCGGAAAGGCCGCATTGATGGAGCGCAATAGCAGCGAGACGATCATTCATCAGTATCTGGGCTTGATCGAGTACATATAGCAGGCGGAGTAGCTGCAAGAGGCGCGTTCGGCCGAAGTCTATTCTTAGTAACCAGGAAAGTAGAAGCTGGACCTCACCTCGACACTGGTGCTTCATACCCACCAGACACCGCTGCTTCTCATAGCGTAGACCGGTCGAGTATCATCGTGGCGGAAAGGGTCTGCTCGGGGCCTTTTAGCATGTAGCAGCGCTGACCTCGATTCCAGTGCGAGCGAGCAAGCGGGCGTTGTGAGGCCTTTGTCCATACGCCCGGCCATGTGTCTGGTCATATCGTGACGGTGGAGAGGCTCCCTCCTCCTCCCCTCCTCGGCACGCGGAAACGTGCATATGAAGTGCGACAAGTAGGCGTCCATCGTATGCAGCCAGCCGGCTTGCTCAATCAGTTCTGCTGGCGCCTCAGGATTCAGGCTCTGTGCCATGTTTTGGCCTGCTCTGACAGCCGCCCTGGCTGTGTCTCGCTGCAGCAGCGTGGCCGCTTGGCTTCAAGGCTGTATCTGGAGGCTCCAGAGTCTCCAGTTGTGTTACGATGGGATTCTTGGAATTTGAGAAAGACTAGATGCCAAGAAACGGTCGGTCAGGTGTTTCATTGACTGCACTTGTCCACTCTGCCTAGGTCGAGCTTGTTTGAGCTTGCAGGCAAACATCCTCTCCTTTCTTTCCACCTTTCTCTTTCGAGCTTCGTCTCGCGTGTGCCGTCCGAATCTCACCTCAACTGCAACACAGCCGCCATCTCTGGTCTCGAAAGCCGGATTGCCATGCACAGTAGTCGCGAATCATGAAGACAGCAATGCGCGCCGCCTCCGGCATCGTGCTGTCGCTTCACTTCATCCTTCAGACTGTTCTGGGCCAAAACTGCTACTACCCGAACGGCGACCTCTCGACGGTCGACGCACCATGCTCTTCTTCTGGAGACAGTGCATGCTGTGGCAAAGACTGGGCATGCTTGAGCAACGACTTGTGCTATTATCCCAATACAGGGAATTTCGAGAGAAGGACCTGCACCGATCAGACCTGGGAGAGCAGTGACTGTCCTCAGTATTGTACCGCGAGTAGGTGGAGGGTAGCTTGGTGAACGGACCATGACTGACGCCGAATAGACAACACCGCCGCGGGCAATGAGGCATTGAAAAAATGCGATGACGGGCGCTGGTGCTGCAACGGTGATGGACATTCCATTGACTGCTGCACGATGGACGATGCGGAGACCATCGACGTACCCGGCTGGAATACCGTCACCATTATCGAAAGTACTCCGACCCCGACATTAGCCCCTTCCAAAACCTCCGACAGCTCATCAGGCCCATCAACCTCTAGCACCTCTCCTACCAGCAATGAAACGGGCAGCACCGAGGAAGGCGACACAAGTCCGATGCCTAGCTCAGCTACCTTCACCTCCAAAGCGACCACGTCTGACTCTACAGGCGGAATCAGCACTGCAACATTGGCCATCGTGACCGCCTATACGTCTGATCCAACTACCCCACCAGATCCTTCCAACAATAACACCTCAAAGAATCTCGCCATCGGCCTTGGGGTGGGCCTCCCTATCCTAGCCCTCGCCGGCGCTCTAGGTGCCTTCCTCCTCTGGCGCCGCAAGAAAGAGGCCGACACAGAGCCACCTGCCTCTAACAGGATCAATCCTGACGGTGCCGATACGATCGACATGTACGCCCACAGCAAAAACGCCCAAGAAACCGACGGCATGCCCATCGCAGTGGGCAGCGAACGCGACGCGAAACGCCCCGTCAGCGAACTCAGCGGCAGCACTCGCTTCCTCCGCACCAGTCAGCACTCTCCCGCCGTAAGCAATACCTCCAGTATAGACCGCTTCCACCGGCAAAGCACAAATAGTAGCAGCGGCGGTCTTTCTCCACCGGGATACAGTCCTTCCATCCCAGACTCTCGCAGCAGTATATTCGGCGGCATAGGAGGAGGAGGCGGCGGTCTGTACATCACCAACCCAGGGACTTTGTCCGATGTGGATGAAGCTCCGGAGCCTCACGAGTTGCCACCAGAAGGCAATCCTCCTCGCGAGCCCAGACATGCTCCCGTCGTGTCGAATTCGCGCACGAGCGCCTACGAGCCGTACTCACGGTCGTACGAGTCGAGATCATACGGATCTTCTGTCACCGGACCCGTGTCCACCACATACTCGCCATCGCCGCCTTTAGAAGGTGCGAGTAAGGACATACCGAGCGTGCGCCGCGTAATGGAGGAGCAGAAGCCCCAGGGTCCACAGCCGCAGGGACAGAAGAGGGACGACGACGAGTTGATGTTGGATTGAAGGGCTCGGGGTACCAGAAGAACGTGGTCCAGTGAGTGGTGTGAATAGAGTCACTCGAGTATTGCAACGGCAAGAGTGCGGCTTTGGTCATTACACGAGACCGACCCTGGATGGGATTCTTTCCCCCGAGAATAATGACTGGAGTGCATCCAAGGCAAGTGTTTGTGCTATGACTCTGTTTGCATACAGCGACGGGAACGCAAGCGTGACAACGAGAGTTGCACAGTAAATCTTACAATTCTCGTATCCCAGTCCTCTCGGAAAATCTATCATGCACGCTGATCCATGCTCCATGCCAGTGATGGGATCTCGTAGTCTACATCATATACAATGCTGTCGTCATGCCCGAAACGTCTATTCGTCTCCCGAAATCACCATACGCGATCCACTCCCATGCTCCATCATCGCCCCAGCGTACTCCCAAGCGAGCTGGGCGTCCAAGAACTCACTTTCGAGCTGACCCAACTTCCCGAACTACTCATCCAACTCGGGACGCTCAATTTACTACTCCAACTCGCGCCTCCCACACTTCTCCCACCAAACCTGCTGCCCCCACTCGAGCTCCCCGTACTCCGACTCTTCCATTTCAGCTTGCCATTAGCAACGCTATGGACCATGTTGATCACCAAGAACGCGCTGGAGCCCAGCGCGCGGAAAAGAGCCAAGCAGGCCACCGACCACAGGATGAACTTGAGGTAATAATTCTCTCCGACATCCGTGTTGGAGTAGAGTTCGCTGACGCCCATGGCCAAGATGGCATTGCATGTCATCCAGATGACGACCACGTACGTGCGGACGCCGCGGTAGTAGTCTTCCTGAAGTTGACTTTCTGAGATGCCCGGCTGAGGAACTTCGACGCGATCCCGCAAGTTCCGGAGCGCTTCGTCGTAGCCGGAATCGATATCGAGCTGTTCCGACGGCATGTCGAGCTCGACAGTACCGTTCTTGTTCGCCGTGGCCACGCCCAAATCTTTCTTGATAACGTTGTCGCCTTTCGTTCCCCACGTGACATCGTGAGCGTTACAGAAAGCAAAGACTTGTAGCGTACAGATGTAAGATGGCAAGAGTGCGAAGTATTGGGCGCTCGAAGTGAACATGTGCCAGGGGTCGAGGTACATGAAGCTCATGAAGAAGTACAACCCCACGGTGGATAAGGTGGAGACGATCAGGTTGGTGAAGACGTTATTGCCGAAACTGATATTCGAGCCGTCAGAGAGTTGTCGCACGACGATGTAAATGGCCGCAAAGGTGTTGTAGATCATGATGATGGCGAAGACAATGAGGGAGGCCAAGAACATCTTCTTGGCGCCTTGTGGTCGGTTGCCCATGGAGAGGATGAATTGGGCCATGATAGTGATGACGCAGACGTAACGGAGGAGGATGAAGATGAAGTTTCCGATTCCGTGGCCGAATGGGTCAACTTTCTTGTCTGCGAGCGAGCCGGCAATGAAGTAGAAAGTCAGGTAGAAGTTGCCGAGGGAAAAGAAGGTGAAGAGGAGCTGCACGAATTGATAGATGAATTCGACGTGGAGGAGGATTTTACGAGTGATGGTGTGGTCGGTCTTCCAGACTTGTTTGAAGTGGAGGAGGGAGTAGACGGCGGCGAAGAAAGCTCCATTCAACCATCTTCGGCGCTGGGAGATGAATTCTGGCACAGCATCTGGCACGTCTGTTTCTCCAGTAGCCTGTCGAACGTATTTGAGCACCCATCTGTCGCTCCGCTTGGCGACCAACTCCCAGCAGAGGATACGGTCCTCGGCGAGGTACATGTTGGCTGTAAAGACATCCGCGTCTTGACCGTGGAGCGTCTCGCCCTTGAAGTACTGGCTAAGAGGACCGTGACCAGTTTCGTCGTTCTGCAGAGCGTGATATCGATAGGCTGAGAGTGCACCTGGCAAGACTGTGATGTAGCCAAAGACAGATTCTAGTGGCTTGTCTAGAATGTTGGACATTTTGTACTCGAAGTTCTGGGATGCAACGAGCGGATTCAAGAGTCCAGCCCAAGCCTTGCCTTTCGCAGCCTTGATCTCTCCCGCTGCACCAGCAACGTTCGAGTCACGATCGAATGCCTTCCATAAATGGTAGAGTGAGTCGTCTCCGGGCTTGGTACCCACGTCGAGCAGAATGCAGACGTTGGGGTTCAGAGATCTGCCAAACGCGTTGAAAAACCAACGATGACTATTCAGCTTCTTTGCGTTCTTCTCCTTCATGCAGAAGATCACCTGACATGGCACAATGCCCTTTTCGGCACCCTTGAACTTCAAGTCGGCATCAAGCGAGACCTGAGTTGTGTATTCGTATACGTGTGCTGTTACTTCCCGTTGGTTGACCAGATTCTTGGCGATCCCCGATTGGTAGCAGCCCATCGCTGCGAGAGCATCTAACGTCCGTGGATGCACTTTGCCTCGACCATCTGCAATGATGCATACCACGATCTTCTGCCATCCGTCCTTGCCCCAGGTTCGTGACTTGGCGCGACTGCAGAAGTGAGAGAGATTGCGCATGACCCCGTGCATAGTCCGAGTGAAGTCAATCTCATTCTCGTTGTACATGGTGATGCAAATAAACAATTCAGTCTCCCGATGACTGGAACCGATGTTCTGCCTCAACTTGTAGCCTCTGTCCACGAAATCGTCCGGATCGCACGTGACGGCGGTGTAGCGCATATGAGTGAACTCGACATCGTCTCGCCTGGGCAAGAAAGAGTACAAGATGGTGGGGATCTTGCACTCTAAAATCAGCTCACCGTTGATGAGCTTGACTTCCTTCTTCGTCATCTGGGCTTGACGTGCGCCTCGTCGTTCGTGTTTGCCGGTCGGTGCTGGGCCAGACAACTCGGGGTCGTACTCTTTAGCGAACATGTCCTCGCTGTCGCCACTCAACGTTGACTCTGATTGAAAAGTATCTCGGGATACCGGACGGGGACGCTGTGGATCAGCATCCTCACTGGCTGGTCCGAAGACATCGTCATTGCCATCATTGATCGGGATGGCAGTCGTCTCAGGTTCCTTGTACTCCGCCTCCATCGATGGAGGCCGACCGCCGGCAAAGAGAGGTGCAGGAGGCAAGGGTCTCTTCGGTGAGCCCCCATACTGGGATGAAGGAGTGCCAGGTCTCGGGATGCCATTGATGTCTGCAGGTTCGTAGGGGATGTTGGTGGCTGGCGGTCGCGGGTAATCTCTGCTTCCTCTCGGTGTGAATGGCTTGGACGGACTTGCAGAATTCCTCGAAGCTGGCCTGTATGGATCGAAGTCGGAGGGCGGCGGCGGCATGCCTGGCACATGGTCCAGCACTGATGGCTCTCGCGACAATGGCCGCGAGGGCGAACCTGAGTGTGGATGAAATGATCGCTGGGACGGACTCATGGGCCTGCTGTAAGGGTTGTATGAGCCAAGGTCCTCTTCCTCGGGCAGGAGTGATTCCTGAGGTGCAGCATCGTTGCGACTCTTGAAGCGCACTTTGTTCAGTTTGTATCGATTGGCGGTGGGGCGGGAGGCAGTGGACTGTGACAGATCGCTCTCGACATCGCGCAACAGGGAGTTGAGTTCTTCGGAATCGGGGACCCCCGCTTGAGTCTGGTTCTCAAGTGGTGAGGGAGCGGGATAGGAGGGTGGTGGTGGCGGTGGAGCAGCGCTACTATTGCTCGCCTGATTGTGTCTGTTCAGTCTCTCCTGTGCTCGCAAAAACAGGTCATGCGGGGATCGCTTGGGCTCGGGCGGTGCTCTCGCTGATGGTGATACTGGCGCTCGGTATGGATTGTGGTCGTCTGTGTTGGTCAACAGTCGCATCGTCACACCGTGGTTCGGAGTAGCATTCGGCGTGTCGTCGTCATAGCCCGGAGGAGGTCCATAGCCATTCGGCGCGGCCATGTTGGAGCAAATGCAGCGAGTGGAATGCGTGGATGTGTCGACCTATGCAAGCATATCGTCGAGTAAGAGATGAATACTAGCAATGTCGCATGCTCGGTACTGTATGAAGCAGGGTTTCGGTTGTTTACATCTTTGTTTACCGGGTCGGCAGCGGGTGTCGCGACCGCTAGCACCGGCTAGTATCCATGGATCGCGCGTCACGAAAGCTGGCAGGGCATTTCCCGTACGCTAGCAGGGGTCTTCCGCTAGCAAGCACCGGCGACTCCCGTTGCGAGCCAGTATTCTACTGTGCATACACGCTTCCACAGAAAACCGTCATCTCTGAACGGGCTAACAGACATATAGCAGATCCGGTGCGCCCTGGACCGGTCCCTACTCCCTTGTCTCGTACATCGATAAATGGTATCCCTTTAACTCCCTATACGCGGTGACCCTGGAAAATGTCGTCGCTGCGTTCCAGGCTCCCAGTCAAGCACTCTTCGCGTGCAGGTCGACCTAGGTAATGGCAGACCAGAGGTGAATCCATCGCTGTTGCGTCGCTGCACCTAGAAACAATGAGAAGTTGTGGGTAGGACGAAATGCCTCATTACCGGAAAGCATATTTCAACTTGTCCTATTATTATACCGGCAGAACTACGCCTCTTACGGACAGAGCGCTCGTCGTGCACACACGGGCACCCACGATACCCACCACCCTATAGTCCTGGTATCAGCGGAAGGCAATAGACTAGATTGAGGGAGTCCAATTGGGTGGCTAGAGGAAATATCTAGCTCAAAACAGCTAACTGGGAGGCAATCTTGAAACGTCGCTGTTCCACGGCAGCAATGTACTCGACGGCTACAGTCATTACCGTAGTCAAGCGCTTGCGACGTCTGGGTGCGTTGAGGTTGCACGTAACGATCACATGCGCATCGTACCACCCGCTCTGGCAACGGCGGCAAAGTGCACTTGGTCATCACACAAAGAGCTCGACAAAGGTGCTGCGTTTTACTTCATATTTCATTCGCGCTTGACTATGCTACTCAAGAAAAGTCATGCCGGCTAGTTGCCTTCTTCTTATTCTGCTAACAGTACAGGAGTTTATGCGGCTCGCCTGCTTCAAATGTACGGCGAGCTCGAGGTCGTGATCGTCATGATCAGGTCCATCACAGAGGGGGAGTTGGAAAGAGAAAAAAACCTTGTACCCGTCGCCCTTCCAAACCGCCTGACCCTGGCGGCTGCAAGTCATCAAAAAGTTTCCTGGTTGAAGCCGTGAAAATAGGATAAGACACCCTGCGCCGCGCTAGAACGTAATGGATCGACATCGTACAACCCGGGAGAAGAGTGCGCTTTAAGCTGCGCTGGATGGTGGTACATTCTCGACCTGCGCGGCCTCTTCCATCTTGACATCCTCTTCGATCGCGGTGCCTTCTGCAGCGCGAGCTTCGCACGAGGAAGACGGTTGCAATGGCGCCACTATTGGGCCGGAAGCTGTGGAGGCAGGACTGCTGTCACGCTCCACCTTGGGCCCATCCTCTTTCTTCTTGCGACGGGTGTAGTCACTCAAGCTCATCTTCTTCCGTGCGGGACTTGGTGCTACAGCGGCAGCGACGACAGGCGAGAAGACGTGCCCAGGAGTTATGCTTGCTGGCGATGCTATGATGGGGGCTGTATTTGGCGTGCCTGCAGAACCAGGAACAGACGGAGGTGCAAATGGATTGGATTGGGGAGGTGGCATAGTGAGGTGCATGTCCATCGCTTTCTGCGACTGTCCAGTACTCGCAACGTCCAATGCCGAGGACTTGGGATCCCAAGGCGGAGCGGGACTGGGCTTATCAAAGTGCGAATCCCTTGTGGAATCCGGAGAGCCTCCTGCAACTGAGTGCGCAGCCACAGGCGATGCTAAGCTCGCCATGTCATCGACACAAGCATCCGCCATCTCTGTGTCCTGGTCTGCGGCAGGCGTGCAGTCCGTTGTTTGGGCTAGTGCCACATTCATTGCGCCATGTGATGGGTCCGGGGTGCTCTGCTTGCCATAGTTCAGCTCCGGCTTGTCTACGTCCATCTGATCCAGGGAAGTAAGTTTTGTCGCGAGAACCGGAGCGGAGGGCACAGATGCCAGGAGTATACTGTTGTTGCGCGCACACCGCTCAAGCAGCCGCTGCCGATGTGACTTGTAAGGTCTTCGAGAAGACGGTGTTGGAGCTCGCTGTGCAGCTTCCTCCTGGTCGAGATCGCACTGCGTCGAGGCATCACAGTAGACAGGTCTTGGGCGCTTGGGGACCTTGGCCGATGATTTCGCGTGCGACTTCGAAGCTTTCACCTTTCGATTGACCAATGCCTTCGCGGAGGGCGCTATAGGCCCTCGGGATGTACCTGCGTCAGAAGGCTTCGAGAACGGCTTATCAGGGAAGCCTAGCTGCTTGGATGACGTGGCACTCGGTGTATTGACATTCGAGCCTCCGCTGTTTCGCTTTTTCTTTGCTTGCTTGCCAGCACGTTCCTCTTCCTGTCTTCTGAACATTTCCTCTTCCTTGGCCACTTTCCTCTTTTCCCGCTCGGACAACTCGGGCACGGTTGAGCTACCATTCGTCGAGTAATGTGTATTCGGCGTCATGTCGCGGCTGGCCGAGCCTCTGCCCGCCGAGCCAGAAGCCGATCTCGAGTCGGTTTCGTCATCAGGATCGACCCTGCGGGCCTCGCTGCCCGAACGGCTGTTCACAGCATTGGTGTTGATTGGGGAAATATGTGGCCCAGCTTTTCGCTTCTTTTTGCTGTTCGGTGCTTTGACCGTGTGAACATCGTGTGAGACGCCTCGTACCCTTCTGTCAAATCGCGACATCATGCAATCCCCCTTCGGCATACCACATGCACACGGCCCGCAATTAGCAAGCGCGGTGGACACCCAGCTAGAGAGACGATCCATGTCTTCGTCAGAAATCTTGCCTTGGTTGGCGAGCTCCGGTAGGCCGCTGCTAGTGTCCCACCCAACGGCGATCTCTTGCCCAGGCTCAATCTGCTCGGTGGCCATGAAGCAGAAGTGACAATCGACGCTATCGGTGACCAAGATCTGGAGTCGTGCATTGGGCTGGCAGCTGCGTCTCACATACCGCAACTCGGTGCCTTCGTGGCGCGCATCGATGACGATGGGCAGTTTCGGGTGGAAGAACACGAAAGGTTCCGGGTGTCGCAGCTGCAGCCACCTGTTGCCTTCTTCTTGCTGGTAGTCGGTCTTGAAGCCCACGTGGCCTTTCAGCTCGCCAATATAGGCACCATTAGCAACAGGCTCTTTGACAGTGACGATCCTCCAGGCAGGATGCCGACCGCCGTACTCGACCTCAGTGTCCTCCTGCTGTTCGATGTCGATCTGTGCTTTGCCGGGAATGTCGTCGAGGTGGCCATCCCATCGCATGAGGAGTTCTCCCTTGGGTTGGCCGTGTCGCAACCGGAACTCCTCATCGGACGAGTTGAGCCAATCCGACAAGGCATTTGTGACACTGATAGAGCTGTGCAGATTTGTGTCAGTGACTTCCCACCGATCATCCAAGTAGCATTGCAGGAAACTGTCCGAGTACTGCTCAATGGGAAAGTCTGGTGAGCGTGAGAGGCTGCGGCGGTGGGCCACAGACGTATTTCGCTTTCGGTTGTGCTTTTGGGTGGTCGTGATGGTGGTCGTGGTAGTGGTGGTGGAATCCGAGTTTCGATGGCTCGTCTTGGGCCGCTTGGCAGGTGGAGGTTGGTCTCGAGGACTGGCGCTGTTCCGGTCGTGTCGCAGCTTGTCAACCGGCCAGCCATTGGTGTGGGCGACGCCGTTCTCTTTGACCTTTTTCTTGTGGCTCTTCGCTGGCGCACGTTTTACCCCGTTCTGCGAAGGTTCGGTCGGATCACGCTTTTCGAGTTGTCGCTCGCGCGCCCTTGCCCTGTCGAGATTTCTGGGTCTGCAGTCCGTGCAGTAATGTTCCACGTGCTGGGGCAATGAGATCTCTTCGTACTCGGGATAGTAGCACGACTGGTGTTGCCAGCGGTTGCAGATATCGCATGCGACCGTCCAGCCGTCGTCGTCGGCGAAGCCACAGATGCAGGCGATCTGGCCGTCGTCCTCGGGCAAGTCGTTGTCGTGCGCATGGAAACGCTGCGGGTGGTTGGAGACGGCATGCAACGCCGATAACGAAGTGTGGTGAGAGAGGTCGTGAGCGTTGACAGCCTTGACAGGAAAGGAGGCGTCTGTCATGCTATCCTGTCTATAGAAGAGAGCTTGGAGGTTAGGTGACAGGGTCTGCTCTGGAATGGCGGCGCATGACTGTAATGCCACGATATCAGCGTCGACGACGCTTGACCACGAGCAGAGACCTTCTGCACCGCGTGTATCGCCTTTTATTGCGCGTTCTCTCTCTCTCGCTGTCGGCGGAACAAAGTCTGCACGGGCGAAGGGAGTCACGAGGAGCGGAGGGCGATAGCAGGGCGCTATGGCATCAATTCCCAGACCAGTCGACTGCTGTATGTCCCCAGAACGTGTCGAGACGTGTGCGGCCGGGTCATGAGAAGGAAGGGGGGCTTTTCGCAGGGAGGAGGAGCAGGCGTCAAACCGGGCGGCGCTGAGGGCGGCGTGCTGTGTGGCGGCGGTGTCGCGCAATGTGGCTACTGGACGGAAGGTGTCGGCGGCGCGAAAGCAACTCTCCGATGGTTCGTGTGGAAAGAGTGGAAGAGTGGTGGTGGTGGTGGCGGTGTGGGAGGGAGTGCTGAAGAGGTATCGCGAATAGTGTGCTGGAGTCAGGTGGAGAGAGAAGGCCTTCAGGCCCTCGCAAGAGTGTCCGTGCAGCAGCTGAGCGCTCATTGGTCGACTGGTGGCCTGCCTTTTCTCACTCACCTTTGGGCCTTTCCGACGGGGCACCTCGCCTGCGCGTCTGGAATTTACCTACCGTGTGTACGACACAGGACAGGACAGGACAGGACAGTGCCGGCCCTGGCGCCGCCGTCGTGCACCCCCCGCCGCGGTGGGCATGGGCATGGGCGGGCGGTGTCTGTCTCGACGGGCAGTGGGAGTAATCATGTCGCGCGGGCTGGACGACTGCGGACGACGGGGCAGGCCAGGTCACTGTGCGACTCACGATGCGATGTGATGCGATGCGATGCGATGCGATAAGAGTGGGAGAGCAGCGAACGGCATTCCGCCTTCCGCCTTCCCTCCTTCCATCACCTCATTGGCGCGAGGCGGCTTTTAGGTGCAGCGTGGGCCGGGAACAAGGCTCACAGGTGTCAGGCTTGGCCGACTCCGCGAATCACGGGCGGGCGACGAGTGGACGGGGAGGGCAGCATTGCCAGGCCATCCTGTGCTTTATATTTGCGCCTCCCTCACACCACCACCATCACCGAGGTGTCGCTGACAGCACGCGCAGCTTCCTCCTTCGCCACCCTCCTCCTCCTCCTCCACCTCCTCATATCCTCCTCCTTCCTCCGCTGGCCACTCCGTCGAGTCGCCGGTAATGGCTGACGTCGAGCCGCAGCACCAAGCTGCGCACCGTGCAGTAGCTCCAGCTTGCCTACATGTATGTCATGCCACTCCTCAACAGCTGCCCTCGCACCACCTCTCTCCCTCACCACGCCATTCCCTAGCCTGACCGCCTGGTCGAGCAGTTGCTTCGCCTCTTGCACGACCGACTGAGACGGAGGCGGACGGTTGTCAAATGCGCTGCGTGTGGCAGCTTGCGCTCGATTACGGGACGTGTTCGGAGCGAGCCCACGCCATGCCCCTTTTCTCCGCGCCCGCAGAGCACAGCTGGCCTGAGGTGCGTGCACTTCAACCCAGCCTGCTGCGAGGCTGTTCGGTACCGTGTCAGCTTGCGATAGATATATATCTGCTGCTGTAGTGTCCACCAACTATCGACGAGAGGCCTCCTCCTCTCCCAAACGAGCTGTGACTCAAAAAGCCACGACCATGTTGATGGACACAACCCACACGACCGCCATCGCTTGAGCGAACAGGCGGTTCTGCATTTTTAATGGCAATATAGCCGCGCGCTGTTCACGACCCGCCACGCCTTCTCAGCTCTCACTTCCAAGCTGGGCCGAAGGTGCAGTTCCAGTCGGAGTAGCAATGGACGACATTGCCACGATGCGAAAGTGCTTCGTATTCTCCGAATCCAAGTGATTGCAACAGACGATTCGTACCTCGTACGCCCACGTGTCTCTGTCTGTCGCGATTGTTCAATAAACGTGACCGCAGAGTGAGAGTTGTGACAAGTTCGATGATTCGCGGGAGGGAATTGGTTGGTCAAGTCACAGACTAGGGATTCCTCTGAAAACCAAGCTCGTGCTGGAAGTGAAGTTGAGGGAGCGAATTTGAATTGTGCTTTTGAGTGCATAACTGGGTGTGCATGTTTCGAACCAGACGTTCTAGAGGCCTGGGGTCATCAGCACTGTGGGCAGGCAGGCGGGGTCAATGGGGCACCTGCCAATCTCACAGGCTTGATCGAGCTCACGGGCATTTCAATGGACAAATGACGAACGAACACATGAGCCCTCACTTGCCTGTGAGAGCACGAGCAGTCCAGCTAAAGCTTGGACACCTGCAATATGAGAGCACCACCAGAGGAAACGGGTATTTGAACATCATTATGTACAACCAGAAGTAAGCTATTCCATCACAGCAAAAAAATAGCTCGTGGTTACCAGTCACGAAAAACCCCCACTTCCACCTAGAAAGTAAGACCTTCCCAAGTTGAAAAATCACCTCGCCTGCTCGCACAAGATCGATAGGTAAGTTTTGGTCCCGTCGTCATCGACTCGTCATTAAATAGACATTAGAGTGGTACTGTGCCAACTCGCCTTCATTCGAAGAGCTTCGAGCATCCCCAGTACTGCTCAATCCCGTACTGCCCTGGCGATTTCCAGGTATCGTCTTCATAGGAGAATATAGCAGACTTGGCACCGGCTTTGGAGATGATGGAGTCAATGGCGGTCTTCTGCTCCGAACTACCCGGGACAGCCTTGCCGTTTGCTTGACCGGATGATGGCCAACCTGTCTCGAGGTTGTAAGCAGGCTTGTTACCACCGCAGGCCTTCTCGAGATCGCTCATCTGGCTTTTGACGAAATCACCGGCTTCCTCGGCGGTGATGCCACCGTTGAAGAACGGGTGAATGTTGGCGGCAACAACGTCCATGGCCGGACAGAGGGTGTCGGCGTTCTCCTGGATGATGTTAAGGGTCTCGGTGGTGGTGACTGGGCCGCTATACCCGGCGGCTTTGAGTGATGTCTTGGTTTCGCCAATTAAGCCGGCCAGTGCACCTGCTGAGGTGAAGCCGTTGAAGACAGCCTCATTACCAACGACAACAATCTCAACCATATCCCAGTTGCCCTCTTTACCCCAGCTGGCGATCTGGCCGATCTGCTCGTGAGCCTTGCCGAGACCCGAAGCATCGATGTAGATGCCGACAATGAGCTTCATGCCTTGCTGCTTGCAAGCCTTGCCAACGTTGATCAGGCCGGAGCAGTCGGTAGCATAGATACGGACAGTGGTGAAGCCCTTCGATTTGATCGATCCAATGTCGTGGTTCACTGCATCGGCCGACTTGCAAGAACCGTCCTGACCGTATGGGGTGTAGGTCATAGCCCACTGGTTGCCGTTTGGAGAGATAGAAGGAACACCGTATGCAGAGTCACCCTGACCGTCTTGGTTCACATCAGTCTCGCCCTGGTCTCCATCATACCCTTGTGGGGTTTTCGACTGCTCTGACGACTTGGGAGCTTCAGGCGTAGGCGCAGACTTGGATGCTTCGTAGGTCGGCTTGGGTGCCTCGCTGGTTGGCTTTGGCGTCTCGCTGGTTGACTTTGGCGTCTCACTGGTTGGCTTGGGTGCCTCGCTGGTTGAGGTAGAGTAAGTAGTGACTGGCGTGGAAGTCGCACTGGTCGTAGGAGCTGACGTTGTGCTCGTGTTCGCGGCCAGTGTTGGTACCGGTACAAGTACTGCTGGGCCGTACCAGGTGGTGGTATAAGTGGTGCATCCGCACAAAGTGGCGTTCGGTTTCGCTGAGGCCGCTGGGACAGGAGTAACATATTTTACCTCCGGCTCATACTGCCCAGGACCATGCTCAACGCCCTTCTTGTGGAGGTGTGCGTGGTTTCGGTGGCTTCGCGCGTTGACCGAGAGGGCCAAGCCGAGGAGTACTGCTGCCGCGTAATTTACCATGATGGCGATGTGGTCGAAAGCCGCTGAATGAGTGAAGCGGACGATCGTGTATAACGAATGACTTGGGTGTTGCGGTGGTGGAGAGCGACGGCAGTGACTACGAGAGGGTCGCGCACGCGCGCAGGGAGGCCATCACCCACCTATATTGGACAGCGTATTACGGCCCCTACACCATCGCAGACTGCGGATGTTGTTCGACACCAACCGGCCTTAGGGATGCAGTGATAGTTTAATGAGGTTCGACCAAGCCAGCGTTAGCCTTGCTCTTCTCCATGTATCTTGGCGGGTTAGCGTGGTGCGGGAAGGACGGGTATGCAAGAGATAATCTAATTGCACCCTGCTACCATCCGCTATTGGACTCGCCAACCGACTCAGGAATTATCCTGGATCGCATTCGGAACTTCTTGTCAGTAGCGCAGCCTCTGGTCGTTGACGGCGAAAGGTCAACAGCAAATTGCAGAGATCGTCGCATGGTCGACGGCAGTCCCGAAGTGCACTTAGGCGCTCCTGATCACGGTACCCCCGCGCAAAGCACAACAGAAGCAGTGCGGCGGTTGTGAGAAAGGACAACTGTGGTACATGAAAGGCCTTCGAGAGGCCATGCCGCGGTCATCCCGTATAAGCGTAATGAGACAAATGAGGCTCGAAACGCCGTGAGAGGTCGCAACAAGGATGGTGACAACCTGGTGTCTGCGTGCCGAAGAATAGCATAGAGTTCGCACCCTGGATATTTGGTCTTGGGTCTGGAGTCAGCTACTTTTATCACCACGACTGTTTCTCTGCAATAGCTTCTGACAACAGCGAGGAGATGCCAGTGGTGTTTGCGAGGCTAATCAGTCGCGTGGCGCCAGCTTCAGATCTGCACACTCAAAGCGGCACACGAGTCTACAGCTCGAGCGTAGACCAAGCCACGAGGTCTCCGACGTCGTCACCGACATGCAGCTGTGCGACAAATTGGTCGTGGCTGGTATTTGTCCGACATGAGGTGAATCTCAGGCCAAGAGCTGGTGGATCGTTGCAATGTGCAACGCGACGACACTTGCTGGCCGGCTCCTGCAGAAGATCATGTCCTCCTGGCTGCATCACGCCGGACGGCGAATGCTCCGCAGACTGGAAATACTTTCAGGCATTAGGACTGGTATAGTTCCTCTGAATCCCACAGCACGCGGCTGATAGCAAGACCTCGCTTTGAAGTCTGGTTTGAAGCATCGGTGAATTGCCTGTTGTCGATTGAAGCCACTGAAACACAGCCTTGCTAGTATTCGGACTGCCGGCTCGACTTTGGACGCATCGCTCATGGCACATCAGCCGTCATCGATGCTCTCCAGCGAAACATGCCGGCCTTGGGCTGCGGGAGAGTCGTAGAACATGGACTTCCGGTGGCATGGTTGCTGCTGGGTTTCGTCCGCGGTCGAGTAGCGCCTGCTCGAACACCTGAAGAGAGCATAGGTCGCGTAGGTCCGGCTGCTATGAGACCACGGTGGTTCAAATGTCCAACTTGGACGCTGTGCACGGCTTGCTTTTGAGCCATTTCGTTCAATAGTCTATAATAGAGGAAGGAGGGAGTTTAAGAGTGTTGAAATGATGTAGTGAACGTCACGGTCTGTGCTCTTAGCTGCTGGCCCGTGACGTTTTGCGTGCCGGTGGAGCATATGCAGATCCATCTTTGGCACATCACACTCGCGGGCACCAATCTTACTCTACAACATCCAATCCTACGATCTCCAACACTCTGTTGTACGGTATGGTCATTATTGCACCTGGCAGCCGGCCCGGAACTGTAGAGAGCGGGAATGATCGCAAGTTATGCTGTTCCAGTACACACACCTAGCCGAGGGTGCTATCCGCCTCATTCGCTTGCATCCTCGAAGCACGTCTTCAAATATATTTCTGACCCTGGAGCATCATGATAAATACACAAGCCGCGAGGTACAATACAACGTGTTATCATACGGTCCTTCTACAGAAGAAAGCAAGAGCTTGACACTCCATGGGCGCACGCGTATGGTACCTGCGCCCGTATGGGACGCTCTGAGTGCTATTGTGGCCCATCATGATACGGCTCACCGGTTTTGGGTAGACGCTATTTGCGTCAACCAGCGCGATGAGAGTGAGAAGCAACAGCAGACGGCTCAGATTGGTGAGATCTTCTCTCATGCCGAGAAGGTCTTGGCATGGTGCGGCCTCGAGGATGAGCACAGCGAGCAAGCGTTTAAGGCCCTGCAAAACCAAAAGCACGTTGATGCTGTAGGCAGTCAAGGTCTTCCTCGCGAAAGCCAAGCTGCCGTGGAGAGGCTTTTGCAAAGAGACTACTTCCAGCAAGACTTCAGTCTCTTAAATCAAGCATGCCGTTGTGAGCTCCTGTGTGGTAGATTTCGATGCGATCTGGGGCTGATAAAGCGATACTCGGGAGTTAACTCGATAAGCGGTGGCTCTCCCAAGAGCGGCCATTCTGCGTTGTGATGATTGGCACGATGTACCTCTAGGAAACGATTGTGCGACCATCCCGCGCCATCTGACCTCTGTCTGCATCGTGTCTTAGCTGCTTCAGGGGTAGCACATTCATCTTCCTCAAGCCTCATCAATGAGATGTGCTTCGATTCCGCCTACACGGGAGCTGGCAGGGTCGGCGTCACCAGCGTCATCGAATGGCTTGCTAAAGGCAGAAGCAGAAAGGTGCATTCAGACTATCATCTAAAGCTCCAACCGGTGGTGTTCGCATTTACCAGAGCCTATCATTCACAGAAGCTAAAACGGCGGCAGGGATTCACGCCTATTCATCCCAAGTCGATCTCCCTATCGTCACCACGTCCGGTCAACCTGGCGAGATCAAAGATGTTTTTCTCACTCTGCCGAACTTTCGAGGCTACACGGCGTCCCTTCATAGTCCACGCTGAAGACCGATGCGGCTCGACTCCCGTGCCGACCCATCAGAGATTATCACGACATCCTGCACCTAAGTCTGGCTTCCCAAATCTATGGTGAGCACAGGCTTCACCTGTGCTAGGATCGGGGAACCCGTGGATGCGAGGAATGCAGGGACAATGTTTTTCTCCGTGGTGGGGAACGACCGCGGTGGTTTTAGATGGGGAGAAGCTATTTACGTATGAAGAAGCTATGTTACGGGGGAAGAAGCTCAAGAGGTTACACGCTGATGCCGTTTTCATTTTCAGCACTCCCGGATCGAGAGAGCATGAAAGCTGCTATAATGAGAATTGGATGTTCTTATCCTAGAGAACGTGACAGGGTTAGCAAGATTCAAGATCTTTCTGCGAAGGAATTGCGGGACTTGAATTTCGCCTGTGAACGACAGATGGAGTGTGAAGCACAATTGAATCTGTCTACAGTGGTATGCCTTGAGACTTTCATTATCTTCACGTATTTAACCTATCCCTGCCGCGCTTTGCATGTTGCTTCTAGTCGCAATCCCACAGGTACGCCTGCCCTTGTGGGAAGACGAAATCGCTTACCGTTTTTTGTTCATGACACTTCTCATACCGCTTCCAGGTTTCGCTCTGGAACAGCTCTGCGATACTCTTGATGTCGACCTCCCAACAGACAGAACGATCATGGAGACTGGACCCATTCTTGAGCACACACCCACAACCTTGGTAGCCTTCAATGACCCAGGGACAAGGCCACGCGAAACACAGAATATGTCCTGTAAATGCGCTCAGCACACCATCATGAGCATGCCGGACATCGTCGTGAGGTGATTTGTGAAGCATACCTCCAAACACTCTAGACTCAACCTCAAACCCAAGCTCATCGCAAATCGTATCTTCCCCAAGGAATGCAAGTCCATGTTGTACCTGAATGTCTCCCGGCGACGCAGCCATACATATCGCATGCGACACTTCATGGAGGAGGGTCGAGGCGAAGAAGAAGCTATACCAGATGAAGCTGATGCGATCATTAGACGCGAGCGCTTCTGCGATGTTGTCCAGGAGTCTCTGATTCAGAGATAACTTGGCAGCGAAACCAGGCAAAGTGGGAAGCTTTCTGCGTGTTTTCGCACCCGTCACATCCTCGCGGTACAACGAGATTTGGTCTACGAGTGTCAGTCCATGCCACTCTTCTGGGATATCGATTTGCGCGACGCAGCCGCCAGTTTCAACCTCAGTTGGGCCGAGATCTTTGAAGATCCATTTGAGTGCCGCGCCTACTTCGTGAAGCCAGGATTGAGTCTTCCGCCGCTGAGATTCGGTTAGCGAGGCGTGTGGTTCACGGTAAATGGGGCTGCACCGAGCGCTCTGCTTACAACTCTTATTGGCTTCTCTTGTAAGCTTCTCACTTCGGCGAAAGAATAGGGTGTGGAAGACGGGGGTAGCGATCCAGACGAGTATTGATGCTAGCATGACTGCGGAGCGGGCTGGATGCGACGGATTCTTGGTGATGTCTTCCATGTTGGCGAAGATTGGATGGAAAGGGTTGGAGAGGTCTGGCTGAGGAATTGGTGGGTGGTCTCTAACCTCGCAGCTGGGCTTCTCTTCGTGCTCCGGTGGTAACATCTCGGGTAAGTGGTTTGCCTCGGAATGAAGTATGGACGGGGGCGAGCTCATTACTGTTCCGGTCGACTCTTGTTTGACAGCAGATTTGGCGTGGCCGGCACGCTTCACTGTAGGACAAGAAGGCAGATGGGAAAGCTGTGAGTTGATGGTGACTTGGAGGAGAAGGGGGTCAGCAGAGAGCGTTATTTAAAGACGAACTTCAAAGCGGTCTTTCAGTCACAACGGCATTGTGCCTCGCCGGGTTCATTGTCCGAGAACAAAGGAGCAGAGCATGTTCGAGTGCACCATTGTTCTCATCCTCTACTCTCGCGGCGTGCAAGGCGATGAAAGCGAGAACACCTCCAACGCCCACCAGCGAGTTCGCGTGGCAGCAGGGCGCCTTGTCGTGAGCTGAACCATCTGGAGCAACACAAGGTCTCTGTCATGAACGGACAAAAGAATCCCCCGGTTAGGCCTGATGCCCATGTTTATGCTTTCAAGGTGGTTTGACGTGGTGCGTAGCGCAGGTCTGAACTTCACTTCCTTCTAGGCTGCCATCATTGAAGGGCTGCACTCACAACCAGACATTATCGCCTTCACTTTGGAAAATGACAAACGTCGATCGCAGCTGGCATACATTGAATAAGCACACACCAAGTCCCAGTACACTAGTCCATCTATGCTCTCGACCTCTTCCGTCCCGCGATCCACAGAAACCCAACCCCATAATCCGTATCATCCGGCTTCAGACCATCTCCCGTCCCCTTGACCTCACTCTCCAGCACCTCAAAACCGACCTCCCTGAGCATTTCCAAGTTCTTCTCCACCCCAAAACTACTCCAAAACATCTCCGCGCCGAAGAAGTCGCCTCGAATCTCCTCCTGATCCTGCGTGGCGAAATTCATCACGAGAGCTCCGTCTTCCTTCAACCACGCGTGGATCTTCCGGAGCATTTCGATCTGCTCGACACGGGGAAGGTGGAAGATGGAGTAGAATGCTACCACGGCATCCAAACTCTCCTTTTCGAAGTGCAGGGCGAGCATATCCCCCTCAAAGAACTCCGCGGTCGGGCATCGGGCCCGGGCGAGGGAGACTTGGGTGGAGGATATGTCGTTGGCGTAGACGGTGGAGATGGATGGATGCTGGACCAACGTTTCTAGAACTGGGGTGCCCGCTCCGCAGCCGATCTCCAGGACTTTGCTTGCAGGTGGGAGGGAAGGGAGGATGTGGTTGAGATATGTGAAGCGGGAGGAGGGATAGTTGAGTGCCCATGAGGTATAGGAATGGGCGATTTTGTTGTACGATGTGGCGAGGATGTCTTTGTCTTCACTTGCTTGCGAGGACGACATGATCTTGAAGCTTTGATGGTTCCTCAGGTGTAGCAATTTGTGATCAGAAGGTGTTGACGTGAAACAACTGTTTCTTTGGTATAAAGTTATGCTGGTGCTTGGTTGCCCATGCTAAGGCTTTGTATTACGGCTGAGGGGAGTCATAGTGAAAGAGGGCCTGCGGTGTCCCGAAGCTGTCTGAGCTTACTATATGCCTCATGGGTCTTGGCAGCTTCCGTGGTATATTCTGACCTCTTGGAACTTGCGCAAATCACTACAATACGACGGACGTTCGAGGAAGCGAATTGAGGATCACGGTAAGATTGAAGTACTCATTTGTCCTGGACTAGTAGGTAGTCGAGGGTTCAGTATACATTAGGCTAATAGATATATTAGCGCCATCAGAACGCACTAGCACAAAATCGGTCCTGCCGACGTGCTCTCGACGCATAATTGTGGCGTTGAGTCGTTTGTGCCCACGTTCCCATATCACGTTCTTGTTGACCCTTCCTGGCAATCCTGTCAACACATAATCGCTTATTGTTCTGATTTGTAGCTCTGCAGATATACTGGTAGAGGTGACGGTGACCTGTATGACAGAGGACGTCCATGGTTGATTGGGTTCGTGTCACTTGGAAGGCTTAATCGTGGTTGTTGTTCTCGATAAAATGGATGACTGATTCCCTGGAAGCTCGCTCGTGGCCGTGGGCCATCTTGAGAGCTCATTCGCGTCCGAAGTCCGTTCTCGATGCGTAAGGAATTTCGCTGATCCGGTTGAGAATTGATGTTATATGAGGAGTGACTCCGCTGATATGGCAGAGGACAGTTTTGATCGCCCGGTGCTTGAAGGAGCTCGCTCTGCGGATCTGGCGACGAACGGGAGTTGACAGAGCTTTCAGACAGCAGATCGACGGCGCTTCCAAAGTCCAGTCCTGTTTGGAAAAAAGAGACCCGGTGGCTCGAATGTCTTTGCCGACCCCCTACTCTGTTCTCAATGAAGTTATCCTGGACTGGAATTGGTGTGTCCTCGAAACACGCAATTTCCGGAAGGCATCGGCTGTCACGTTTGCTCTCGACGGGAGTCGTAGATCTTGCGACATGCTCCGTCGGGACAGCTTCCAGTTGCGCAGGCATGTCATCAAGCTTTACAGAAGCAGCATCGGATCGAGTAGAAAGGGTATCGGGTTGCGGAGGGACAGCATCGCGTTGAGCTGGGTAGCTGTCCGAGCAAATGGAAGGCGTCTGCGACCGGGCCGAGACCTTCTCTGGTCCTCCGGTGGGGATGTCTTTTCGTGATGTCGCGGGTGGATGCGTGGTGTTCCCGTCTGAGCTGGGTTGACCATCGCTCGAAATAATTTCTGTATCCAGGCGGGATCCGGCCTCTGGTTCTTGCTGCTTATCGGCCTCGGATCGATGGTGTAGGAGGCGCCCAAATGCAGTCCAGCACTGATGTGCGAGCTGCAACAGCAGCCGCGCAATTTCAGCGATCCAAGCTCTGATACCCATTGAGGCTGTTGTGTAAGCGGAGCATCAAGGCCGTTTCTGTCCGATGTATCCTGAAGCACAAAGCATTGAATTTGCTCTCCGCACGTTGTTCGTGTGTCTCGTGAACCGTTTTACACCAGTGATCGATCGCTGCTTCACCTGCGCCATCTGCTTGGGGGCTGATGAAGAAGAGGATCCTGTTGAACGACGATGACCGTGCTCTCCTGCTTTTCATGGTCAGCGTAGCGGTCGGCGGCAGAGAGGACGAGTCCAGAAGGGGGGCAAGCCGGGCATCGAGGCAGTGGTACGTGAGCTACTTATGGCGTGTACTGTATACAGGTGTGGTTCATTTGCACTTCACGGTCGTGATGCCGCGAGTATAGACTCCGCACACATCCCTGCGTCATCTCGACTGACCGACGTGAAACTGTGAAGAGAGATTGATGATGGAAGGCAAAATTACGACACGGCACATGCAGCCTATACAACTCGGCACGCCGACTCACTAACCCACGCCCTGCCACCCGCCAGGACAACGCGCAGGGACAACGTGGAGGTGCTTCTGGGCGATGACGGGAGCTGAAACAGGGCCGGGCAGCAGTGTCGCAGGTCATGGTTGTTGGAAACAGCACATCCTGGCCATGCTTCCGTCGGACGGCAGCGGTGCCAGAACGTCCTGCTTATTAGTCGGAGGTGTATTAGGCTTTTCTAAAAGCGTGCCACGACGGATCCGAATGAGAATCATACTGCACAGCAGGCGAATGATACATTCCGAGGAATAGGCGATGGGAGGAACAGCAACAGAAACGTCACAATGCGGGCCATACCGGGTCATACAGGACACAGCACTGAGTGTACAC
Organism: Pseudocercospora vitis; assembly: GCA_026120125.1. Taxonomy (NCBI): domain Eukaryota; kingdom Fungi; phylum Ascomycota; class Dothideomycetes; order Mycosphaerellales; family Mycosphaerellaceae; genus Pseudocercospora; species Pseudocercospora vitis. The sequence goes on along the minus strand of JALRML010000032.1, from coordinate 225,990 downwards.
TGGACCACGGCCCATCACCAACCCAGAACCAATGCCCCGTGCAGCTCGATCAAGATTCACATATACAAAGTACAAGTGCCCAGGTCACCGTCCAGGTACCTGTCAGGTCGGTCAAGGGAGGAGGCATGCTGATGATTCATCAGTGAGTCCCGCAGTTGAGGCGGCAGTGCAGTGCAGTGCAGTGCAGTGCAGTGGCACCGTCGGCGCTGCATGCGGTAGAGATCTGATCCCCAACCACGCAGCGCGGCGGGCACACGGCTAGTTCTAGCTCGACTTCGACTACTGTACACCTCTCGCGCACCACGCAAGCCTCCAGTGCTGACGACGCCGCCACCACCACTTTTTTAAAACTACCGCTATCGCGCTCACCCGCTTGCTTCTCGTGCATAATCTTGCTTGCTTGCTTGCTGCTGCTGCTGCTGCTGCTGCTGCTCCTCCCCCACCAGCTGCTGGATTCCCGCGACCCAGCCTTCGCTCGTTACCTTCCAACCCCAATATCACTACTGACTCCTCCACCCCCGTCGGTCGTGCGACTCACGATTCACGCGTGCTTCACGCACCCTACTGTACCCGCACCGACCACCCGTCTAGCCGGTCGGTGGTGACCGAGCCCACCGTGCACACCACTCCCGTGGCCCTACACCGGCTCCGCCTCCGAGCTGCCTGATACGCACAAGCAATTAATATCCCCAATCGCGATCTCCCACGCAGTCACCGCCACCCCGCCGCAACGCTCGCTCGCTCGCTCGCCCGCCCGGACCACTGGCTCGCTCGCGCTCGTGTCGTTGACCATGACAGACCCGCGCCCGCTGAGTCCTCAGACGCCGGGAGCCCGCCCGCGCACGTTCTCGTTCCGAAGTGACAAGAGTGGTGGATCCCGGCCAAAGGAAGACCTGGTTGAGTCGCCCAAGGAGAAGCAGCGTCGGGATAGGATTTGGAAAGAGACCAGCAAGGCCAATCCCAATGCTGCCTTGACCGAAGCGCAGCCCGGAGGTGCGTCTGCGTTTTCCCAAAAAAGTGCTTGCCCAACGATCGACCTTGTTTCATCACCCATTGTTCGAGCTCTCTTCTGGTCGCTTCCCGATCCTCTCTCGTCCCCTCCCGCACGACTCACCATAGCTTAATTGCTTGCTTGCACCATATTCGTCGACTGCTTCCGTGTCCATTGACAATGGCCCTGCCTATGCAAAACACCCGAGAAGTCATTCTCGCTGACCAGCTCTCGCCTTCAGTTAACGCCCTCTTCGAAGAGAGTACCATCACACCGCTGCGAGGCATACAACACAAGGATGTGTACGGCAATCCGATCAGTAAGGACAACCACGACACATACATCCCTGCTGAGCGCTGACATCTCTCCCCAGCCGACCCCGATCTGGCCAATCCCACTCGACCACGCATGGAACGACCACTCGACACCATCCGGTCGTTCGAAGCCGCCATTGATTCGGGCTACAAAAGGCGGTCGTCATACATGCGATCAGGTGGGTCTATACTACACCTGGCGTCGGAGATCCTTCCGTGCTGACAGCACATACAGAATCGGCCGAACAGATGACCGGGCACGGCGCCTCGAGGAGGAATAGCTCGTATGGTGAGTACATGGACAGTATCAGACATGTATCATCTGCCAACCGTCGAGTTCCAGGCTTCGGAAATGGCCCAGGCCCCAGTTCTCAATACGGAAATGGCGGTGGCTACTATGGCGGCCAGCGGGACAGCTACGCCGCTCCAGGGCCGAGTAGTCGGCCGCGGTATGGACGCGGCGTACAGTCAGAACACATGTTGCAAGGCCGACCGTACCCGCCACAACACGGCCACCAGCACTCTCAAGATACCACGAATACCCACGGCTCCGACAGCACTGGACCCTGGAACAGTGGGACGGATCCGAGCAGCGAGAACAGTTCCATTGACAAAAATTACCAAAATGGCCATCAGAACGGCTACGGTCCCAATGGCTTCTCCGGGCCTATCCCAGAAGAAGGCGGACCGTACCCTGTCGAGCCGGGATACGGTGGTGCACCAGCAGTCCAGCCACCAAACGCACGCCGACCCATTCCACTTGGCAATTCGGACAGCCTGCCCTCGCTGCCCGCGGGTACCCTGCCGTCCGCGAAACGGTCAGAACCCGAGAAGAGAAAGAGCTGGCTGAAGCGACGATTCAGCAAGAATGACTAATCACCTGGACTCGACTTGACTGCTGCTGTGCACTGCGTTTGGCGTGTCGACATTCATACGCATGGCATTGGCATTTTGCAGGAGTGTACAACGAACAAGTGAAAGAGCGGTATCGTTGTTGTCTGGTGGATGTCCCGCCTTTTCCCATCACTGGGCCAGGCGCAACGCTGCTGCGTTCACTTCTTCATTGTGCACATAATTTGTAATGAGTAATGCAATCACGTGAGAAGGAAAACAAGGAGTCAACAAGTAGGAAAGACGAGAGCTTAGAAGGCCGCCGTGCAGGAGCGTGTGGAAGTTTGAAGTCCCCCTTTGATTCTCTTGCATATCCATGAAGGCGGTCTTCTGCCTTGGGGCGAGAGAGGTGGAGTTTCACGTTGTGGGCGCTTTTCTTCTTCTCAAATGAGATGATGAGGAGTTCAGTACAAGACAGCGGCTTCTTCCTCTTCACTCGGGAACAGATGCACAGCGAGACTTGGCTACGAGGAAATCTGGGTTGGGAACTTACGGTCCTTGGAGTGGATAATGTAGATGGGGTGGTTTACATGCGGCTGTGTCGCCTTCGTTGGCCTCTACTCGAGAAGTACGAGACCCGATTGGGTATACATGAGAAATATTTGACCACATCTCGCGTTGCTGTCTCGACTAGTACAAGGGGGTCCTAGGTCCTGTGATATGTCTGCAATGATGTGACTTGATTTCCAGCAGCAGGCACAGCTTTTCACACTACTTTGGGCAGACACGCATGAACAGCGCACGACTCATGTAGTACGTACGCATTGGCCCTTTCTGGCTCGCCTTCTGGAGCTCAACATGCATCGTTCGACTCCGTGTGGGCGTAGTGGGTTTGGAATTGCCACCCTCAACACTACCGTTCCTTCTTCCTCTCGGCCTCGGCATCTTGCTGCTCACTCTGATCTTCTTTGAAGGCGACGACCACGTAGGCGATGAGAACGACATTAGCAACCAGAGCAGCCAATCCACCGGCATAAGTCGCATTGCCTGGGATACATCAGCCAGGTCGTCATCACAATCGCCAGTGCTTGGGACTGACCTCCGAATATGGTATGTCTCGTCAAAAAGTAACTCCCAAGTGGAGCCGTGATCATAGCAAAAGTGAAGCCGAGGAGTTTGTATAGTACAGATCTGGAGTGATATGTTAGCACTGCGATCATTGACGAGGCTAGCAGGTGAGCGCGGCATGGCATACGATGGCACAGCGGGGGAGATATCAGATTTGACCTCGTTTCCGACTTCATCCTGATCGAGATGAGTCTTTTCTGTCGTGTTGATTCTCCGCGTAGCCATGATGCTTCATCCGATTGCACCAGAGTGGATTGTTGTCTTAGATGGCGCCCTTGTGCGAAGGCTGGTCTGGTTGTTCGCATTCATGCTTTCCACTCGGCACGCATCCCGGAAGCTTGTTTGCAGCCGGCAGCGAGATCTTTCGTCCTTCACTTCACTCGTGTTTTCAGCTGGGCAGCCGCGCTATGCGACAACCACCACCACAACATTCACCACTCCTTCTGCACTTCACGACGGTGCCACCTTTCCCCCCTGTGCGCACAACTCCTATACGACATTCGACTCCCACGTAGAATCCGCCATTCCCGTCACGTGCGCCTTTGTCCGGCGCTCACTCTCGGCGCCGCTTTGCCAACACCACCAAACCGCATTGGCCTCGCTCGCCCGATATGGATCGACTGGACCCCATTGAGGATACACCGGCGAAGAGGCGGAAGCTGGCACACAACACCGATTTAAGTCACAAGATGGCAGGGGAGGACGACGACGACGACGATCACTTCACCGAGAACGACTTCCAGACGGCCGCAACGCTCCCCATATCAAACACCCAAAAGCGACAGTTACAGTATGGTTCAGTCCAACTACATGCAGACCTCAGCAAATCATCTGCTCCCTCTCAGCCTTCATACATGACACAGCCGACGCAAACATTGAACCACGTTACCCAGCCGACACAGCCCATACAACGAGGCTCAGATATTCAGGTCCCTCGCTCTTCGCCGACTGCACCCTCGCCACAGCAACAGAGACCCGCACCTGCGCCAATGATGCGTGCACCGCTTGCAAAGCCTCCCAACAGTCTCTTGGCAAGCGCGATGGCACCGCCGGGCACTGCATTCCGTCGACCTCCCAATGTCCAACCCAAGCCAACGCCAGTCAATCTTGACGATAGTGACGACGATCCGCCAGTGCAGCACAGCGATGACGAGCAGACACAAAGCTTCAGCTCGAACATGAAGCCGACCAATTTCAGGAAAGCCGGTCGTGGGCTGGATTCGTCGCCAGACCAAAGAGAACGAGTCAGAGAATCCCCACGGGCTGCTCTTAACAAGGACACGCCTTTCATGGCTATGATCTCGTCGTTCAACTACAAGCAACCTGTGCGGCCGTCGCGACCAGCTGACGACGTCATCAGCGCATATGGGAACGCGTCGAGGCCCCCACACCCGCAGCATGTTGCACCTAGACAGAATGTGCCGGCTCGTGCAATGCCGATCGGGTCGCCGAACATGATGCCGGTCTACAATGTCTTCGAGGATATACAGGACTATGTCCTTCGTGGGAAGGTGATGCAGATTAAGCAAGCGTTTGGATACATGCCTCTTACGCAGATTGTGAGAGCGCTGGAAGCTAGAAGGGGCAATGTGCAAGACGCGATGGCATATCTATGTGAGATGCAGGACAGGGCATACGGATCCCCCGATCCTCTCAGCCAAAGCCCTGCTGCCAGAAAAGGCATGGCTCAGCCGATGTTACAGCCTTACGCCACCCAGTCCTCGCAACCTGTTCGGAATGCCGCCAAGCAAGATATTCGAGCCAAGCAAACGATCGCCGAGAAGTATCGTCATCAGAGAAAGCCTACCAAAGTCGTGGATTCGGACGACGAAGATGAAGACGAAGACGAGATCATGCCCAGGAAGGGACGAACAGGACGCGGCAGAGAGCCCTCTTTGACGCCACCGTCGTCTCCACCGCTTGCGCCACGGTCGCGGCGTCGTTTGCAAAATCGGCCTGTATACCAAATCGACTCGGAAGAAGAGGACGATCGCGTCGTTGTCGAAGATGCACCGAGCGACTTCGATGAAGATGAAGCTAAAACTAGGCCTAGATCAGAGGAGCTGACGGAGCAAGTCCAGGAAATGCGCGAAGAGAGGTTGCTGAAGATGTTGAATACCTGTACTGTGCACGACCTAGCAGAACTCACGGCAAAGCCTCAAGAGATGATCCAATTTGTCTTGGATCAGCGACCGTTCAAGACGCTGGACGATGTACGAGACATCGTGCAGGAGACCTTCACCAAAAGTGGCAAAAAGTCAAAGAAGACGAAATCTGTTGGTGGGCAACTAGTCGAAGAGTGCATGGAAGTCATGTCGGGATACGATGCTGTCGATGAACTCGTTGTAAGGTGTGAAAAGCTTGCACAACCACTACGCGAAGCTTTGAAGGGCTGGGGCGTTGGCGACATGGATGGTGAGCTGCAGCTCATGAAGCTGGACGAAGCCCATGACTCTGGAATTGGGACACCGGCCAGCTCCTGCCCGGCTGACGACAATGCTGCCCCTAAAGAGACAAAAGCGAGGTCGAAATGCAATTGGATTGCACAGCCGAAGAACATGAGTAGCGATCTCATAATGAAGGACTACCAATTGGTCGGCCTGAACTGGCTGTACATGCTCTTCCAGCGAAAACTGTCTTGCATTCTAGCTGACGACATGGGCTTGGGCAAGACGTGCCAGATTATCGGGTTCCTATCATATTTGCAAGAGCAAGAGGTCGACGGCGTGCACCTGATCATCGTACCTGGATCTACGCTTGAGAACTGGTTGCGGGAGTTTGCACGCTTTGCACCCAACATGAGCGTCCGACCATACTACGGTGGGCAGAGCGAGCGAGCAGAGCTGCAACACTCCATCGCGCAAGACTGGTCCTCAATCGATGTCATTGTCACCACGTATGATATGGCAGTGAAGAAGGACGACAACAAGTTCTTGCGAAACCAAGGGCCGTGGGCGGTCTGTGTCTACGATGAGGCTCACATGCTGCGCAACCCGAAGTCTGATCGCTACACGCAGCTCACCCGCATCGGCGCTGACTTCAAGGTACTGCTCACTGGCACACCTCTGCAGAACAATCTCCAAGAGCTTATCGCGATACTCGCGTTCATCATGCCCAGGATGTTCGAGGAGAAGCGCGATGACCTGGATTTCCTGTTTAAGCACAAAGCCAGCACCAAGGATACCTCGCATGCTGCTCTTCTCTCCAGTGATCGCATCTCCCGCGCTCGGTCGATGATGACTCCATTCATCCTGCGCCGAAAGAAGCAACAAGTCCTCGATCTGCCAAAGAAGGAGTCGCGTGTAGAGTACTGCCAGATGACCGAATCTCAGGCGAAATACTACGCTGAACTGCATGAGCAAGCCGAGCGAGTGTTTGCAGAGAAAAGCTTGCCAGGCGCAAAGAAGAATGCAAAGAATGGCAGGTCCAATGCCATCATGGCTTTGCGCAAAGCTGCGATTCATCCACTGCTCTCTCGTCGCATCTACGATGACAAGAAAATCGAGCAAATGGTCACTGCGCTCAAGAAGACCGATGAGTTTGGCGAAAACACGCCTGAGAAGATCAGAGCGTACCTTAACGGCGAAGCCGCTATTTCGCTCAAAGGTGGTGACTTTGGCTTGCATAGCTTTGCCTATGGTCGTCCTGCCATGGCCAAACGATTCGCACTCAAGAAGCAGGAGTGGATGGACTCTGGAAAGGTTAAGAAGTTCAAGGAGCTTGTCGAGAAATATGTCAAGAATGGCGATCGCTTACTCGTCTTTTCACAATTTACGACTTTGATGGACATCTTGGAAGCTGTGCTGGAGACTTTGGACATCAAGTTCATGAGACTGGATGGTTCCACCAACATGGCGGATCGGCAAGAGATGATCGACACATACACCGAAGACACAACCATTCCAGTCTTCATGCTATCGACCCGCGCCGGTGGTGCTGGTATCAACCTGGCAGCGGCCAACAAAGTCATCATCTTTGACTCTGGTTTCAACCCACAGGACGACATACAGGCGGAGAACCGCGCGCATCGTGTTGGTCAGACCCGCGAAGTGGAGGTTGTGCGGCTCGTTACCAAGGATACCGTTGAGGAAAAGATACATGCACTTGGAGAGTCCAAACTTGCCCTGGACGAGCGTGTTGCTGGCGAAGGGGCGACTGCGGCTGAATCTGCTCAAGCCGAGAAGGCTGGCGAGAAGATGGTCGAAGACATGCTGGCGGAGCAGCTTATCAAGAAAGAGCCCGGAAAGCAAGGCTCGAATCACGCTCCTGCGGACCTCAAGGATGCTTTTGCGAAGGAACTCTCTGGAGAGGGTATCGAGGTCAAGTCGAAACAGGCGCAGTTCTAGCGGGGTTGAATTCCTGCTTGTGCAGACATAACGCGCCCGTATAATGTCGCTGGAGACATTGGCAGCAGCAACGGTACTTTCTGATTTGGATGCATGACGGGCGGGAGTGCGCGTGCCTTCCGTGAATGACCGAGAGCTGCTTTGTATATGTAGTGTGTACAGTACATGTAGATGAGAAGGGAGGGATCATTGCATGCGTGTGCTAAGCGGCATGACATGGTCGACTCCTTGGAATAACAGCGAGTGCTAGCGATTTCGCCTGCCACTTGAGTAATATATCTCATTTGGATTGTGATGCATTACTACCTTATATATACTTCCTGGGTCCATGGCTTGGCCACATGCAGCTTTTCGCGGGCTGAAGCTCCACCTTGCCCTTGCCCGAGCTCCGCCTATCCTATCCCTCAGCCTTCTCGAGCACACTTCACATCGTCCAGATAGGCAGGTCGTATTGCACCTCGGCATAGGCAAGCCGTGGGCATTGGCAGTGGTATGTTTCCTCCTTGATCTTTCTCCTTTCCTCGTTCATGCTACTGGACCAGCTCGTCACCAAGATGGAGAAGACGTTACCTATCGCTGCCACCGAGCACTACGCTCGACGACCAGCTGCACAACACCATGTCATCCGCGTGGTTATACTAACTTGTCTCACTCTCATTCTCTGCGTCACTTGGTTCTCGCCATCCCTCATAGATCTCCTTGATAGCGGCAAGCATGGCCACTATGGCAAGCAGCACAAGGCTTGCCAACAAGTCCCCGCCCTCTTCCCACCGAACGACAACGACAAGCTAAAAAATGCCTACGAATTCCTCTTCACCGAACAATTCGAGAATGCCTCAATCGCCAGACTCTCAGCCGCCGTGCAGGTCCATACAGAGTCCTTCGATGACCTGGGACCCGTAGGCGAGGATAAGAGATGGGAGGTCTTTTACGCCTTTCACAAGTATCTTGCGACTACATTTCCGAACATCCATAGTCGATTGAATGTCGAAAAGGTCAACACGCATGGCTTGGTGTACACTTGGCCAGGGACGAGTGACAAAAAGCCGCTCGTCCTGATGGCGCATCAGGATACGGTACCAGTCGATCGGGATACGGTTGACAGTTGGACGTACCCACCATGGTCGGGGCACTACGATGGAAAGAAGATTTGGGGTAGAGGAGCGAGTGATTGTAAGAATTCTCTGATAGGCATCCTGGAGACATTGGAGATTTTGTTAGAGGCAGAATATAAGCCTACGAGGACTATTGTTCTGAGCTTTGGCTTTGATGAGGAGTGTAGCGGACGACAAGGTGCTGGTCACCTTTCCACCTTTTTGCAAAAGAGATATGGAAAGGATGGCGTGGCTGCCATTTTGGATGAGGGTATGGGATATCAAAAGGCTTTTGGACGCGGCTATGCGGTTCCTGGAGTCACGGAGAAGGGTGCCACGGACGTCAGCATCGCCGTGAGGACACCAGGTGGTCACTCCAGTGTCCCGGCCGATCACACGAGCATCGGCATCCTCGCCGAAATCATCACCACGATCGAAAGTCAACAATACCCGACCTTCCTTGCCGATAAGAACCCTTTCTACGAGTTTCTCCAATGTGGAGCGGAGTACTCGCCCCAATTTCCCAAGAAACTGAAGAAACTCCTCGGTCAACGCGCATCACATGGGGCCAAGCAGCAGACATGCAAACACAACGACGAACTCGCCCTCGAAGCCGCCAAGCTCGGCAAAGAGTCCCAATACCTGATGCAGACTTCGCAAGCCGTCGATCTTGTCCATGGCGGTACCAAAACTAATGCTCTCCCCGAGACTGCCGTTGCTGTTGTCAACCACCGCATCAACATCGGTCAAGAACCCAAAGATGTTTGGTCTCATTTGACCCACCTCATCGCTCCCATCGCGAAAAAATATAACCTCACTCTTAACTCCTTCAACGGTATTGAGGCTGGCTATAAGGCCATCTCCTTGTCCGCAAGCAATACTACTCTCAGAGTCGCCCCCGTAACGCCTACGGAGGTGGACAAAGTCACGCCGTGGAGTGTCATGGGCGGGACGATTCGGGCATTGTATGGTGAGGACACCATTGTAGCGCCGGCCCTCATGACAGGAAATACGGATACCAGGTACTATTGGCCACTCTCGAAGCACATCTTCCGTTTTGGGCCAGGGTATGTCAACGAAGATGAAGAGAATGAGAGAGGTTTGCCAGGAAACATTCATACCGTCGACGAGTATGTGAATGTGAGTAATCATCTGAAATTGGTCAAGTGGTATATGCTGTTTTTGAGAAACTTTGACGTGGCGGGATTGGAGGAGGATTAAGAATGTCAGAGGGAAGTGGAAGGAGAGGAAAAGATTCGGATATTGATGACCTGTGAGGAACTGCAACCAGAGCATTACGTAGGAGACATGGGATATATGTAACACGATCACAGACCCAACATGTTGTTAAAACAGAAAATGTGATATCTTGGTCTCGACTCACTTCAGGTGTGGCATCGTGCTGGGTTCTCGCCTTCCTAAACGAAGTACGGTAAGTCCTGATGTCTTGGGAATAGACGGAAAGCCGACCATAATCTGGACATGTGAAGCACGATATGTGGAAGAATGAGGTGAGCACGATTGCAAAGCGCGGAGCTCTTGTGGTCATGCACGAGGCTGTACACAATACATTGACGCGACATTTACGTATGATAGCTGGTCGTGTTGTGACTAGAACAATTGTGGTGGTAGGCAATGCATGTGAGACGTATGCGGGGAGTGAACGGAAACTTTGAAGTGATTTCTGTTCTGACATTGAACTAATCTTGTTGGTCAGTATAGATCCTACAGCTATGCTGCGTCGCTTGTACTCTCACCATCTCAACCTGGATACACTGACCGACGTCGACTTTTGTTGGCTTTGGAACAGCTGTGTGAATACCTCAACATGAAGTAGGTAGCCATCGGCACTGCAGCATGCACCCAACTATCTGCGTCCTTGCTTATCGGGGACATGTGTCGTCCCCTGTAGCTATCACGTAGATTGAGATGCTAACACGTTATTCTGGGTTCCGATTAGAGGCCGAGTAGAGCCTGAGGTCGTCACGACAGAGGCTGTCAGTGTATTCGTCTGGACTTCTGCTTCCAAAGGAATATCTTAGCAACCACGAAGGTCGTCGCTGTGTACGATGACTTGTGAAATCTAGGCATTCGCATTGAGTAGATTGATGTGCAATGGAAATTTAGTGACAGGGGAGGGGCGCAGACTGTATTCAACTTATCCTGTTACTCCTGAAACCCAGTCAAAGGCGTGATAACGATACTTCGAGGTCCTCATCGAAAAACCTCTCATGGCACGTGCGCACGACCTCTGTGGGCTGGTCCGAGGGTGTCCTTTCACACGTGAGACTCAGACGTATTTAGATCAGCTTCATTGTGTTTGAGGGGAGGAGGGAAGTGTTGTTCAAACAGACGACCGCATAGCGACCACCAGACCGTGAAGTTCCATCATGACAGTCGCGCTGAGGACAAGTAGAGGACAGAGCTTGTGCTTTGAGAGGCAAAGGCAGTGAGATGAATGCTGCCAGAGAGAAAATATAGGATGATGTCGTGTGTGTATGATGACTAAGCATGACTCTTGACTTCAATCTTCCACTTGGCTGCTCTCTTGTCCACTAAGTGTCGCCGTTACAACGCTGTGAGTCCTGCTTCGTATTAACGTCCCCGCTCATCTGTTCGCCGCGTCCGGAGGGTCTGACAATTGAGCGAAGCTGTTTGGAGGGCGTTCATGGCGACCTCTGGGCTTTGCTATCGAGTCGTCATTCCAGTCGAAGGTGGATAGATTGTGGACGGGACAACAGGCAAGGTGATTCCACGAACATAGAGCCCACAATCAAGTTACCCGTAGCAAGTACGATGATATCTAACATACCCGGAATAGCGATTGGTAATGGTCCGTCTTGCTACCTTTCCAACGGGCCCCCATGGGGGCGAAGACAACGTGTGACATGGGGTTGGAGAATAGGGCTCTTGAGGTCGGAATACAGCACACTCAACAGTACCTTGCTTGGCTACCGCACCGTGACGCTTGGATGGCAGAAGTAGAAGTAGAATGAAGTTGGCGATGAATAGTTGTGGTCCTGTTGGTGGTGACACAAAAAGAATGCAGAACGTGAAGAGTCGACTTTCATGCTCCGGTCGGCATTGTCCGAGTGGGAGGACTCTCGTTCGCATGTCTGCTCGCTGCGCCTTGCTGGCAGTGATGGTAACTGGTTTCGAGTTATTTTTAGTACAAAAGCCGATTCAAGAGACCCGTCGATTTTCTCAAACATTGTGGAGACAAAACACATAGCCATGACAATTGATTGGCGCATGCGCTTCCGGATAGCATGGAGTGGAGGCATTGACTTGGCGGCACACGAAGAAATGTGTAGCGATGGGCATAATACGATGCGCCGTAGCAAAGGCAACCCTGCTCGATATTAATCGCTTCTGTAGTTACAATGCATGGAAAGCTTGCACCTGCAAAAAAAGCACTGGAACAAGTGCTCTGGCGATGGTATACAATGAAATACAATGGTTTTTTCTACGCTCGTGGAAAGACACAGTCAACTTGGTTACAAAGACGTGTGAGAAAACGCTGGTATATCAGAAATTGACAAGCATACGACACCGAGAATAAGCCGCTCTTTAGTCACATTCCTACTTCAATCGCTGCTATCCTCTGATGTTGACTCCGTGTTCAGCCAAATGTTACCTATTGTTTCCTTCCACTTTTGTCCCTCCCGGTCGAGGATAAATGCTTTCCTCTCCTTGTCCCATTGCATCAGTAAAATTCTCACTTCGTCAGTGAAAGCTCCCTTCTGATCTCGAATATCTGTCCGGTAAATCTTCAATGCCTTCAGTCTCTCCAGTCCATTCGTCCACTTGCCACTCCATAACAAAGCAGTTTCATAGTCTTGACAGTCAACTGACTGGTTCAAATGGATATTGATTCTGACATCCTCTAGCAGGTCTACATTGAGCTGCTCCAAAATCTTCTCGATCCATTGTTCGTGGAATCCAATTTCCTCACAGCCGGAGAAACCGAGACATGTGATATTGAACTCCAATTTCGCCACATTTCGCAAGCGCGGGGGAAGATATGGTAGCTTTAAGCCTGGACTGACATAGCTTCCGAATGGGTCGTCGTCGACCGAGAGGACTGAATGTTTCCCGGAGACAGAGAGGTATTCTGATGAGAACTGCTTGTTGAAGCCTAGAAGTTTTGGAATGCAGATGTTAGAGCTCGTGGCTGTGAGGCCGCTTGAGAGCTGCGTAGGAGGATACGAAACCAGGAGTTGTTCGTAGATGAGGTCTCGGAGTTCGCCTGCAAGATCGAAAAAGCCGATGCTGGGGATTTTTGACATTCTCAATTCTGTGAGTGGGAAAGAGTGATCTTCTTGAGCTCAAAAATGCTGGAGTGATTGGGAGAAGCGGTAAAGCACACGAGTATCTGTGTGCCTCATTGTATGTATATATCGGATCGTTCTGCTACCGACACTGCTGCCGTACGGTAGGCTAGACACAGAAAATATGGTAGCCTAAGTAGATGGAGTATACTCGTGCTGACACGTGAAGTGCCCATGGGGGTTGGGTAGAGGATTTGACATACCACGAGGCGACAGTAGCCTCAATCTATAACAACCTACAGCCACAATGCCCCGAGTTCCTTCTCCTGCCGAGAGCTTTCACCCAGTCTAAGCATGCACTTCATGTGTCAGAATGGGAAGCAAGGATTGGCTGGCGTCCGCGTGAGTGTAATTTGTTCGCGGGACTGACATCGTCATTGGAGCTACCACATTGAGAGTCAGGCAACGCTGTGCGGGTCATGCCATCAGGTCTCAGTCTGGCTGCAAGAAAGCAGCCTCGGCAGAAGGTACAGGCGGAGTTATGAAGCGAAATGCCCGGCTAAAACAACAGCGTCACAGATCGTATGCACGCCGTTCTAGCTCTCTGCAAGGTCTGCTCCCTTGACTTAACACCAGGCGGTATTTGCGCTATACCTCTCAGCACTTAGAACTTATATATCTGCCTATCTCGTTCTGCTATCAGGAATACATGGCCCTGAATAATCAAAGCAGTGGTTTGGCCTCGAATCCCACTTCTTCTGGATCACTTTCACCGTGGTCAGAAGCGCGGCAAAACATGCAGCGCGAGACCAGCTGCATAAATATCATCGATGAAGGACTATGTGAGCAGTGGCAATGGATGCTTCTCTTCTTCCGCTCCACCATATGGCTAGAAGTCCTCCTAACCACGCTTCAGACAATGTTAAGCAAGAATGCTACATGATCGGGAAAACTCAACGGTAGCCTTTAATATTGCTTCTCAAAATACAGTCTTATTTTCAGGCCAGGATTGAATACAAAACAGCATCCCCTAAGCACTTCCCTGTTCTAGTACTCGCGAGCGTCCCAGGTCTACAGTGTTTGTACTTTGTCTCGGATTTTCTGTAGCTCATTTTCATGCGTCCGCTCACCGTTCCCAAGTCTTATCTAAAGAGCTGGAATGTGTGTCCGTCCAGTGTTTTACTCCGCACTTAAACTCGAAGGTATCATATCCTGTTCTCCATAGGAGCGATTTTGCGGAATGGATGGTGAATTGAAGACCGAGCACAACACCGTTGAAAGGACATGAAAAGCAGGAAGACCAGCGCCGTCGGATTGTGTGGATACCGTATCACAATGGCTCGGTCGCTTCGCTGGCTACTCTCTTGACGGCATGATGCGGAGGCAATTTACTTGAACGCCAGCACGATTACTCCAACAGTTTTAGGGTTTCACAGCGCAGGTGGAGTGCAGCAGTGACGCGCAAGGCTGGATACGATGCGGAGAACAATATCCTGCCACCGCTCGAGCCTGTGTAAGAGGACCGAAAGGCGGAGTCTGATCGAGAGATCATGGATAGCATTACCCATGCAAAGAATCAAGCCATACGGTAGACTCCATCGCCTTCCTGGTGCACGTTGTTTTGGTCCGCCACAGATACAACGCAGCTACATGCTTTACCCCATTGTGCTGTTAGGAAGCAAAGTTCATGCCTTCTGCATCTAGATAGGCAGAATTTGGCCAAGCTTCCTTCGATAAACTCATGCTGTCACTTTCCTGCATTACACGAATCCTGATAGCCATCATAGGTTTGTCGACTGCTAGTGCCGCTGCCGATGCCGCTGCAAATGCTGCTTCCGCTGACGCCGACACTGAGCTATAGGAGATACAAATGCACTTACTACTGTCTCTGCACTTCTCAAGTCGGCGGCAGCCCACTGTCTCGACGCTTGCGAGCGTTGCGGTCGGCTTCCCGCCGAGCATTGGCAAGTCGCCTCTCAAGCTCTACTTTCGATATGCGTAGAGGATTGTTTGGAGGCCGGCGTTTCTGCTCTGGTTAGCCTGAACTTGCGAGAGGAAGAGGAAATGTAGAGGTATGTATCGTATGTATCGCTATGTTGATATACTGTTTATGCTATCGAGTGTTACGGCACGAGAGTCAGTTCACGCGCCATTGCTCACCTCGTCCGTTGCGCTGCCATTGGCTGGGTGCTCACTTAGTCGCGAGCCACGCCCCGCGCTTTCGGTGGAAGCTTCGCGGCTGAGACGATAATTGTTCTTCTTGGATTTACTAGCCATCAATTCACGTGGAGCGTCTCGGCTGGATCGCTTCGAGGGTGGGGTGCGGGACCGTGAGCTGTTGTCTCGAGCTCGGCGGCGTGGTGGTGATCGCGAACGGGACGGAGATTGCCGACGTCGGCGGCGTCTGTCTGGTGGTGAGCGAGAGTTATCAGAGTAAGAAGGTGATCGACGGCGTCTCCGCATTGGAGGCGAGCGTGATCTGCTGGGAGATCTGTTTCTCCTCCACGGCGGTGTGCGCGAACGCGAATCGGGAGATGATGTATTACGGCGTCTGCGACGTCGTGGTGGGGACCGTGAGCGGGATGGTGACCTGCCATACGAGGGCGAGCGTCGACGACGACGACCTCCCCCGCCTCCCCCACCGGGCACGTAGCTGTCGATGCCGCCTCGGGAGTCTCGGCCTCCTCGTCTCGGCGGTGATCTGGAATCGCGTGAGAATGGACGTCGATCCGTAGAACGATCACGGCCACGGCCTCGACCGCCCCTGCCAACCCTGCCTCGTTGGCCACGCTCGCGCTCGCGGATCCGTCCCAGGTCACGCTCCCGCTCGCGTTCGTCAGCTTCTCGCTGCCTGGCCTCCTCACGTGCCTTGTCCTCTGCGATCTGCGAGATATTAGCTGACCGCTTAGCGCTTGACCTCTCTTCAAGACATCCTCTCACCCTCTCCTGTATCAACTCCAGCTTCTTGGCCTCGAGCAGCTCCTTCGGAATGCCATTGGGGCTGTCCTGTGCGCTCAAGCACAACTTCCACAGCTCGAGACAGAATGGCGCGGCGTCTCTATCGAGGAAACCGGTGATGTCGTTCTGGAGCTGTTTGATGTTGGGCTACGGCTTGGTCAGCAGGTGCTACACATCGTCGAAGGGCAGAGGTATTGACGCACCATCTTCGACCCCTCAATGATGGTGAAGATCATTTCGGTGACCACATCGTCGTCGCTGTTGAGGATCTTGGCGATCTCATCTGACACCCATTTCTTGATCACAGGCAGATTGACCTTCGCCATGTCAACTTTCTTGTTGAAAATGTCGGGATATTTGGTCGTACGCATGGCGCGCGCATCTGCGCCGGTCTTCAGCGCGGCCGACATCCTGTGCACGACTTGGGCGGAGGCAGTGGAGGGAGTCAAGAGTGGAAGTCAAGGGCGAGTGGGCGCCCGCAACGAAGAGTGCGCAAAGCACACGACACGCTGCTTCCAGAGCAGGTGAGAAGTGGTCGGGCGATTGTTTCAATGGTTCTTGAAGTGAAGAAGGGACGCCTCTCGGCAAGGCGGCTGCTTCCGCAATCCTCCCTGAACCTGAAGGTACTGTACCTAGGTACGCTCAGGATAGCCACAACTTGCAACTCGACATCGGCATCAGCCATCATGCAGGTTGCAGACTTTCTATCTGATCTGACTTCGCTGCAGGTCTGCGTATGTAACACCATACTCTCGGATCTCGCGGCTAGCATTTCTGACCCCTTGCAGGACTCCAACGCCGCACTGGCCCTGGTATCTGCAAGGCCAGACAATACGGCTCAGGCCAATGGCAGTGCCGACAAGGGCGAGACCGATGCAGACTTGAAGCGTGCAAAGGATCTGCTGGAATTGCACAGCGAGGTCAAAGTTGCCCATATCGATGGGACGGACAAGGAGCTCAATCACGCACGCGAGGCTGTAGCGAAAGTGCTCGAGAGCCTCTAGCTTCCGCCGATTCTGAAAATCTGCCATGTTTCTTCTTCAGACAGTAATGGGCTACAACTCATCCGGAAACTGTTGTCATAGTCCGAGGCCTCTGCGATACCGCTAGTGTTTCTAGATTGGGATGCAGACATAGCCGCCATTCTTGTTCACGTTGCGACACGCAGAGCTCATCATGGCAAGTCAGGTGCACGATGGTCACTACAGAAAAATTTCCTGGACTGGGAGGGTCTGGTCATTGATCAATCCACCACTGGTAGCGGCACGAGCTCTTCAACGCCTTAAGAAACTCTACACCATCAAGAATCAACCATCGAAAGGAGTGCTGAGCCCGTGAGGATTTGCTTGAAGTTGGCAGCTCTTGGGCTAAGAGAGGATCGCACTGCTTTGAACTTCGCGGCGGAACGTGGCAATGCATCACGCTGTGCTTGGAATACAGAAGGCGTGGCATCTCTAGAATATACTGGTCCAGCGCCAGAGACACGATTCCAGTCCAGGTCACGCACCGAAAAGTGTCACGAACACGGCCTTAAAACCTGTCCCGGGTCAGGTTACAAGGGTGAGCCTCCACGCAGCCTGTGAAAGCGTATGGCGCTGGTCGCGAAGGCTAGCAAGTAGAAGGTCGATCGTGGCCTTCAAGGCTGACTGGCACTTGTCTTATATTGCTCCGAAGAATGTCGTCTATATTTTCGTCACATGAAGATGTGTGCCTGCAAAGGGCTTGAACGCGGAGATATCAAACTGTGTCCGCACTTTGGTGCGCGTAATCCTTCTCACGTGCGCGCAACCATCGCATCAATTATCATGCGAAATCCCCACAGGCAACTATCGGGAACGCGCAGTCTGGGCCGAGATCTCGTCCGACAGCACGGCTTTCATCTTCTCTTGGCCGTTCAAGATCCCATAGAGGCTCAAGACCACACCAAATTGCCGGAATAAATGCCACCATTCCCCGCATCTACGCCACCTGTACTCCACCTCGGCCCTCCACACGCTCAAGCTATACTAACACGATGTTCAACCTGTGATTTGCCATGCCCTTGTATATCGATCGCTTGAACTAATGCGGTGTGGTCTTGCCTCCAGGAACATCTACCATTTCGGGACAAGTACTTACGGCTTTTCGGCGCAATGCGTGTCAAGAGACGTGGAAGGATGAATCCAGTCGCGCCATCGAGAGCTTCTAGCGAGATGATGCTGACATCGATGTACATCAAGCATGCTTGGTATAGTATAAGTACGGCATAATGAGCCTTTATGGTCTTGTCTGAGCTTGATCCTGGCAAACCCGTACCCACGTGGTCTGATATGCTGCTCTTCACTCTCTGTCTTTTCGGCTCAGCCCTCGCACAGAGTGTATACAGCAGCCGACAAGGAGGCCAACCAGGCTGGATAACCTTCAGCAATACTAGAAGGTTACTGTTTGATGTCGACGGCAACCAGATCGATGCATATGGCAGCAAGATCAACTACTTTAACGGCTCCTACTACCTTTACGGAAACAGCTTTTCGACAAAAGGCGTAGCGTTTGGTATCAAGTCATACTCGTCGGTAGATCTGGAAAGCTGGCAGTACAACGGATTCCTCTTCGACCCAAACTCCTCCAATGCGGCTGTCTGTCTAGCAGACGGTGGGTGTGGTAGACCACATATTGTCTACAATGGCAAGCGATACATTCTCTGGGCGAATGCCGGACAAAATGGCTATCTCATCGCAACGTCCAGCAGGCCATCTGGGCCATTCAGCTTTCTTTCAAGCCGAGCGGCCATCGACCCTCAATTCGCCACTCTTCAACCAGCAGACTTCACAACCACAGTCCTGAACAACACCGGCTATCTCGTCTTCTCCGCCCTCAACTTTCGCGATTCGCGAGCAGGTGCCATCTGGCCACCCATCTTCCAAACTCTCCACACCGCCGAACTCACCTCCGACCTCACCAATACGACCCTCAAATCCTATCCCGTCCAATCCTCAGCTTTCGACCTTATCGACCAAGAAGCCGAATCCCCAGACCTTTTCTACCGACAGGGATGGTACTACATCTCTGCCTCCAATACCTGCGCCTATTGCAACGGCTCCATTGGTCTCATGTACCGAAGCAGGAGTATTGAGGGTCCTTGGGTTCGCCAAATTTTAGCTGGCTATAGCTGTAATGGACAAGTCGAAGGCGTCCTACCCCTCACAGATCCGAGCACCAAGCGGACGACATATGTCTGGCACTCAACCTCCGTCCCAGGGGGTCCCAGGACAGGATTCGGAGGCCACATATTCCAGCCACTTGTCTTCAATTCTGATGGTAGTGTCCAGGAGCTGGATTGCTCTGATAGTGCAAAGTTCGCGGTGCCGTATGCCAAGGGCACTGCGATAATTGCTTCCGGACCTGCGTCAAGTGCCGGTGATGGAAGCCCTGCAACAGCAGCGTATCACGCGGTCTGTGATTCGGATTCTTTTGATCTTTTCCAAACTTGGACAGCCAGTAAGTCCGGGACAATCAAAAGCGTAAGCGTCAATATCGCAGGCGCAAAGGTTCAGACAGTCCCCCTAGCCTTGACAGCGTTCAAGTTCTCTTCTTACTCTGACCTCCTTGAGTCCGAGTACAAGTGGACGGCAATGGGAAGCGCAAGTGTGAACTCCACGTACCTGAGCTATGTTTTCAACACGACTACTGTCCCAGTGTTGAGTAACGCCACAGTGAAGGCTGGAGACATGCTCGGTCTAGCAATTACGGGGCAAGATTTCACGCCGTATTGTCATTTGGAATACGAGAACACGGATTCTGGGAAAGTGTTATATCAGAGAGGCGCAGGGCAGAATTCATGGAGAGGTTTGCAAGGGAGAACAGGACCGGTCTATGAGAGGACTGGGAAAGGTGTGAAATTCTTCGTCACTTATGCTTGAGAGTGAGACGGATGAAAGAGATGTATAGCATGGTTCTTGCGGAAATTCGAGAACAATGGCAATATCTAGTATGCACAAAAAACAGCTGAGCACTTAGACCCAACCCCCCACACCCTTCCCAATTTCACGGTAAAATGTTAGTCCGAGTGGTCCCTGCAGCGGTACCTGAAGCATTAGCGCAGTTTCAGCTGCAGGTGACGTTGATCGGTTGCTGTGAACTGGGTCTGGACACACACTTCGTCACCGCCAGGAACAAGACATTGAACAACAACAACAACAACAACCACCACCACCACCACCGGCACAACAACACTGACAGGCAGGGATACAGTCCGAACGTGCATTATGGATAAGATCAAGAAGCTGTTCGGTGGCCACAAGCACGAGGGAGCATCGTCTTCCACTTCCGCCTCAGCCGCAGCTCAATCCGCCCCAATTACTGCTGCCGACCATGTTGAGAATGCGCAAAGCGTCATTTTCCACACCACACTGGGCGACATCACTATCAAGCTCTTCTCGGATCAGACTCCACGCGTGGGTACCCTGGGGATTCCCTCCAAACTATCATTCACGCTTACTGTTCCTTAGACCTGCAAGAACTTCGCCACCCTCGCCAAAACTGGCAAATACGACAATGTCATTTTCCACCGCATCATTTCCGGCTTCATGATCCAGGGCGGCGACCCGACAGGTACAGGGCGGGGAGGTACCTCGATCTACGGGTAAGATCAATGCGTTCAACCCATGCTTGACCTCCGAAACATCCGTTGACCTTGTACCCATTATCTTTGTAGGTCGAAATTTGAGGACGAGTTCGTCCCTAGCCTCAAGCATACCGAGAAAGGCACCTTGAGCATGGCCAATGCGGGCCCAAATACGAATGGAAGCCAGTTCTTCATTACGCTGGGACCGACTCCCCATTTAGATGGTAGGTTGTGAAGAGTGTAGTCAGCTTAGAAAAGGTTACTGACCACGTTTGGCAGGCAAGCACACCGTATTTGGCAAAGTTGTCCAGGGAATGGATGTTGTGGACAAGCTTGGCGCCGTTGCTACGGACTCTGGTGACAGGCCAAAGAGTGAGGTCAAGATCAATAGCTGTGATGTGCTCTAGGAACTGGTGGCCTGCACACGGCCGATATTGGCAATAGTCTGACATCGAGGCAACGAATGACGATGCTATTTGCAGCGCCCGCGGCTGACGTGGTCACAAACGAGTTTCTTTCATACAAAGTTGAACATCCGCGTGAAGATCATAGAAAGCTTTGAGTGACAGTATGACAGTCCCTGTGCCACAACGATCAGACTTCATGGCGTTTCTGGGATCTCTAACCACAGCTTCCTCGCGATCAAATAACTTTAATGTACTTCGAGCCACCATGAGATTTTCGAAGGAATTCATCAAGGCCCACTGCCGTAATGCTCCGAAAGCCAGCTAGCTCCAAACGCGTTCGCCTCACGTCACCGCGGGAAGTCTTCTCCCTCAGGCAGTTCTTCGTACTCCAGAACAAAACCCTGTGCAAAGAGGCTCCGCCTCACTTCTTCAGCTACATTCCAGTTATATCTGTACCGGCACTTTCTCCCTAGTCCTCTTATACTACTCTCGGAACGTTGGCTTAGCATTCGCCATCACCGCGGCCGTGCTCTCACTTATCGTAGAGATAAGTTTCGTCCAGAGTAGTCCGAGGCTGATAATGTGACGCAATCAAAATGAAGTCTTAGATAATCATTTCGTGATTTAGCAAATGATCTATCATTCCGTCATTCACACCGAGTTCATCATGCTCTTTTCGCCGAGACCACGTTGTAAAGATGTGTCAGAGCGTCCTGGTCGCGATCCTGCTACAGTACACCACGCGTGGCTTACAGAAACCACACCAAAGTAGATCATAGTTTGGTGCCTGGCTCCATTTGTTGAAGCACTGCGTCGAGGCACCACTTAGCACCATTGCTATGTCGACCCGCGGCCAATGACGTGTGCAGAGGCCTGTGAGGTTACATGTCACGCTCTCGCATTCGGGAAGGATAGTGAACATGGTTTTTCGTAGAATTCCCGATCTGGCCGTGGCTAGGCGATTTAGAGCTATTCGTAGCGACTCTTGGCGGAGACAGATATTCAACCGACCTCGTATCGACAAAACAGAAGCGAAGTCGTGATCGAGAGGAAGCTGGTAGGAAGCAAGCAACATCGGCAATTCTCGAAGATGATGGCACCTCCATCGTGGTACTGTGTAGGCTCTCTCTTGTGGTTCGTATAATTAAGCTATCACATTGCTAACCATGCACGCATGTCCTACTATTTCGACTGCATATCAATGCCTTACAACGTGTTTATAGTGCGCAGACGGTCATAACAACTAGCAGTATCAGAAAGCACAGTATGCACTTGGTGAAAAGCATCCTCTTGTGCAAAGATGTCGTGCGAGATGTGGATAGATTTACCAGATTCATGATAATCCCAACCTTCTCGTGCTGGACATGCTACAATGATCCGATGGCCGGCTAACAGATAGAGCTCTACCTAATCTCACCGCCAATCCCTGCAAATCTTGATCATGAACGGGTGATTCAACACAGAGGCCACGGATCAAGCTTCTGGAATACGCAAGGCCGGAATCATTCAATCAGGCCCATGTACAAGGAATGTATGATCCCATGCTGTAAAGATTGTAAAAGTTATCTGATACGTTTGATAACCTTCATGTGCCCTTGCAGAGACCGTGTGGTAGCGTATGTAGACATATTACACAATCTAACGATCTTTATGTACAGCGAGTCTGCCTCCAAAGCACGTGTACATGGTACGTTGCATGCCGTATACACCCTTCCTTGAATGGTGGATCCCATCCCTAAAGGCGCTGACGCGGCGGAAAGACAATCGTAGATACAACAAAGCAAGGTGGTCTTCCAGATTCATATTGCAATGGCTTTACGTCCCAAGCCGTTCGGACAGCGTTGCCTGCCCAATTTCCAAGCTTTAACGACAGCCTGCCGAAGTATCACCTTACTACAAGCCGGGAAATCCCCCACCACACCCGTTGCAGCCCAGTCTTACAGCTCTCGAAGAAAGAATCCGATCCTTTCCCTGTACAGTTCTCGATATGGGCTCAACCCTTGTACATCGCCAGGAAGCAACATGTTCAGGTTGTCTTATTTGTCCAAGCCCTTGCTGTAGACGCTGTCCACTCCGAGTTGCAAGGTCACTCTTGTCACAATCGCTCCCAGCCAGTTACACCAAGACCTACCGAAGTGGAGGATCGCCACCAACATGGCGATCAATATCAATGCCAGAGTGGCCGCCTGTTCAAGGCAGACCACAGATCTGCGGTTATCTCCCTCGCTATGAAACTCATAAAGTTTGCTGAGCTGCTCATGACCACGCTGCTGGCTGAGGCAAAGACAGCATGGCAGCAGCGCGAATATTATGCTGATGTTCCAAGCACACCTGTCGCCACTTTCAGCTTCTCAAATTCTACAACGAAATGGGATGCCCTGGATGCGCTCCAGAGCGCATTGGGGAATGTGACCATTGCATATCCAAATGACCTCAATTATGGCATCACCGTCGCCAGAGTGTGGACCGCTCAACGCAAGGAGTATCCAGATGCCATTGTCTATCCATCTACGCCAGAGCAAGTCAGCATTCTGATGCAATTCTACAACAACGCGAATCAGTTCTGGGAGGACGGCTTCGCGATCATGGGTGGTGGCCATGCTGATTTTGGCGGAGCACAGTCCCCGAGCGTGATCATTGACCTGGAAAACATCTCATCGACCGATATTGTCTACGAAGGATCACAAAATCCGAGCGATTATGCCATTCTGAAGATAGGCGGTGGCGCTGAGGCTGGCGCTGTGTTCACCGCCCTCGATGGAACAGGCTGGGCTTTCCTAGGCCCACGCGCCGCTTCAATCGGCGTTGGGGGCTTTCTGCTCGGTGGTGGTCTTGCTTTTCAAACCAACCGCTATGGCGTCGCGATTGACAACCTTCTCGCGGCTGAGATTGTACTGGTCGACGGCACCATTGTCTATGCAAATCCATACAACGAGCATAGCGACTTGTTTTGGGCAACTACCGGTGGCGGATGGCTGGGGTTTGGCGTAGTAACACACTTCTACGTTCAAGCCTACCCTGATCCTGGAGATGTCTACGTAGGAACGATCGCTTGGGGCGAAGAAAAGGCGAAGGAAGTTTTCAACAAGACAGCAGTGTGGTTTGAAAGCAACACGGACCCCGACGCACTCCCAGCGCTGATATACTACCTCAAAGATCCAGCCAACATCAATGCCCTGGTGCCAATAAAGCAGCGGAAGTTCACTTTTCAGTTAAACGCACTATACTACGGCGGCTCATGGGCCAAGTTCAATGAATCCTTCGGCAGTTTCTACGCCAACGCGGACAGTATTGCCTTCCAAAAGTACTCGCTCAAGGCCCTCGACCAATACTTGCTTACGAATTACCCATACGGCTACCATCGCCTGTTTTATGGGAAAAGCCATACTAACTCCACACCCGAATTCTACCAGAGAACGTTCGACATCTACAAAGAGACAATAAATGGCATGCTAGCTCGCGGAGAGGACCCAGGTCATACACTTTGGGTTGACGAATGCATGTATGCTATGGCTTCTGCGTTTGGCTTCGCTAACATTGGACAGACATGTTCCCGGGCTGGAATGGCGCTGGCCCAACAAATGATTCCGATACAGCATGGCCACATGCAACCAGCGCGCACATCACACTGACTTCTGGCGAGTGGAGCTTGGATAGCACTACTGAATTTCTTTACTCCAGAGACCGCGATGAGATGATGGCATACCTTCGCGAATTCCAGAGTAGTCTTTCTGAACCTGCCATCTACGATTACCCGAACTACATCGCACCGCACAGCGTGACCGAAGAAGTCTGGGGCGAGGAAAACTTCAAGAGACTACTTCGGATCAAGGAGAAGTATGATCCGAATTGCCTGTTCAGCAGAGGGCGAGTGCCTGCGATCGCAGCTTGTGTGAAGAAGGGAGTGGCCAACACTTTCTTGGTGCAATCTTGAATGGGACTTTCTCACGCACGACGAGCATTGTCTCTTGCTGTCTTTGTATTACCAGGGCGCGAATTGCGTCAGAACAATGACACATGACTTCATTAACCCTTTTTCCTAGGCATGACTTGGTGCCATCTCTGCTCGATGGGCCTGATGTGCAGAAGCAATCGTTTTGTGATGTTAGGTACATACTCGGTCATTGCGCCAAGCCCACTGTCGAGCTCGCTCTTGTCGACACTGTTAGAATTGTATCACCGAGCTGCGTGGAGATATGGGCGTCACTGCTCACGGAACCAGGACCGTTCGCATAGTGCCGTACGAATCATCTGCTTAATGCTTGTTCCAGGATTTGCTGAATTGAAGCTGGCACCGTTGTAAGATTGCATGATGCGTGTGCTGAAACGGAAACGTCAGTGTGGGCGGGAACGACTGTCATCATCTTTGTAGCATATGGAATTAAAGAAGAGGGTCATGGAAGAGCGACGACCGCGCTCTGTGAGGAGTACGAAAGCGGATGAGCAGAGTTCACGAAGGATGACTTTCAGAGCATGGCGCATCTCAATAACACAGCTTCCTTTGGCGTGTGCACCTTACCAGAGTGGGCAAAACGTCTTTCTAAAGCCACAATTTCATTTGCTCCAGTGAATTCTCGGTTGTCAGCATTGCTACCAAAGCACAAAGCTGACTCTCCCTCTGTATAGAACATGAAAAATATCAAGGCGGACAACCATTCGCAGAAATGGTCAAGGACTTGCTGCATGCCTCGAGTCAAGTCTATGCTACGCTAAGGCTGAGAGACTCATTCTTCAGGCTGGAGAAATCCATGGCAAGACGAGGCGTTGCTTGCCAAACAGCAGGTCAAATTTCAAAAGTGATGGGCGGCGCACTAAGAAAACTGTTGAGGCGTAACGCCAACTTAGAGCTCGTAAGCGAAAAAGTAGCTCGGAAATCCTGCAAGGCAGCGCCTCAGCCTGATCCAGCTTTGTACCACGGCTCCAAGCTGGAGTTGTACCTTGGTTGTCAATTTTCTTTCTGCAAGCTTATAACCTGCTGCCCCAAGGCTGTAGTATATTTCGTCCCTTGTCAACCTCCTGCAATTATATTGGAGAGTACGGACATGCAATAAGTGCCGTTCTGTTTCTTGTCCATCTTGCACCTCACCTTTCACATCGAAACCACAATCCTCGCAAGTATCGCTCTTTTTCACCTTCCACAGGACATAGTGTTCGATATTGATTTCAAAAATGCACTTCGAGAAGCTCGCGCTAGCCGTGGCCGGGCTCGGTGGCCTGGCACAGGTATAAAATCCTTTATTTGCGGACTTGCATGACTATGAACTTCGCAACGCTGACACTAGCTCTTCCTCGATAGGCCACACCATACAAGAATGCTCCACAATCTGCGACTACGATACACATCACCAAAATGATCACGGTGACCTCCGAACCCCTAACTATCTTCACGGCCACAGACCTTGTCACGATTGTCGTTACTCCTCCTGACGCAAGCACGACTACTTCCACCGGATACTCGGCCGCTCCAACCTCTACGCCAGCTTCATCGTACGCGCAGCAGGCCGAGACAATAACACAGACACAATTCATCCAGGTCATCACCACCACTGCGTCCAGCCCTAGCCCTACACCCCAACAGCTCACATCAACGTTCGTCACAATGAAGCCATCGACCTTCGTCACGGTCGTTAGCGATGACAGACCCAAGTCCACATCCACCCTTACAGTGGTCATCACGGTTCCCAACCCAGCCAACGCTCCCGCGGCACAGACACAACAAGAGCCAACGGCCATCAACCCAGGTGCTGTTGGCCCGAGCTTACTCACCTACACTGTGACCCCTAACGCCGCTCAGGCATCCATAAACGCCCTCGTCACGGTGGTCAACGCCCCTTCGCCTTCTCAGCAGCTGGCTACGGCGAAGCAGGAGCCGACAACCAAGTATATCCCGAGTGGAGCGCCGATCAGGCGGGGAGAGATGTATTGAGAGGCGTGACGGCCAGTCCATGCGAGGAGATCAGACGGGAATGATGGGTACGTGAGACTTATGAGGGTGGGTTTGAGGTATCGCGATCCTGCTCACAGGAGAGCACAGAGGAACCTCCAGATTGCCAGAAGATTGATCAGTCGAAAGATTATACGAGCGTGAACAAAGTTTGGATTGTAATCATATCGCTTGCAAGTGTCATATCTCACACCCCTGGTTCCAAAGCTCTCCCTGGGCGGCTCAGTCATGCGCTTCGTGAAAGGAGATAGTCAATTTCAAGCCCTAGTGCCAGATGCTCCGTCGTACATCACGCAAATGTGGATTTCTGGCGGCCCTCCAGAGCTGGATCATGATTTTGCAATGCTTCGAGCGATACTCCTAGGGCAAAGCATCCACGGAAGCAGACTTGTAGTGCTTGCGATTGAGGTGGGTGAGCGTTAGCATCGTCTTGGGCAACGTGGACGTCAAGGTTTCGTATGTGCTGTACCACCAAAACTACAGCTGCCTCGCAACGCAGTGTCTGAATGTCAGCGTCTGGAGTGACAGGGGCTGAGTTCTCATCTGAGGTCGCTCCCTGCAATATAGGTCGCACGCGCATGAGCGTGCTACGGGGTTGCAGTAGTGACACTGATTCCTGGCTTGGCCACGTGGTGTTCACGAGCAACGGCTACGTGCAAGGGGGACGTTATTAAGTTTCTTTTCCTTTCGTTCTACTTAGACAGCGCCTAGCTATCACCCTCCCCATCGATGGCTTCAAATCTCTTCGGCGACGCAGCAGTAGGAGCAGGCTTCCTCGGGTCCTCTTTCACAACGGTCACCCTGCTGTCTTCCCTCCTGCTTTCATCAAGGCCAACACCACTATCACTATCACCTCCAAGGCCTACACCTCGCTTGGCAGCATCTTTGTCATAGCTCGAGGGGTTGATACCGAGAATGCCACCAACATTATTCCTATCTCCAGGAACGGAGAACTCGCGGAAGGCATATCTCCACTCGTTAAGGAAAAGTCGGATAGCTTTCCCGACCTTGTCTTTGCCATTTTTGGAATGGTGGCCAGTACCGCAGATAGCGTATACGGGACGAGTCGAAGATTTCTGCTCTTTAAGGCAGTCCGAGAGGTACTGTACAGCTTCTTCGGGATGAAGACCGTGCAGGTCAACATAGAGCTCCTTATTTCCTCCAGCAGCCAAGTTCTTATTTCGCTCCTCGTACAATGCTCTCGCAGCTTCCCGATGCTTCTCACGCATGAGCTGATTCTCGTTCTGACCTCGAAGCGAAAGCGCCTTGGCACCACGAGCATCGTTCCTGTTCCAGGCTTGGGCGGCGGATTGTAAGAACTTGTTGCGAAGGCCTCCGTGTTTGAAAGCCTCCTGTCGAGCTTTCATGTATGCCGAGTTGACTTTGTCGCCCGTCTCGAGCCAAGGAATGTCCTTTGGCGCTGCGATGGCCATCGCTGCTGCAGAATTCTCCCGAGTGGCGGTGAATGATCGGTTGTTCTTCAGCCCGCGCCTCATGGCGTCTCTAGCATTCATTGGACCGGGCGAAGGAGACATGCGCACCACATCCGCAAGACTGCCTGGTTGTTGAACAGACGAGCCGTGGTTGTGATGACCATGACCACCTCTCTTGCCATGATGGCGCTTTCCACCCGGCTTCGCCGCTGCAGACCCCAGGGTGGGAAAGGCTTCATCATCTTGGAAATTAGGCTGCGTGCTCGGTGTTGGCGCACGCGAATTATGCCTGCTGCCGGGTCGCGACGCAGGGCGACTACCAAGTCTCGGGCCAGTCGGGACGAAGTTCGGGAAGAGTCCCGGCTGTGCTTGGAAGGGCTGCTGTTGGAGTGCAGCATTTAGAGTGGTCGCGTCAACAGTGGAGCTTTCTTCGTAGGGGTTGCTCGTCGTCGGCTGCAGGGCCGGGAAGCTATCGAAATCGGAAAGTTGGAAATTAGGGGGAAATTGCTGAGGAGTGTTCGTTCCGCTGTTGGCAATACTGAGCTGTGCCATAAGCTGACTCGGGTCGTGGGAGAAGAGGCAGTTTTCGCCTGCAATGCAGTTACCGGCCAGCCAGTATTTGCAGATGTGATTCTGCACTTCATGCGCAAAGCGACAGTCAGCTCGTGCGCAATATCCGCTCGCCAACCAATATCGACAAACTGTAGATGACTTCTGCTCGCCGACCGGAGTGGCTGGGCGAAGCGAAGGCGACATACTCTTTCCGACCAGGTAGGTCCGTGTTTGCTCCTGCATTGCCGCAGCCATGGCGCTGGCTCCCATGCCCTGTGTCTCCATCAGTGCATTGATGGTGGCGCTGAGATCGTAGCCATTGGCCTCCAGAATGACATCCAAGTCTTCATCGCTCTTGTTGTCCTGCAGGATGGATCGCAGCATATCATACGGGCTCATTTCGGTGGTGTAGGGCGAGATGAACTCGGAGGAGCTCGCGAAGCCAGAGTCCCCGAAGCTGGTCTGGCTGCTCGCATCGTCGTTAACCAGCCAGTCCACATTGTCGCTCCCGTAGTCGCCGTAGTTCTCGGTATTGGGAGAGGAGTCGCTGAATTGGTATGCGCTCAATCGCGGGCTGTGCGGAATGACGGGTGTCGCGAGGGGCAGTCGTGGTGAAGGCTTGGGCGAAGAGAAGGGCGAGGCCACGGTATGTGACTTTGTGCGAGCCAGGGCGGGCGGGCCGAAGCCTGGTGGCACAGAAGGAGCGGCTGTGGCAGGCCGCGGTGAGCTCTTGCCGGATGTTGGCGTGGCGGCTCGCTGGATCCATGGGGCCGGCGAACGGGAGCGCGTTACATTCACGCCTCTCGCGGGAGGGGGGGAGGAAGCGGTATTGCGGTCGGAGTTCGACTTCCACTGCCATAACGTGCCCAGCACGGCATCCTCCAGAGCCTTCCCCTTCAGCGACTGCGGCTCGGCAGAGAGCAGCTCTTCCAGCTTGTCTGCCTTCTCCTCCTCGCCAATCTCGTCATCCTCTAAGATCGGCCTGCAGAGGTCGTATATGCGTTCGGAGACCATGTTGGTGGTGTCCCGAATGCCCGTTGTGTATGCCCTCGTCGTCGCCTCGTCGTCGCCTTGTAGTCGCCTTGCTGTCGCCTCGGTCTGCAATGGATAACAGATGCTGTGACGGACGTGTCGCGGTGGGCGGAATGTCGCTGCGGCGGAGGTATAGGGTGGATTACGTATGCGCGGAGCGAATGGCGGCTCTCACATCGAGCGAGGCGGCACGGCGTCGTGTGTAGAGGCGGTGAGTGGAGTGAGAGGGGGTATGCGTGTGGGTGGGTGGTATTATGGATGTGGGAGGGTGATTGGTAGGAGTGAGGCTGGCGGGCTGGCGGCGGGCTGATGACACCAATCGATCACCTCCAGGTCAGGGAGAGCTTTGGAGGGGAGCGATCGGGAGCCGGAACGTTCTTGGCTCGGACATGCGAACGTTTCACCGGGCCACGATGGTCGGCTACTGTACATAGAGCAGGTCGAACGGTGGATGTCGCTGGTGCAGCAGAGAGGGCGGGTGTTGGGTTGGTCATAGAGCACTGTCCATACAACAATGCACACTGTGTTGTGGCAAGGAATGCTCTGCTCACATCCTTGTCGAGCATCTCGTACAGCTACAGTACCGGGCTAGCTACTCCGCGCTACCGCCAATAAGGCTATTCGAGCATCGCAGCTTCACCCTCACCACCACCTCCACCCTCACCACACCACTCACTATGGCCGCTGCTTCCACCCACCGAAGCCTCCCATACCACATCCTCAACCCGCAAGACCGCACGCCACCATCCTTCACTTTCGACAACTATCTCAGACGCGCGCTCCCCACCCTCGGGGCACCCTCTAAAGTCAACCGCCCCATCTGTCCCGACTACCGGCAGTCCAACGGCCAAAACTGCCCTCGAGGCCCCAACTGTCCCGACCGACACTACGTCCCACCCTCAGAACGCTCGGGAATCGGCCACCTCATCTGCAAACACTACCAACGCGGTCTCTGCAAGAAGGGAGACACATGCGAGTTCGCGCACACATTCAACCTCCGCGACGAGAAAGAATGCAAGGAATTCTCCCGGTACGGCATTTGTTCGCAAGGTGACGAGTGTACCTCGCTCCACATCCCACCGACATCCGAACTCCGTCGTCCAGCGTGCTCACACTACGCTCGAGGCTTCTGTCCGTTAGGACCGTACTGCAATAACCGGCACGTCAAACACAAAACCCTCTGCCCATTCTACATGGCGGGGTTCTGTCCGAACGGCAGAGCTCACCCTCCTGATACCGATAAGGTGGTGAGCTGTGAGTTTGGAGCGCATGCCAAGTGGATTAAGGACGAGGACATGAACCCGAGGAAACCTGAGGTACGCAAGATCCCGGATCCTGAGCAGGCGAGACGGGAGCAGGAAGAGAGGGAGGAGGAGTTCTACGCGGAAGAGGATCGGAGGAGGGAGAGATTCGAGAGGCAGACGGGCGAGAGCGGCAGAGGGTGGCAATACAAGCGCGGTGGAAGGGGGAGGGGTTTCAAGAAGAGATACTGAGTATGAGTTGCATGAGCGAAGGATCGTCTGGTGGGCTGTGAAATTAGCAGGGCGTATGGAGAAAGGCATGACGAGTGCGATTCAGTCTCCGAGTACTGCTGTGCGAAAGGAACCCACAGCATTTTACTTCGAAGAATTCCTTCCGTCAACGCAAATCCACCTACTAGGACATGCAGTACCTCAAGCATTTTTCTCCCGACCGGAGTGCGATCCGCAGCGTTCACATTCTTAGCGACAAAACTAACCAGGACGCAATTCATGCGAAAGACGGATCTGGATCTTGGCTTCCACATCGTGTTTCCCTCTGGGTTTGGGGTGCACCTCCGGCCACGGGCGCTAATGGGTGAACAGCAATACGAGAAGCAAATATGAGACCATGGGAGGAGTACCTGGTCGGAGGTACTGGGATCACAGATCGAGTACGAGGCCTTGCGTTTGAGCTTGGCAACAAACTATAAATCCTCCGCTGCCCGCTTGAGGGTGATGAGGGCGAACAGATGCTGGCATCATAGTGTGATATCGAAAGCATGGGCCAATGATAACGAATGAAACGCCCTCGGGACGAGCCGACCTTAGTACCAACGAAGTCCTCCACACTCATCAGCCTTATCCAACTTCATCTAATGTGCACGGCCCTGGTCTTCTATCGGTCGCGACCGTGTGGCAATTTGGATGCGCTTCTCACCGCCCATAGGCCTGCAATGTACTCTTATGTCTGCGACAGCCAGATCTTCACCTGGCTGATATAATTGTGAGGTTGATCATGGGCTGGCGACATGACCTTACCAAACATGTGAAGCCCAGCTACCACTCCGCCGAGAATGAGACTGCATCCCGGTGGAGACGGCCGAGAATGTAATGATTGAGGACGAAGCGCGGGATAAGCATCAGTGGGCAAAGCACACCGATGCAGACCATATTACACAGCTTGAGCGTTCTGAACATTATCACGACTGCATGCCATCCGCGTGCAGTCAAGATACTGGTGTTGGTCTTGACCGCCTTCATTCTAATTACGAAGTTCCCTCTCCAAGACGCGCCCGTTGCCTGAGTGAATGTAGTACTTCGAGAGTTGCACCACTCTGCCTGGGAGAGATTGCAGAAATGAGACTGCAACGCGAGAGGGATATGGTTGGACAGCATGGCGCTTGGTCAGCTGCATTGGTACTCCAACAACCAGCTTGCGACTGTGGCGGCGTGGAGTCGAAAGGGAGCTTGGAGTGAGATAAAGGGAACACACATCTGAGAACAGCCGGTTCATGATGTTCCTACATCGAGCTACATAGACTCTGCCACACTGGCTAATATCGATCACCCATGAAGGTCTGTTACAATGCACCGGCATCAAGGCACCCGGTCTACTCCGACGCCGTGGATGAACACCTCCCGGAACTGCTATGCTTCAGGTTCTACGACAAGTCAGATTCGTTCTATCAGAGATGTTCGACATGCAAACGCCTACCTGACATGAGGTTTGTCTTGACGGGGACAGCAGATGGGCGAGTTGGTGTTTCCTGCGATGGGCCACGACCTTGTCCTTCCGAAGGTGCGTGAAGTGACAGCCAGGAGTTCCGCAAGCTATCTTCTTCTGTGTCTGCTCTCCGAGCGGTCGCTTCGAGCAGGCGGTCTGCCTGTGTCGCTCAAGATCATTCGCTCGTCTCATCGCCTTCCCACACCAATCGCATTCGAAGCCGGCGGCACTCTTGGT
Source organism: Pseudocercospora vitis (assembly GCA_026120125.1). Lineage (NCBI taxonomy): Eukaryota > Fungi > Ascomycota > Dothideomycetes > Mycosphaerellales > Mycosphaerellaceae > Pseudocercospora > Pseudocercospora vitis. Next base: position 192,885 of record JALRML010000032.1, on the reverse strand, counting down.
CGGCTCTGGGATCGGACGAGAGGTAGGCTCATGCTTTCTCTTCAATGGCATGATGGCTATCTTGTCCCGCAATAGATTGGTCGGTGGAGATTCGAGAGGTTGCTGGTCGACGTCAACGTCCATTGCTGAGTCTGGCGATGATGGGAAGTCGACGATTTCGTTAGGATTCCCGCCGCAATTTATGCAGACCGCTCCATGTTGACATGGCCCTGCTTGGTGCCGTGAGGGCGAGGAAGCATGCACGGGGGCGACCACTCGAGCGAAGGGCGCTTCTCCGTATGACTTCAGGCCTTGAAAACCGAAGCCATCCATGGAGACTTCACCATGTTCACCCAGCAGCCTGGATCCTATTAGGTGTCAGATTGTACGGAATCAGTGCCCGTGTCTTACATACTCGCAATTGTGCTTTCCTGAAGCTGAATTGGTCCTGATCCCAGTTGATGAAGCAGATCTTCGCCCAGGAATTCTTGCGGATTTTCGACTCCGGAGAAGTCGTCGATGGACTTTTCGGGCCCTGATCTGTCTGGAGCCCAATATCCTTCTGTCGACTCATGTCCAGCGAAGGAATGGAGGGACAGAGCAGCAGGATCTACGAATTGTTCGAGACTTGCGTGGCTCGTTGGCAACTGGCTCTACGCTAGAGTGGTGACTACTTACGCTGTGGGCGTTGGCGGCCCCTGGATGACCTGGAATTCGTCGCGGTCACTTCGCGAAGAAGTCGAATTCCGGTCTAGCTCGGGCGTAGGCGTTCGCTGCCCTCTGAGGTCATTCAATGACATTGTTTCTGATTTGTATGTACTTGGAAGATAGCTACAACGTCTCCGTGAGATGCAGGACAAGTGGTGAGAAGGACGGAGGCTGTGAGGGAGGGCGTTGGCTGTGGTAAAGGCTCTCATGGCGCCCTCATCACGCTACCCGGAGGCCTCCCAGCGGCCCCCCTCCAGCTTGGTTCTTGATGTACTGCATGATACATCTTCATGATTATGAGCGTTCGGCCAATTGCGCTGTTGAAAGTCCTTCGATCTTCTCGGGACTGATACCATAACACTTTAAACATGAGATTGGCGCTTTCCCTCATCTAGTTAGATCAAATGCATGCACGAGGGCGCCCAACAATTCTTCTCGCCCTTCTGCTCTCGATGTGCCCTCCTTGCGTTGATTGGCATGGGCTCGAGTGCTCGGCAGGCACAAGCCATGATAGAGATGCCGTTGTTGATGTTGTCGACCTTGAGGTACATGCGCTCGCGGTGGAAGCACCACCCTCGGGACTGGAGCGTGACGAGGCCAAGAGGTCTAGCCTTGCGGCCTCAGGGGGCCGCCGGAGGCTGAAGGTGGTTTGAAGGCGGCTTGAGGAAGGTGAGAGGAGCGAAGTGGCCCAAGCTCCATATGCGTGCAGATCAGGTTGTGTGCCGGGTCTTGATTTGGCTGGGAGTCCATGGAGAGGACGATATGATTCTTCGAAGAGGCCCATAGTGGAGTCCTCTCGATACTCGTTCTTGAAGTGAGCAAGATGACGAGGAACCACCCTAGAAATAGACCTCTGACAGACTCAAAGTTCTTGGCATGCGAAGTTCAGACAATGAAAGAGGACCCGGAAAAGGAAGGGGAAGACTGTGTGGGATAGCAGGGTGATTTATCAATATATATAAGCCACTGTCGAGGACATTGCCCTCCTGCATGAGGCCCCATGCTGAATACCATGGCATGTAAACTTTGGCTTGCGGACCGGATATTGCGCGACAACGCGCTTGGTAGCATTCTCGAAGCGAGAGCGTAGAGACATGCCTGAATAGATCCTAGAGACGTCGATAGTGCATAATCTGTGCTTGTAAACGCACCAGGTGAGTTTTGGCTGCATGTAGCGAAAAGTTAAGCGCGCCAGAACGCATGCTCGCCCCCAGGCAGCGATTGGGCTATCCTGTGCTCATCGCGTAGGTGCTATGGTTACGGATGCGTGGACGCACCAGACAGGTTCGATGGCGTAGTCGGTGAACAAGTAATTTGTCGCGGGGCGATGCAGGAGCTCCAGCTGGATGAGGGCGACCAAAGATTTGATATTCTTGTGCAATATGGCTTTGCATTCCTCAGCGGCAGGGCGTTTTCAATCCGGGCTGAAACATCCCGTGCAAGCTTGTGTTCGTGCCTCCCGATAATAAATGATCCCGACCAACAATGTCGTGTCCGCCTGCCACTGGAGAGACATATGCAACCGTGATCCTCACGAAAGGCACGTTGAATTCCACGGGCCCTAGTCTCAATGAGGCAAGGCTCCATGTATTTAGTGGTCGTGCAAAGGCATCGATACCCACAATGCACCTCTCATTAAGACTTACTATGACACCAAATACTCAAAGCATGCTAACAAGCCGCCATGATATGATGCTTGCGGAAAGACTGTCTGCTTCCCCAAGCGCTAATTGGGCAGACGAAATATTCTATTGAATGCGGTGTTGTTGATAGCCCTTTGGCCATGGACGAATTTGCATCATGTGTAACGCAAGACGCCTCACCACTAATTAGCGAACCACGCCCAAGTTCCAAGTTAGCTGAACGACTGTGTTTGTCGACTGCCTGGTGGATTACCAGGTAAAGGTGGTTGTCATCCGCTCAAGAAAGAGGGCGTAGTGTTGAGGCATGGAACGGACGAATATTGAACAGTCGCCCTTGCAGCTGAACCGGAATTTGACTCATAGCCCAAGCTCGCTTGGTGGTTTCGAGAGCATACCGTATGTAGAACTACCGTCTTCATGCGGTATCTTGATGCACGCCGTAAGTGAAAGGACTGCCCTCACGCAATCGCGTATGTGTTCTCTCATCTTGTCCCGCCGCTTGCATTGGTGGCGACAGCGCGGTGCGTCGCATCGATGGTATGTATAGCCATGCATTGTATCGATATGTCGACCCAGATCCGCCTCTCCTGTAAAGGTTCTACTACAGGTTTGACATTCACAAAATCTCCTGTTTCCTGGTCGTCTTAGCACCGATTCGCGAGCGAACTGGACACTGCGAGATGGATCTTGAGCTGAAGTGTCAGATGGCACCGGTGATGCCTGGCAAGGCGTACTAAGTCTCGCTCTGGAACGGCGCGGGTCGTAGCTCCTGCTAGAACACAAATAGTTGCCATGGAACATGTCCAGCAAGGAGGTGTGCAAAGAAACGCGAAAGTGTCGTGTTGGCGATAATGGGTCATTCTCTCTGCTGCCCGGCCATTACGTCCTCCTCTCCGGCCCACAGAGAGTGAGCTGCTCTGATGGTCTACCCGTAGTTTTAATGAAGAGGAGCGGAGCAGAAGCAATCCGCGCTGGGAGGTTGGTATACAACATTCACAGGGCGAGCAACGCTATTGGGCCAAAAACTGTGATGAACAGCTGGAAGTGTCAACCTGAGGCCACGGAACATCCATTTTCGTTGCAGCCATTCGAATTGCTCAGTGTGCATTGGGTCTGTGACATCGGAAGGAGGTCGTTGAGAGCATTGCGTAGATCGCCCGCTGCGATGCGCAGCAAGAGGCGGCTCCCTACTGGCGGCTTGGCCGCATGTGACATAGGAATCCTTTGTAACCGGGTGTTGCCGGTGTCGAAGGGTCAATTTGTAAGGATTTGATTCGTGATTTGAGTAACGTAAAAATGGGATGGTGTGTCAACAGTGCAAAAGAGAGCAGAGTTGTAGTGTCCGGCAGCCAACCGGAGTGAATATAAATGTTTCCCATCTAGATCTGAACATCAGGGCGACCGGTTCGGCAGAGGTTTCAGAAGAGAAGGCAACGATATCGCTGGGCGGCCTCGGCGGTCGTTAAGAGTTAGCATTGCAAAAGATCAGCATTGGCCACGAAAGCTCCGATATACTCTAGGGCCAGACCAGTGACGAGGGCCAACCGCTTCGAGGAGCCATATCTTCATTCGTTTTTCACCAGTCTGAGAGGAGCTTGAAGCTATGCCTTGCAAGGCTGCATAAATCTGCACGGGGAATGTGGCTTCTATGCTTGACAACGCTTATACCGAAGAACGAAGAAGAGCATGTGATGCTGCAGCGTTGTCTTTAGCACCTTAGCTCGAGGTACATAGGGTTGCAGCCAAGGTAGACTTGGCAGCTGAATCAGCAGCCTTATCGATTGCATCCAAGACATCGTCATTATGGCTCGGGCGCTGACGCCCAGTCATCCACGATGTAATGATCTTCTCGTTGCACCACGCCTGACCCGTCATCCAATGCGGTCGAAGTAGTTGCGGCGTACCGTGAACCATGCAACCGCTACGAAGATCGCTCGCGTCTGCGTTCAGACATACTCAGCCGGCGACGATACCGCGCGCCTGTAGTGCATTGCGCTGCAACCTTTCGCACCGCGCCTTCGCAACCACTTCGCACCACCGCGCCGCCCTTCTCCCACCTCTGAACCTCCCGAAATGGCTGTCTGAGAATTCCCACCTCCTCAAGCCACCCATCAACAACTTCTGCGTCTATAATGACCCCCTCACTGTCATGGTCGTGGGCGGTCCAAACGCTCGCACAGACTACCACATCAACACAACGCCCGAATTCTTCTACCAATACAAAGGGCGCATGCTTCTCAAAACCATCCAAAACGTCAATGGGAAAGAAGAATTCAAGGACATCTATATCAACGAAGGCGAGATGTTCCTGCTTCCAGGAAACACCCCACATAATCCTGTTCGTTTTGCGGACACTGTGGGCGTGGTGATCGAGCAGCCTAGACCAGAAGACAGTGTAGACCGGCTCAGGTGGTACTGTCAAAATTGTGGCACACAAGTGCACGAGGCAAGTTTCCATTGCACGGACTTGGGGAGTCAGATCAAGGAGGCCGTCAACGCTTTCAAAGAGGATACGAAGAAGAGAAAGTGTGCGAGCTGTGGCGAGATTTGTGATACTGCACCAAAGCCCGAGATTATGGAGGCTATGAGGAACGGCGCATGAAGCAGGCGCGATTGTTGTCAAACGCGTGAAGGCGTCCGGAACGTCGAGAGAGAGGAAGTCATTCTAGATGGTCTTCCCAGTCACCTGCGCATCTAGCATAGTGCCCGGGCTTGCCGACCTTACCGTGGCGGCACATGTGCATACTGTACACGGAGGAGATGTGTCGGATGCGTCATATGCGAAGCTGGGTCTCATCCTGAGCCCACTTCTGCTAGCTGTGGGTAGGCACTTCGATCGACACTCCATGAGGAATACGATGCTCTGTCATTTGTTCTCAGGAAGGAAGTCCCGATCTCGCGAATAACCCTGCTCATTGGCGGCTAGACTTGTCAATTGTCTCACAGCCAGGCGTGATCTTTGACGGGTCGCAGACCATTAAAATCTTCCGGTGTTACGAAGAGAAGGAAAGGTGGAGGAGTTGAGAAGAAGGAAGTTGGCACGATCGAGCGTTCGAATAATGTCGAGTCACTTACAGTACATAGCGCTCGAAATGATTGAGTCATTGCTCTTCAAGGAAACCTACAACTGCTGTGGGCATGAATGCAATCGTGTTGTACAAGCCAGAATGGTCTACGTGCCTCTATCCCGGCTGATATGTCTTCTATCGACGAGTTCCAAGCATACAGTACTAGAGTTTCGGTATCGGAGTTCCCACCGAAACCCCCATCTCCAAACGTGATCGAAAGCTTATTACTATTTGCCTGGTGACAGATCTCCATCCTCACCCTCCAACCATCAGCCTGTACGTCTCCACTATTGCAGTGATGGAGAACAGTCCCGTCGGTGCTCACCAGAAGAGTAGAGATCCCGAACCGCCTGCAACGCTGTCGTCGAGGACGGGCAGGTCTCTGGATATACTGAACCCAAAGCCTTGGGCATCCCGAAGACAGTCGTACACAAGCGAGACGGCCAAGAACCTGGAAGCTCTCACCACTCAGCTCTCGGTTGGAGCCTCGAATCGTGACTGGCGACATTCAATCTTCCAACATATGGATCCGGAGTTCACAGCCGAGTTGGAACACTCCGGAGGCAAATTGCTTGACAGCTGGCAGATTTATATAGATCATCACGAGAAGGTCGCACAGGCCAACCCCGGGTACCGTTTCGAGGTCTTAAACACTGCCGCAGACGTCTACGAATCCAATGGCGAGGCTGTCATTTACGCTCTGCTGAAAGTTTTCGACCACCCCAAAGATGTGGTTCGCGAAAGCGTCATGCTGATGCAGTGGCGGCGCAAGCACAACGAATGGAAATGTTACAAGGAGAGAGTGATTCGTGGTATGGATTGGAACACCTGAGCTGCTATCTTTTCGGTCTCCAATTCTAGCAAGGTCCCAAGTCACTAGCATTACTGCATCAATGCCCGCCTACCGTGGTCTCGGCATACTTCCAATACAGGCTGGCTGATCCCCTTCGCAGCGCCTTGCCATACTTGATCATGATCAGGAATGTGGCCATGCACGCCAACGCCACGAAACCAGCGGTGATGAAGCAGTTGGTCAGGCCCATGTTGGTGTACCAAGGCGTGATGGCGTAAGAGAAGCCAAAGCCTATGGTGTTCCTGATGATAATGATGGACGCCATCGATTCGCCGGAGATTTCTTTGAAACAGTCGACTGCGTACGACAGGCCTATGCTACCGCCCACTACCACGCCGAATGTCATCATCAGAAGTCCGAAGATGAGGCCGATCCAATGGACGTGGTGATCAGCTCCGACGCCCCAGATGATTAATCCTACGGCTGAGAAGAAACCAGCGATACCGAGCGGCCACAACCGGTGCTCAGGCTCGCGTATGCCATCTGTACCAAGTCAGCATAGGATGGCCTTGCTTCATCGGCCGCTCCGGGGACTTACTATTTCGACGAGCCAAGTACAGCGCCCACCTGTCGGCCACGACACCGGACCAAATGCATCCGATGATGGCGCCAATAAGCGGACCAACGTAGATGCAGCCGATTAATGCGGCTCTCCAGTTGTAGGGAGGAGCGCTGAGGACGGGACTCGCAGTGCCATTGAGCACATTATACCTGGGAGTCGTCAGAAAAACTTTGATGACACAGGCTCTTCCACCTACCAGCTCAGATTGATTCCGTATATGAAGCCAGACCATGCAATGTTAGGGAACCGAACAATGATCACCAGCGGCCGCCACATCATCAGCAGTGTTTGCTTGACAGTTGGTCTACCTTCCATGAGCACGAATGGCATCAACTTTTGCTTGCTAGTTCTTGGCGGAGCGAACTGAAGCTGAACCCCAGTCTCCTTCTCTGAAACAGTTGGCGAAACTGCACCAGATTTGCAAGAGGACTTCTGACTAGGCTTGTCGGCGCTCTCGCCGAGCTTCTCGACAACCTCGGAAGAAGGCTCAGGGGGTGTTTCCACTTCGATACCCTCGACGGTATGTCGAAAGTACATTGTCTCTTCCATGCCAAAGAAGAGGATTATGAACGCCACTCCTGCGATGATCGCGCCAGCATGCATCGTCCATCTCCACCCAATTCCATCGTCCATCCAGCCGGCGATGAGTGGCGAGATGAAATTGCTGCCGAAGAGTATCATGACATATGTAGACATCCACGTGCCCCGTTCATGGGCGAAGAAAAGATCAGCTGCTCGATGTCAGTGGCATAACAACATAACACAGCTCATGATACATACGAATCGAGATCTCGGGCAGCGACTCGATGGGCGAACAGACGATTCCGATGAATACTCTGTGCCCGTACCATTCCGGAGCCGAGCGCGAGTAGGCAGTCCATACCATTGTCGGGACTAGGAGTAGACATGAGATGAGATACACGCCTCTTCGACCATACGCCATCGCAATCGGCTGCCAGAACAAGCACGCCCAACCCAGAAACAGGAACATAACGCCATTGCCTTGGACCAGATCTGTCGTCGATATGCCTGTATCCCTCGTGATATCCGCGATGACCGAATAATGCAATGTCGTAGGGATACCGACGCCCAATGTATAGACATACACCATGAACAAGCTCCAGAACTTCCGTCGCCGCGTCCAATTCAGAGGATCTTCTGGGTCTTTGCTCGGTTGCGGCACCAGCACAATGCTGGAGTTGCCTTGCAGATGCTGGCCGCGGGTCTCATGGCCTTCGATGTCGACTAGATGAACCGTGCCAGGCACGATGTCCGGTGCAAGAGATGGGATGCTGCTCTGTCGTGTCGCCATTGTGGTGGAGGTTTCACGGCACCTCTGATGACACAGCGCGGCTTCTTACATGCATGAAAAGAAGAATAATGACACGCATCGACACGCGCTTCGTGTAGCTTGAAGAAAGCCGACTAAAGATAGCTCAGATAGGGCAGCTGAGAATGCAGATCCAGGTTTCCGGGAATTCGTACGCCGGCGGCCGCTCAGTCGTCCTTATCAGCGAAAATCTTCCCGCCTGGTTGATGAAAGTTTGTAAAATCTCGCTATCAGTGTTCATGGGAAGGAGAGGGCACCGAGAGCGCTGTGAATCTGCCGACGATACTGAAAGTTGCCCGAATTGGGCAAATCCTTGTCAGCCATGATGCACCCCGGATACGGTTGGCGTGGAAGCTTCGCAGCTGGTGTGGCTGACAGATCGATACATAACGCGAAGACCGCTCTTGCTTCACATCCAGGTACACAGTAAAGGCTGTATTTCTGTCAGCCTTTCCAAGTTTCTCGTTGCAAAGCCTGCTTCCTGAGCTTAGGCATCGTTCGAAGAGTTTAATGTGAATAGCCATCCTGTAGAGACTAGTTAGAAAAGCGCTCAGGCTTGGCATTTGCAAGTATGAAGAGTGTTATCTACACTACACATCCACTCTTGCCCTTCGGTCTCCCAAGCGCACCCGACTTTGCTGCAGTTTCCAACCACTTGGCTTAAAAGGCCAATTGCGCAGCCCTGCCCGTCAACCCCGCGAGCACCAGCGAACTCGCAGCGAAAATCTGAAATCTGGTCATGACCTTGTTGACCAGACTCTGGAACAAACTATGCACGATCCGGGCTCCCACATATCCCCAAGCCGCATACTCAGTATACGGATGGTTGTCACCCAAAAGCGTGAGCGACAGGGCCACGGCATAGAAGACTTGGGGCTGTTCGTGCAAATGGTTGTAGTTGTCTGCAATTTGCTTGATGCTGTTGGGGATCTTGGTTTTCACATCCACGGAACATTGTGTCGGGTCCTCAGTGTTGACGTTGTACTTGCTCATGGCTGGGATGCGGGTCGCGTACATCCAGGCTTCCATGACGAAGGTCCAGCCAGCCAGCGTGATCAGAGGCTAGGAAAGTCTGGGTGAGCGGCGGATGGTGATTTGGATGATGGGTGCTAGCTTACCTTGACCAGGGGGAGGCGGAGGCCGAGTTGAGTTGCCATTATGACCGAATTCTCGCGTTGTTAGATGCGTGATTCTGTTTGCTCGCTGGGCCAAGTGGTCTCAAATGTAATTTTGAGCTTTAGCTTAAACAATGCGATCGTAGCAGGTGAGGTCGAAGAAGAGGAGAGTAGGAGTTCCACATTATCCTCGGCAACGTGAACCTTATTGCTGCGGCCAATTCCCCAAATAGCACACGATTAGTAAACAATTCTTTAGATAGCACACTTTGTTCCTCAGATAGCACACTATATCGATCCCCTAATACGACCTAAAAACAATTAAGTCACGCCTGAAGGCAGAGATAAAGGACACTATTACTTAAGGGTGCCAAGGGTACAAAGCGGAGGGCTCTAAGCGCGGGGTTCTGAGGAATCTGAGGGTTATGAGGGTTTCGAGGGTTCAAAGGGTTCTAAGGGCTCGGCACTAAAGGTTCCGAGGATCTGAGGGTTCTGATAGCTAATCTGAGGGCACAAAGGGTCTGAGGGCATCAAGGTAGAAGTGTGCTATCCGAGGAACTTTTTACAAATAGTGTGCTATCGAAGGAACGGGTGTGCTATTTGGGGAAATGGCCGCCGCACGGCGCATGTGCGGAAGAGACTACACCTTTGAATGTACCTTAGGTGTGTACTTCCCACTTCTCCGTGACATGCGCCTCGATTGTGTTCTCCATCTGCCCAACCGCATGCCGATAGCGATCACGCTGTGGTGATATTTACACCGAATCAATGTTCCACGCATCGCTCGCATTGCTTAGCATCCAGTTTCGGGGCCCAGCTCGCACGTGGTATCTTTGACCAGCGCATCAAACGAGCCTAGCCAGCAGGCATATTGCCCTCTACGAGATCAGAATCTTTCGAATGAGCGAAGGCAATGTGAATTGAAGAGCCGATGGAAGTGACGGAAGACGGGAACCCTTCGAACATGAAGTGAAACCAAGAGCTGTTGTTACACGACAGGGGACATTGGCAAAACCCTGGTCACTGTGGTTTCTCACGTGAAGTTGTCGAACGACCTTCGTATTTTATCATCGTGAGCTTTCGCAAGTAGTGTGATGGAAATAAGTCCAGAGCTTCGAAGCCGACCTTTGGGTGGTTAGAAGTAGTCGTATATCGTTTATACTGACCCCTTTACGATTTGAATAATGTGTTATACTCAACATCTACTTCTAAGCGGTTCAGATGAGCTATTCATTCATAAGGCTAACAACCAAGATATAACTCGCTGTACGCCATGAAACCGGATTCTTGCAACTGCTGACTGTGCTCTTCCTCTGAAATCTTCCGTCTACAAGTTCTCCAAGGACGCGGCAAATGTAGACTCTGATCAGAGTGAAATCTCCAATATAGGATGACAAAAGCTCGAGCCTGGCCTCGTCCACAAAGCCAGCCACTGTATGCACAAGCCTGTAGCCTAGAATTCAATAAGTCGAGGTTCTGAAACAAGAGCTTATGTCCTAACAGCTGATTATCATCTGACAGAAGCAGGCGTTCCCTCGTAAGCTCGACGTGCCGTCCTAGGGCTCGAACAGGTCCTGTTTACTGACGTCGGCTCGCGCGTGGATATAGGTAATCCAAATCTCCCTACACTGGTAGCATGCGCTTCATAACGTCTTGATAGAAAGGATTACTACTTACAGCGTCGTGGGTGGGAGGAAGGCTGGGAGCGGACTTGCGTACATCACTATAGAGCGCAACGCGCCAGACTTATTCAACAAGACGTCTGGAAGTGAGACTCGACTTCGAACAAATTCTTGTATAGCCATCTATGTTAATCCATATCCCGGTATCTGGCAATATGACCCCCAGCAGTGTTATCTATAGTTCAAAATCACGTATACAAAGGCATGTACTGTAGACAGATCCCAATCTCCAAGGTTTGAACCAAGCCCAAACTCTCCTCGCCAATTCCATGGTTAATCACGAGACGCTCAGCTCCAATTCCTAGTCAATACCAAACGGCTGTCAGACATCTTCCAACCTAGACATCTCATCGAAGCGTCCCTCGGCGCTAGTGATTCATGCAAGTCAAGCAACTTTAATGTTCGGAACCGTCGATCTGGCCGGCTTTGCCCCCTTGATCTGACTGCGAATCTCAGTTCTCGCCTGAAGAAATCGAACACCCTCCTGGCGGAGACTGAGAGGGGCCGAAGCAAGCTCGGCAGTCTCACCAGCTTCATCTCGAAATCCTTGGAAAGTGGCCGGCACTGTGTGGCCACTATCGCTTCTCTCGATCTCCGAGAGGCACCGTGAGCCCATGGTCGCCGCCGAGGATATGGACGAAGCCGACTCCGTGTCGGTCGAAGATTTTTCGTCTCCAGCTCTCCGTGCCTTGTCCCAGTCGCGAGCTCTGCCTAGAAAGAACTCGTGACTTAGCTCAGGGAGAGCAGAAGCAGGAGGAGCCAAGTCTTCTAGCCTTTGGGGGAGTCGGTAATGCTGAAAGGGGTAGTTGTTCGACAAGCCAGGAGCAGATGCTACTCCTTGGCAAGGTGTCCCTTCTCCGCTGGCAGGTACGGCAGCGGCTACTGTTGCGCGTGATTCAGCAGGCATGGATGCCAAAGCATGGTCCCGTGAACGGGGACTGAGACGGCCCAGTTCGAAGCCTCTGCATTTCAAACATCGGTCGCTGGTCGGATGATCGTTTGGTGATCCGCAAACGAGACATTGCGTAGGTGAGCCTCCATAACCGGCTTCTTCCGATACTACCAATCCTGAGGTTTCACCTGGAAGTCGAGCAATTCGAGAAGTGACAGCTTGGACTGTCGGGCCGAGGAGCGTCATGTTAATCTCATGACAGTGATAGCAGATCGAGTTTGCGGGCACTGATGTCCGGTGGATCTCGGGCGCTGCTGTCGTTGATGTTGTACTGACGGGATTGGCCAGCAAGGGCGTCGTGTATCTCGCAAACGATGCTGTTCCAGGTTGGCTACAACGAGAATGGATGCGTGGCAGGCTGGTCGACGTGCTTTGAACTGGTGGCACCTCCACCATGAAGGGATGTTTCACCGGCGCAACAGCTGCAGTCTCTGGAGCGAGCGCAGGTATTCGAACAGACGGCTCAACTGTTGGCACACACTTTGCTTGAGCATTCCCCTTCGCTGAAATGGCTACAGGGATACCGCGAGGATTTGTGATCGCGATGGCCCTCCGCGATTGGGAAGGAATGACAAAATCTGGATTTGGTCGAGGGTCCGAGATGGATGGTTCTCGGCATGCTCTGGCCACACGTCCATCATTCAAAGCCTGGTAGTCTAAAGGATCATAAGCTGGAGCTACTTGTGTAGAAGCCGCAAGAACTCCTGGCAATGCTTCTGGTTGTAATGGCGCTGCAATAAGTGGACCTGGTGGGAATTCTGAAGCCCTTGCGGAAAGTGTGCTGGAACTGGGGCTGCTGGCTAGCATCTGCACCTGAGGCTGAGAAGAGCTTGGAAGTTGAGACTTTCTGAGAGATTGCCCTTCGCCCAAGCTGTTCCTCGCGAAGCTCATGTTCAACCCACTCTTGAAGTTGCAACTTTTCTGGCAAGGTAAGGGCAAGTCGTGCGTCTCGTGTATGGCTTTCGCGGCATTCTCGGCGCTGTCAAATTTGATCAAGACATTCGGTGTACCCTTACGAGGATTGATAGTGGCTTGTGTTCGCAAATAGCCGGTAAGGTGACAGAAGACCTCATCAATTTCCTGTAACAATACATCAAGATGGACCTGTGCTGGGACTGACGGCAGATTTCCGACAAACAGCGTGTCCTTTGGCTCGTTGTTGTCGTCGAAGTTGGAGCGGTGTCTCTCACGTGCCCGCTTTTCCGCAATTTCCCTGTTGCATTTCTTCGCTTCGTCCGGCGAGGCGTGTTCTGCAGCACATGCTGGCACACCGGCGCTCTTGACCTGGTGGGAAGGTGATGCTGCCTGTCTTGGTACCTGAGTTGGCGTCTGCGGTGCTTTGTGAGATGCTGCAAAAGATGCTGCCTGAAATGCTGCCTGAGATTCCGTTTGAGTTGCTTCAGCTGACGCTTGAGCACGGTCCCGCCAGCTGGCGCTCCTCTGCCACGGTGCGATTGTTTCTGTCTGATCCAATCTCTTCTGGTATGGAGAAGTAGCGCTTGACGATTCCGACATGCGCTGCAAATGCCAGTTTTGTGGTGGGCTGAGGGTCTGTGCATAGCGCTTCCGTGTACATCGATGCTGCGGTAGTCCCTGTTCTGATTGAGCGTAGTGGGAAGGGTGTGATGACCTGAGTCGTGAGAAAGGTGCTGGGAAGCCCTCTTGCGAAGAAGAAATCCTGTGCTCTTGCGTGCCAGAGTGTCCGGCAAGCTGTGCGAGAGCAGGCTGGGGATGATGGGCAACGGCCGTTAACCTTGATGCGAATTCGTGTCCTGGGGTCTGCTGTGCCTGCATGTGTCTGTTGTTGGCCGGGGAGTGGACGCGCCTGTCGTTCCAGTGTGTCCGTCTCCTTGGCATAGCCATGGCGATGGTGATGGGAAGTCTGAAATTGGTGATGCGATGCGATGCGCTGGGCGGTGCTGTAATGTGTTGCGATATGTAGCGTGGTATGGCTTGTCCTTGGTATCTGCTCCTGTGTCCACTTGAAAAGAAGAGCGGGAACCAGCAGGAGTCCCGTAGAAGATATACCCATCGTCAAGCCTGCTGTCCTCAGAAGCCGACCGTTAAGCATTTTTGCATACCGGGATGGAGTGCCTGAAGACATGCTGTACCGTTCACTGAATTGCTGAATTTGCGCGAAACTTTGAATTTCTGAGGACGAAGTCAGCAGACAGGGATGGGGGCTTCATGGCGGGAGGCCTGGCTCTGCCACAGGAGTAAACACATCAACAGGAGCTGTGTAGGCATTGAAACTCGGATCATGTAGATAGCTGGTACGCGATGCGCTCACTGACAGGTTCATTGGCAGCGTGCAGCGAAAATGTGATACGGGACGTGGCGTTCTGCGGACTGGAACATCGTGTTTATGGTTCTCGAGTGGTGCTTAGGCATAGAAAGCCCCAGCAACGAAATTGCGGTACTCGCTGGATGCGCGTCGAATGTTGCCGTCGCAGCCCTAGCACAAGATACAACGAGCTGGATATGGAGCTGATGTCGAGCAAACAGCACGAAATCCAGATCATCGTCCTCGGGGCCTGATAATGTCTCCCTCCACGATGCGACCTTCGCCTTCGTGCAGCACCATCGCCTCTCTCCGGCGTCTTCTCCTCTCGACTTCGGCATCACCAGCATTCGCGGGTCGAGGATGCGGAAATGTATTCCACCCAGCGAATCGCGCCTGCGAGCCGATGTCCGCCAGAGGACCTCCGCCGAGCTGCTGAATTTCTTCTAGGCGTGCAACGACGCCAGAATCTAGAAATGCGCCGCCGTCGCCATCCTCGTCACGGCTGTCTTCCGCGAGCATATCCCACTCGCTGCGGTCCATCGTGGGCCGAGTGTCATGCGGCGCGCCGAAGTCTATATCATCGTATTCGTTGCGTGACATCGATAGGTCCATGCCCCACTCGTGCAGGAAATGTACGGCTTGGCGGGCTTTGCGACGAGTGTCTTCATCTTCGCTATATGAGTCGCTGGTGAGGATCTCGGTGGCATCGGGTAGAGCAGCGAAGCGCTTGATGATGAGACCTTGCGCCGCTGATGCGATGGAGGGGTTGGGGGACTGTATCAATGTGCGAAGGGTCGCAATGGAAATGGCTAGGGCTTTTTAGTGTGATGCGTGGATTGACCCCGACAGCATACATGTATCATACAGTCTTCAGGCTGGCCAACCCGATCCTTTGGACGAGGATATTGGTCGGCGTCAAGCTCTGTCAAGCGCACAATGTCGGTCATGGCATATTGGATGCCTTTGGCGGTAACGAAGGCGAGAATGCCAACGCCAAGCCACAGCCAGCGGTCATCGATACGAGATGCCATCCACGGACGTTGAACACATCCTCTCGTCTTTTCCCGTGCCCGTACCCCTCCCCGCGTGAGCACCTGAAGTCGAGGTGGGAAGGAAAGGGCTACTATAAGCTCAAGCCTAGAGTTCGGCAACAACGGACCGAGCTCCGGACGCCACTGCTTCAATCTCGAGAAAAAGTTCACGGCGGACTGGAGGTACGGTGTACAAATCTCAGGTGGTGGGCGACATCATGCCAGCCTCCCAGCTCAAGCGACTGAAGCAGTCCTTGCGAGATCAGGGCATCACAGGACCTCAAAAGTCGAAACAGCAAAAGAAGCAGCTCTCGCAGCAGAAGGACCGGCGCAACGATCGTGCGGCCGCATTGCAGAACATCCGCGACTCCTTCAACCCGTTCGAGCACAAAGCCACGAGTGCTCGGCCGGAGAAGTTCCAGTCAGCCACTCAGAATGGGGTCAAAGGCGCATACAAGGCAGTCCTCCACCGGACCGGGGTTACCAAATCCGCGGGCGAGGAGATGAGGCGCTCAACTCTGCTACCAGAGTTGAGAAGGCGGAACAAAGTGGGTGGCTTGGTCGACCGCAGAATAGGTGAAGGCGATGCCAATATGACTCCCGAAGAGAAGGCCGTGCAGCGTTTCGCCAGGGAGAAAGAGCGAGCGGCCAAGGGAAGGAGCATGTTCGACCTCGAAGGCAGTGACGACGAGGGCACGGGTGGCTTCACGCTCACGCACGGCGGCAAGGGTCTCGACGGCTTGGCCGGCGACGATTTCGGTGAAAGTGTGAGCGGTGGTAGCGACGACGAGAGCGACGATGGCTTCATGAGGAAGAAGAGAAGGCGTTCGGATGTCGACGAGGAAGGCGCAGAAGCCGAGGCGGCAGTGGAAGAGCAGCCGGAGCGCAAGAAGACGAAGAAAGAGGTCATGGAGGAAATCATTGCCAAGAGTAAGATGCACAAGTACGAGCGACAGAAGGCCAAGGAAGACGACGATGATCTGCGGGAAGAATTGGACAAAGGCTGGAACGATATCGTGGGGCTTCTGCAGGGTGTCAAGAAACCACCTCCGCCTCCAAGCAAACAGTCTGAGTCTGCGGTTGCGAATAGCGGAGTGTCCTCCATCAATCCCGACCGACAACGACTGCTCGATGGCCTGGATCGCGATAAAGCAGACAAAGAGTATGAAGTACGGCTGAAGCAACTGGCGCAGGATGCGAGAGCGAAACCCTCAAACAAGAGTTTGACTGCGGAGGAGAAGGCGGAGAAAGAGGCCAAGAGGCTGCGAGAGCTCGAAGAAAAACGGCAGAGGCGCATGCAGGGCGAGCATGTCTCTGAAGACGAGGGCGGCGACAAGGATCCTGACGAGCAGACTGCCGCTGATGAAGATATCCCCGATGAGGCTGCAGACTTTGGCTTGACCTCACTCACCCAGCCAAAGAGGCAGAAAATAGAACAGCTTGTGCTCGATGATGAGGACGAATTTGCTTTGGAAGATGACCTTGTGGCCAGCGACGACGAGATTGAAGATGTCGAGTTGAGCGATGAAAGCGCCTCTGACAGCGGCGGCGAACAAGATGGCGGCGCCGAGCGCATACCGCCAGCCGATGAGGAGGATGAGTTCGTCAAAGACATACTCGGCGCAGACATGGTGAACTCCGCGTCCGGAGCAAATGATACCCCAGTCGGGACAGGACCTCGCCTCTCCTACACGTATCCTTGTCCGAGATCACATGCAGAGTTGCTCAAAGTGACGAAAGATCTCCCCGTGGACCAGCTGACCACCGTCGTTCAACGCATTCGAGCACTATACCATCCGTCTCTTTCAGCAGCGAACAAGGAATCTATGGCCGATTTTTCGTGTGCCTTGGTTGACCACTTGTCTTGGATGGCCGACAACGACCAACCGATGGTCATCATAGAACAGATCATTCGGCATTTGCACTCACTGTCACGGACATACCCCAGCCAAATTGGCGAGGCCTTCAGGAAGCACGTTGCAGACTTCAGCGAACGTGGACAGCCCTCTGCCGGCCACCTGATCCAGCTGACAGCGATTGGGTCCATCTACCCTACCAGCGACCATTGGCATCAGGTAGTAACTCCAGCGACAACGGTAATGGCAGAATGGCTTGCCATGAACGCCATTTCTTCAGCAAGACCGGTAAGCGCGAAGACGCTTACGGTCGGTGCGTTCATGGTCGCTCTTTGCCTGAAATACCAGAGGCTGAGCAAGCGATACATCCCGGAGGCTGTCCGTTTCACTCACCGTGCACTCGCTAGCAAGGCTGATTCCAGCCTACTTTCGGCACATACTATCAACCTCACTGCTATGGCGGACTTGTGGAAGGAGAAGACCGCATTTATTGAGATCTTCAAGCCTTTTCTGCCCCTACTAAAGCGGTTGGGACAGAAAGGCGCTCACACCCACATCTCAGTCCTCCTCCAGCAAGCTAAACTCCGTCGACGACCTCTTGAATTGCATCATCACCGCAAACTATCCATTCGAACCTCCATACCCAAATTCGTGGAGGACTTCAATCCCGATAAGCATTACGATCCCGACAAGGAGCGCAGCGATGCCAACAAGCTCCAAAAGGAATACAAGAGGGAGAGGAAGGGTGCTCTCCGTGAGCTCCGCAAGGATGCCAATTTCATCGCGAGAGAGCAGCTCAAGGAGAAGAGAGAGCGTGATGCTGAATACGAGAAGAAGTATCGCAGGCTTATTGCGGAGGTGCAAAATGAAGAGGGTCACGCAGGGAAGGAGTATGAGAGGCAGAAGGAGAAGAGACAGAGGTCGAAAAAGAAATAGCGGGTCTCGCCTATGTCCAGAAATATGCGAGAAAGATGGCATGTACCACGAGCTGTAGCAGTCCCATCGAGCAGTCATGATCACAGGCTCCATCTCGCAACATCCCAGTCTCTTGTTGTTCTCCACTCTGCCTCAATGTCTCACTGCCTCTCGATTCTTAAACCAATCTCCACTCGAACGAAAGCAATCGAAGCAGCGTTCACGGCACGGAGACGATGTTGCGGGTGGCGAATACCATGAGTGCGGTAGTGAACACCTCTTCGGGTTCAACGTGTTGGCCCCCGAATCGACAAAAGACACATAGACTCTGTCAATCTACTACTGACCAAGGTTATGGAGCTAGCTAAGCCCTTGTCTCTGAGGTTCTGGCACTGATGTCTGCGACCCATACTTGGTGATGCAATAGCTTTTTGCAGAGGTCGATTATATTCGTGCATTATCATACGCAAATTCTCGCGTTCAAGGTTTTCGCGCTCAGCGAGTTTCTTAAGTGCTGCGAAAATCGCACATGCTTATCCTTGACGTACTTTCACTTGACTCGGTCTGCATTACTCCTGCATTGACACTTTCACATGCAAGCCGCACATCTGAGCATGGGTACGCACATCTGATCTCGCTCCCAATCCACCCCAATATGAAACGACACCACCTTTCCACAGTTCTACTTCTACCACCACAATAACCAACCATGGCCTCCCCTTCCGGCAACCCAATTGTCTTCTTCGACATCACCCTCGGCGGCGAACCCCTGGGCCGCATCAAAATGGAACTCTTCGCCAACGTGACGCCACGCACCGCAGAAAACTTCCGCCAGTTCTGCACCGGCGAGACCAAGAATCATCTCGGCAAACCTCTGGGCTACAAAGGCAGTAAATTCCACCGCGTGATCCGCGACTTCATGCTCCAGGGCGGCGACTTCTTGAACGGAGATGGGACGGGTAGTGCGAGCATCTACGGGACGAGCAGTTTTGCGGACGAGAACTTCGACTTGAAGCATGATCGGGAGGGATTGCTGAGTATGGCGGTGAGTGGTAGCCAGCGGTGGGGAGACGGGATCCGAGATGGGTGGCGGTTTGCTGATTTGGGTTGTGGTGGTAGAATTCTGGTCCGAACACGAACGGGTGTCAGTTTTTCATCACGACTGTACCCACCCCGCATTTGAACGGGAAGCATGTGGTCTTTGGCAAGGTTGTGGAGGGTCTGGATGTGGTGAAGAAGATTGAGAATGTGAGGACGAGGCCTGGTGATAAGCCCCAGCAGGATGTGGTCATTGCGCAGTGTGGTGAAATGTGAGATGGAAGGCGAGGCCTGGACTGGCTACCTGCTCTCGGAGGATGGGGATGGGACTGTCCAAAAACGCCATTTCCCATGCGAGAAGTCTTCAGGCACTATGATCGCCGTTCGGTAAGTAAAGACCACACAGATATATGGAACCAAAGCGCTAAGGCCAGGACAAGGCAAACGCTCGGCTTCTCATCCGCTCTACGACCAAAGCATCCTCATTAACAGGAGCGTACGATCCGAACGTGAGGCACACTAACATTTGCCGCGAAGAATCTGATGTCACTCATCCTGAACGGCCCCTTCAGACACTCCCTTGCGTCGCGAGCTAGTCTTCTTCTGCATATCAAGAACAGAAAGAGCGGACTGCCTGTCTGTTCTCTGCTGGGGCAGAATCTATCAGCCTCGAGTAGACATCTACTCTGTAAATAATAGCTGGGCATCATTACGTCCGAACATTAGCTCGCAGACTAGCAGCAAGACAAGATCTATATTCTGTGTTGTTTCACCGACAGCTTCATTGATGTACTCCGGGCGCTGTTTGACAATAAGGACGCACGCAGAAGCCGCGTGAATTGGAACAGCTGGACTGTTAGCTTTCGCTCGACATTATCTGACACTTGCTCTGCTCCCAAAGGTACCTATGTAAGCTCAAGACATGGAACTTTCCACTTCGACGCAGCTTCCCTCGTCCCTCGCACATCCTTCCGGGCACGGATAATTTGGGTCGTATTGCCACGAGAAATATGGATCAGTCTCGTTCGTCAGCACTTCTCCAACCAGTCTTGTCGAGGGCGATAAGTCGAACGACTGCTGGAAAATTTCCATACTCCCAATGCGAATCTGCCCCCAGCCCTTCTCAATGAGCGTGTCGATGGATGTGCCATAGATGTACTCCTTGAATCCAGCCCAGCGAATCGCGGATGCGCACATGGGACAGCTCTCGGCATTCGTGTATAGACTTAGCGATGGGAAGGCGTCTTGTGCTTGGCTTGCGGTCAAATTGTAGGGTCCATTAGGATCTGTCATGACGTTGGTGCAGTTCAGGATGGCCGCCATTTCGCCTGAGAGATCAGGATCAGAGACGACAAAATAGCTCGTTTGAAAGGGCTATACCATGCATGCTCGGGTTCCCAGTCGAAGCGATAGAATTCGCTCCGATGCAAACCAGTTCTCCCAACCCATCACCATCAGTGTGGTTCACGATCGCCGTGCCAAAGGCACCAAATGGACAAGGGGAAACCAGGTCGGCTAGAGCCTGGTTTGCGACCCTCATCCAGTATGCCCTGGTCTCGAAGGGAATGCCGTTGATGGACATTTGAGAGGCGGAGATGGGCTGCTGGGGAAGTGACCTCTTGTGAAGTCCATGACCGGCAGCTAAAGTGGCGGAAAAGAGAGGGAGCAAGGATGACACCGTAGAGAGCAGCATCGTGCGAGGATGCAGGATAGAAGAAGCCTGACGAGATCCGAGAACCCAGTCTGCGGTATGTAGCTCATTCTCACATGTTGTGTAACACTATCTTATACACACGATGCCCGGACGGAGACGACGGCTTATCGAGGGGTTCGCTGGCCGCCGCATGTGTGGTTCGGCCGAGATAAGATGCATCGAGACTTTGCTGTGGGAACGCGGTAATATTGAGACATGCGCGGTGCAAGTCTGTACAGCGGAGGAGGGGCGGAGACGCGACAATGACTTATTTACCAGAGGAGAAGAGAACTGAAAGATATTGATGGTCCTCGGGTTATCGCGAGCCGCCTCGAATCTAGCGGACTCCGCTCCGCCAACCGTTGATTGGAAAGGCTAAGGCTTCCACGCTCGCGATATCACACAACACATGCAGCTGGAGTCCAGAATACTGTAGGTCAAAGACTCTGCTGAAGGGCTGGAGTCAGATCATCCGGACCCACAAGAATGTGCCAGAGTGTGCGGACCAGCCGCACGGGATGTGCACCTTTTTCCAAGCAAGTCAAGGACCACAGCCCATACATCGTCATGCCCCAGCGGATCAGATCGCTGCACTTCTACTTTATAGCGCTGTATCCATCGCACAGCCAGCGCTTTCCGCTCGTCTTCCACACTCTTGCTTCTCGAACGCTCAATATGAGCCCGGCGGAGGCGATAGAGCTACCACGAATCAACCCATCTCGCTTGATTGGCCAGCATAAGGACAGCTCGAGTTGATGTAAACATGCGAGCTCTGAGGACATGGAGGCAACGCAAAATCGAAAATGCGGCTGTGGACAGCTTACATTTCCCACATCGCCCTTTATCAACTGCAACCCAACAGGCAACAATGTGATTCTTCACGGCACACTGACATCTTGCTCCATTACCCACCATGAAGGTCGTCCCCTCAATCCTGCTCGCACTCGCGGTAGCAACTGCTGCTCGGAACCCCAAGCACAATAAGCACGACACGGATGACTTCCCAACCACCGATCTGAACGTGGGAGAGCCACCGGAGTATCACGAGTCTGGTTGTGACTTGATATGTCGGCAGCGGATCCTCTTCCCTTGGGTCTATGCCTCCGCCAGTATCGGAATATCCATGGTGATGGACGCCTACAAATCCTGGGACTGGTGCAACGCAAATGCGGAATCGTGCAGGACTGCAGTGCGAAGTACGCAGGATCTGATCTCACAGAAGCTCGTCTCACATCATCGAGACGATCTGACGGACGAAGATTGTGACGACGAATGCTTACTCCAGGTTGGTGTTATCAACCGAAATCTCTATCTCGCTAACTCGAGACCAGGTGATGGATAAGGCCACACAAAAGGCTGCTTACTGGGCTATGGACTGGGCTGAAAAGAGCATTACCGGTCCCCACGATGTGGACGAGGGCACGAAGAAGCAAATGAAAGCGCTGAAGCACTATCTTCGTAAGCTGCCCGAGAAGTCCAAGATGGCGGAGATTATCACCAGGAAGTCCAAAGTAAAGAAGAAGTGGAAGAGATTCTACGACGAGAGGCTACCAATTGGATTCGAGCACGGTGTGAGCGGCGATGCTCTCCGGCTCTTATCCCCATTTTTTGGCCATGGTAAGCAGGTCATCTCTTTCTTGGTCATAACAGGATGGTCAGCGTGAAAGAAGCCCTGCTGATATCGACTTCCAGACACGAATGATACTTTCACTGACCACGTCTTGCTACCTTTTCAAATGAGCAGTCTACCGAATCTCACCCGACGAGGCCATCGAAACCCTCTCCAGACCTTGAGGGACTTGTGGGCACGACTTGTCAAGCATCGCGGGCTACCCGTTCGAGACTCATGGCTGGGGAAGATCGCTGTTGCATGCTGGAAAAGATTCGATAGTGATTGGAGCGCTGGGAATTCGCCGAATCCAGACGCAGCCTGGGAGCACCTCCATGATTCTCCGCCCGATCACTTCATCAGGATGGTGGATCGAGAGCACACACAGGATATTGCCGATTTCGATGACGTTTGTGAGTATTATGGTGTTGCGATGAAAACCGCATAACTAATGCTTCCTCGCACAGTTCCCTCTCGCGATGATGGCCATCGCTTGGAGCCTAACGACCAAATATACCGCATTGAAAGATCAGTTGATCCAGAAAGCGGAATTGCCCATGAATCTTCAACGGTTTGGCGATACTGCAAGGAGGCTACCAGAGGCAAGTCGTTGCATCTCAGAGCTTGTTATGCTTGCTACGCTTCCTGGCTGACGTTTCTGATTTCCAGGTGAGGAACGTATCGCCCACTACAAACGATACGTTGATGTCGACAGGACTGGGCAAATAACGAATCCGCCCACGTACTTCATGGCCCATCAGGACCAACTTTCCAGAGTCTCGAAAGGTGAGTGAGGTCCTGATGCTCTCAAATTGCAATGAGTGGCATATCGTCCCAGTCTACTAGCCATGCTGACGAAGTGCCAGATGATTTTCACAAGCTCCACTCACAGGATGGTTTCAAAGATGCGAAATTCTCTGCTCCTCGAAGCCTCTCCAAGGACAATCTTGATGCCTTGAATCAACCACTCGTGGCTGCGGATCACTCTTCACTTGACTATGATTGCGTTCGACCAAAAGACCTCGAGGCATTGAAAGAGGCGCGAGAAAAGGTGAATCGCGCAAATGGCAATGGAAAAGAGCGCCTCCATGAGCTGCCAGAGTTGTTGGAAACCAGACCAACCTTGCGCTCCGACTCGCATATTGCTTACCAAGTGACTCGGCCCGAAACAGGCGAGCCCATGTATGGTTCCTCCTTTGGTGTTCTGGAACAAGACGCTAGGCATCCTGAGAAGGACTTGAAGATGAGGACCGCAAAGGACTTTGCAGAAGATCATCTTCCAAAAAGGATTAGCAAGGAGCAAAAGAAATTGTGGGAGACATCTCAAGACTACGCTGAGAAACGCGCCAAGAAGCAGCGGAAGGAGCTTGAAGAGCAGTGTGACAGACTTGAGAAAGAGTACAAGGACATCGTCAAGAAGAAAGCGAACGAAGCTGCACAGCACGAATGTGAGGAGAATGCGGACAAGTGCCCCAAAGATTCGAGTCCAACGAAGAAGCCGAAAGCATCGAAGGCGCCACAATCCACCAACACGCCAGAACTATCGTCGGCGCCAGCCCTCGAGCCGGATCGTCCACGGGCGTCTCCAGATTCGCCACTTCCAGAGACCCCAAGTCCTATTTCTCCAGATGTTTCCAACATGCCTGGCCCACCAGGAGTTGGTAGTAACCCTGCTGGTAGTTCCCTTGGTGGTGGGCTTCTCGGTGGTGGCATTGGGGGTGTAGCAGCTGGTTCCAACGACGATGATGACGCTGACAACAGTGATGGGAATGTTAGTGTATCATCCTCGCCAATCCATTCGACGTCAAACCGCTCGCGTACCACCAGTCGTTCTTCTTCCACCACCAGTAGCATGGACTCAATCTCGCCATTAATCCTGACGTTACCCGGCGCCGGTCTCGGGGGAATGACCACTATGCCAGCTCTAGGACCAATGATTGCAGTGTCCGGAAGCTCTGTTACCACCAGTTCCTCGGCGCCAACAATGTCCAGTTCGCCGACAATATCTTCTCGGGTAGAAACCGCGGCTTCGAGTACAAGCTCAGAGTTTGAGCATACGCCTGAAACTGCTGGAGGAAATTTATCTGGAGTTCTGGCAAGCACTATCCCTAGCAGGCCTTCGACAGCTTCGCCTGAGCCAATGTCTTCTGCTCTCGTCAACAACTCGACAACTACATCCACATCAAAGCCAAATCCCACTGACACTACTATCAGAAGTGGCTCTGGAGTTCCCAGCACATCGGCCGCTCCCTCGCCTTCCAGTACTCCCGGCTCTCTGTTCGCCTTAGATAGCTCAGCGACTCGTATCTCGTCAGAAGCGGGTGCCTTCGACCCGACAATCACTACCCTTGGGGCCACACCAACGACAAGTAGCGGTATCTGGGCGTCCCCGAGCTTTGGCCTGCCCATTCTTGGCCCAACGCCTGGAGCTGTTTCACGACTGAGGTGGAGTGCTCCTGAACAGCGAAACTCGTTGATGACTATGTATACTGCTTCCGTGTTGGTGGCTGCAGCGTGATCTTGGTGCACTACCAAGCCGCATTGGTGGGCGAGGTGTTGTGGGGTTGTTTGAATTATACATTGATAGGGAAAAGGGTAAAGTAATGTTGCAATACAAGCTGCTTCGATGTTTCAGTGTCCTTGGTTAGTGATGTAAATAATATCAGATATGGAAAAAGCAAATACATGTAGCTTCGATAATCGTGAAGTCTTTTAGGTTCCTGTCAATTGCCTCGGACCTGCAGCGATCCCTGTACGGTACTCCAAACTCTAAAGCTCCCACCAGCGTTTGCCCCACCTGCATCACCACCTCTCCCTCTGGAAACTGTGTCTTCAATTCCGCAAGGTGCTCTCTCTCCACCACCATCCTTCCAGCCCTTCACAACCCCTTCCGTACCTAGACCAGACCACTACATCTGTAATGTCCTCCCACTCTTTTCCTCCGCTCAAAAATGACCTTCTCCTTCGCACCGCGCGCGGCGAGAAGGTCTCTCGCCCACCCATCTGGGTCATGCGTCAAGCCGGTCGCTACCTTCCCGAATACCACAAGGAAAAGGGTTCCCACGATTTCTTCGAATGCTGTCGATCGCCCGAAATCGCCTCAAACCTCACCCTCCAGCCCATCGACCGCTATGACGGGCTGATCGACGGAGCCATCATCTTCTCAGATATTTTGGTGATCCCGCAAGCCATGGGTATGGAAGTCGTGATGCTGGATGGCAAGGGTCCACATTTTCCGGAACCACTACAGACGCCGGACGATGAGCAGTTCCAACAAGTCCTGCAACGGGACGTGGATGTGGAGAAGAGTTTGGGATATGTGTATGCGGCAATTACGATGACGAGGAAGAAGCTGGACGGAAGAGTTCCTCTGTATGGATTTTGTGGTGCACCGTTCACACTTCTGTGCTATATGGTCGAGGGAGGTGGCACGAAGGTTTTCAGACAGACGAAGACTTGGATATACAAGTATGCAGAGGAGAGCAAGAGGTTACTGCAGAAAATTGCCGAACTCTGTGTGGAGTATCTGGCACTGCAGGTCAAGGCTGGCGCGCAGATCGTGCAAGTGTTTGATTCTTGGGCGGGTGAGCTGAGTCCGGCCACATTCAGGGAGTTCGCGTTGCCATATCTGAAGCATATATGCGACCATCTGCCGAAGAGATTAGAAGAGATAGGCGAGGAGAGGGTACCGATGGTGGTGTTTGCCAAAGGAGCGTGGTATGCTGTCGATACGCTATGCAAGACGAACTATGATGTGGTGGGCTTAGATTGGTTGCATGATCCTGCTGAGGCGTATGCCATTGCGCAGAAGCACGGAAAGGTCGTCCAAGGCAATGCTGACCCTGGCGTCCTGTACGGCGGACGAGAAGCCATCACCAAAGTAGTAGAGGAGATGGTGAAAGGCTTTGGAGGCGGGAAGCAAGGCTGGATTGCAAACCTTGGGCATGGTAAGTGTCCTCCTCGATCGCGAATGGCTGCAGCGCTGACCGCAGGACTTGCAGGCATAACACCTTGGGTCAATCCAGATGACCTCAAATTCTATTTTGAAGAAATCCACAGAATATCAGGTAGCTGACTCCGTGCGGGTGCACAACTGAGGGACCACACAAGCTCACGTATAGCGTCCACACTTTAGATGAATACCAGGAAGACAAAATGCCAAGGATTGCCGATATCCGAGCGGCGGAGCAGAAGATGCACGAGCGTAACATATTGCACAGCGACTGGTAGGATGGGTGCTGTGGAGGTCTAAAGGACGCATTCGTCACCCTGTACAGCCGGGTAATCTCCAGCCGAGGTCGCTGGTCCACAGTATGTACAGCTTCAAAACGATACCCATTTGCTACAACGATCACTTCTCCTCACCAATATCTTCATACCTACCTCAACGAGTCAGCCATCAGATCTGCCATTCAGCCCCGCATAATGACCCACCAATCTTCGGGGTGCTTCGCGATGAAGTCTTTCATCAATTGCTCACACTCTGCATTCTCTAAGTTGACGACTTCGATGCCGTGTTGGCGTAAGAGGCTCTCTCCGCCAACGAAAGTGTTGTTTTCGCCCATGACGACGCGGGAGACCTACCGAGGAAGAATCAGATGGTCAGTATTGCTTTGCAGTTCGATCAAGGCTCGCGAGACGGCAAAAGGCATTGAGACATTTTTTCGTCCCAGCGTACTGACTTTGTAGAGAATGCAAGCCCCTGTGCACATGTTGCAGGGAGACAGGGTGGTGTACATGGTGGAGCCTTTGTAAGCGGAAGCTGGGAGACGGCCTGCGTCCTCGAGGGCAGAGGTTTCACCCTACAAGCGAGAGTCAGAAGGAACATAAGAAACTTGGGATGCATAAGTTGGAATGCGGATTGTGATAACGATCGAATATTGAGACAAATCGTTGCCTTTGACGCAACGGGAGCATGAGAGTAGGCTGGCCGCATCAATGATCTTGGTGTTGAGAAGTAGCATCGATCATGGTTGCCAGGTATCGAACAGCAAACAAAAAGTCGGAGACATACATGAAGTATAGCACTGCTCTTCTGGACTCTCATGTTGTGTCCCCTACCAAGTATCTTGCCCTTCGCATCGACCAGACATGCTCCGATCGGGACGCCACCTTCCTCAAACCCCTTCTTGGCCTCCTCCAGAGCAGCTTTGAAGCCCGGATCGTCAGCAGACATGTTAATAATCACGTTCGATGCCGTATATACACCTTGATGGTCGGCCGGCTACAGTTGGCAATTTTTCATGCGCGGTGCCTGAGCCTGCACTGTGGCCCGAGGATCGGCTGCCACGAGCCACCAAGCCGACGACCGTGACGGCAGCGCCCACGATGCCCTGCAGGGATCTCACGGACCGGAGCTACGTCAAGCGGCTGTTGCCGTTTCTGCACCTCGGAGGAGTTGCAGGAGTCGCATCTCTATTTGCAAGGCAAAGACTTGTCGCATCGAATGTGCAATCCCAAAGGACCCCCTCGACTGCTAGTATTGTAGCGCTGGTTCAGGGGATTTGATATATGTCCGCCATCTCGACTCGACTTTCACCTAGCCTAGCCATCGTCTTGGTCCCGCACGCCGCTCCAGACGCGTGATACTGCGTCGCTGGCACCCACCCACTACGCGAGCAACAGTACTTTCCGCGCCGCCAGCTGTATCCGCTCTGGAGACACCATCTTATATGATCTGCGCAGTGCAGGAACACAGCAGCGGCGTGAGTGGTAGCTGAGCAGGATGGATCATGGACGGTGGCCGCATCAGCCGGGCGGGAACTCGCAGCAGCATGCGAACGAGGGCCACTTTGGGTATGTTTTTGCTATGTCAATCGAGAGTCGCAGAGCACCATGGAACGCGGCGAGTGCGCGGATGAGATGAAGGCATGGCAGGGCAGAGGGGGGCGAGCCGAGCTTTGTTCCAAGCTCCGTCCCTCCCTCACGTTCACCTTGCTTCGCACTCACCCAGCCCACCTTTCCGCTTCACCATCTGAACACCAGTACAGCCATACACTGACAACTGCAACTCACAGTCCCGGCCATCAATCTCCGCCGTCCGGCCCGAGCACACTCCCACATCCCGCAGGTCCTGGACCCTTCTCGTCCTTTCAACCGCACAGCTTGGCCGGTCTCGCGGGACTGAGCCAAAACTCGCCCCGTCAACCGACCTTGGGTCGACCTGAAGACGCCCGATCTCAGCCGCCTCCGCAGGGTCCCGGTTTCGCACTCCCTGCTCTGAGCCACGCAACAGGTCAGCCCAGTGTGGCGGAACGGGAGCGTGAAAGAGCGCGCGAAATGGATCAGATACACATTAAAGAAGAGGAAGACCGACGGCATCGTGAAGAAGAGCGGCGGCGCATGGAGCAAGCACCACAGCATCAGGCACCCCCAGGTCCGCCTGCACATCTGCATCAGCCAGTGGCAGTCGGCCCGCGCAATCCCATCCACGGTCCAAATGGTCTGCTCGGAAATCCAGCACTAGCAGTGCCGCAGCCGCAACCACACCACCCTCTCGGTGCACCAAGTGGACCAGGCAACGTCTTCGCTGGCGGTCCTGTGCAGCCTAGTCAGCCGCCGAGTGCAGCACAGCACGGCGGTCTTCTTGCGCCGCCATACGGGTCAGGCGCACCTGGCCAGCACCAACAGCAGATGGCTCAAGGTCAGCAGGGCCAAGGGCAGGGCCAGCAGCCTATCTTGAATGATGCGCTGAGCTATCTCGATCAAGTCAAGGTGCAATTCGCCGACCACCCTGACGTCTACAATCGATTCCTCGATATAATGAAGGACTTTAAGTCGGGTGCCATCGACACTCCCGGTGTCATCGGAAGAGTTAGTCAACTATTCGCCGGGAATCCCGAGCTGATTCAAGGCTTCAATACGTTCTTGCCTCCTGGGTACCGAATCGAGTGCGGTGCTGGTGACGATCCAAATGTCATCCGCGTGACCACTCCCATGGGCACCACAGTCAGCAACATGCCGACTGTGAGACCGCTTAGTAGGCAGGATGGTGCACCCGACGGCGGAAGACCCACAAATGGCACGTTCACACCACAGCCTGGCGCGCACAGTGCACAGATGGCCTACAGTCCAAGCGGCAGACCTGTTGGCCCAGTAGCGCCAGGACAGCAGCATCACTTGTCGCCGTTGGACGCTGCTGCACGTCAGCGAGAGCAGGAAGCGATGCACGCACTCCAAGAGCGTGGTGTCAACTCACTTCAAAACGCAGTCTCCGCGGCCACCGGCATGGGCGGCATTCGTGCTGGCATCTCTCCTCGCGCAACGCCATTACCTGGACAAGCAGATTCTGTAGCCGTCATTGATGGCTCTGGACTAGACAAGCAGCGTGGACCCGTCGAATTCAACCATGCTATCAGCTATGTGAACAAAATCAAGGCAAGTTAACTTTGCGAACGAAAGGCTTGGCGTTTGCTCGGGCTTCATTGTCAAAAAGTCCACAATCACCTCGAGCCTGAAGACGTGACGCACCACTGAACTTTTCGCGCTAACAAACACTTCTTCCAGAATCGTTTCGCATCACAACCCGACATCTACAAGCAATTTCTCGAGATTCTGCAAACTTACCAGCGCGAATCCAAGCCAATTCAGGACGTATACGGCCAGGTCACGCACTTGTTCAAGACAGCACCGGACCTACTTGAGGACTTTAAACAATTCTTACCAGAGTCCGCAGCACAGGCTAAGGCGGCAGAGCGTGCTCGAGCGGAAGCCGAAATCATGACCTCCAACATGCGCGGTGAAGGTGGTGGCATCTATGGTGGAAGTCCCATCATCTCGCGCGAGACGCATATGGGCACTCCAGGCCAATCGCGAGGCCTACCGCCTGTCGGAAACTTCGCACCGACACCGGCATCGACCAAGGATAAGAAGCGGCCACGCGAGGTCGGACGTCAAGGCACGGCGGGTGCAGCAGATGGCGCACCAGGTCCGAGTCGAGGCCACATCTTCCCGGGTCCACCGACGAAGCGCGCGAAGCACAACAACATTCAGACTGGTCGACAGACTGAGCAACCACCCGTTTCTCCGACACTCGTTCCCGCCCTCCCTGTGCCGCTCGAACCCACTACAACTTCCACCGCCACTGACTCGGAATTGGCATTCTTTGACAAGGCGAAGAAGGCGATCAGCAACAAGAATGTCTTCAATGAATTCCTCAAGCTGTGCAACCTGTTCAGCCAAGACCTGATCGATCGCCAGACTCTTATGTACCGGGCACAGTCATTCATCGGCAACAATCCGGATCTGCTAAAGTGGTTCCGCGATTGGCTTGGCTTCGACGAGCGTGACGTCCTCATCGACAACAAGCCTCGCATTCCTTCAGGTAGGGTCATGCTGAGCAATTGCAGGGGTTTAGGTCCAAGCTATCGTCTGCTGCCAAAGCGAGAGAGGCAAAAGCCATGCAGTGGTCGCGATGAGCTGTGTAATTCTGTTCTCAACGATGAGTGGGCTTCGCATCCTACATGGGCATCCGAGGATAGCGGCTTCATTGCCCACAGAAAGAACGTACACGAGGAAGGTCTTCACAGGATCGAAGAGGAGCGACACGACTATGACTTCAATATCGAAGCTGCTGCCAGGACCGTCCAACTTCTCGAACCAATTGCGACCCAACTTCGCCGTATGGACGACCTCGCGCAGCGAGCTTATCAGTTGCCACCGGGTCTGGGTGGACAGAGCGAGACCATCTACAAACGTGTCATCATGAAGCTCTACGGACGTGAGAAGGGCGCAGAGGTGATAGAGTCACTACATGCGAGACCTTATCAAGTGATCCCGGTCTTACTCAACCGCATCAAAGAGCGGCTCGAATCCTGGAAGATGGCTCAGCGCGAGTGGGAGAAAGTCTGGCGAGAGCAGACCCAGAAGATGTTCTGGAAGTCGCTTGACCACCAAGCAGCCCAGGCCAAACAACTCGACCGTCGTGCATTCCAGGCCAAGACACTGCAGGGCGAGATTCAGGTGAGGTACGAGGAGAAGAAGCGCCAGAGTAACAACATTCCTGGCATGATGAAACAACCCGACATGGAGTTCACCATCCTGGACCACGATGTGCTGCTTGACGCGACTCATCTCATCCTCACCCACATTAATGCAGCACAACTTCACACCGATCATCATAAACTCCCCGAATTCATCCGAGAATTTGTGCCTCTCTTCTTTGGCATGGATGCTGCGGCCTTCCGGAGAGAGCTTGACCTTCGGGAGTCGGAGAGCAACGTTGGGGACGAGGCATTATCAGGTGGCGAAGAGACTGCATCCGTCGGCTCGCGCAAGGGCAACGGTAAGATCGGTGACCTGCGACGAGCGGCGCTTGATCCAGTCCGCGGACGTAAATCCAAAAGAGACGGCGACAGCAATACTTCAGCAAGCAGAGCCTCTACACCTGACGTCGCATCGAATGTCGATCCGGACGAGATGGCTGTTGAGTCTACTGAGGAGCCCGACAGCAAACCAGATGTTTCAACTCGTAGGTGGTTTGAACATCCTATGGATAACAATATGTCCGATGGGCACAATGTCAATCCTCTGGAACCAAGAGCGCGCAACTCGTTCCGACTCTGGGCAAATAGCTCAATCTACTGCTTTATGCGTTTGTTCATAATGCTTTATGAGCGGCTGTACAAGATCAAGATCGCCGAACCGGAGGTTCACCAAGCCGTTGAGAGTGCAAAACTAGTCAAGCCAGCGGTCGAGTTAGGCATCATCGACAAGACCCCCCAAGACTACTTTGACGATGTCAGCGGCAATACCAGCTACTACATCCAGATGCTGGGGAAACTCCAAGACTTTCTGGACTCTGAGATCGAGTTCGCCGAGGTCGAAGAAGTATTGCGTCGCTTCTACTTGAGCTCGGGCTATCCGCTGTATCCTTTCGAAAAGCTCATCAGCACCCTGGCGAAGGATGCTGTCCAAGTGATCAACAGCGACAGCAAGGAGAAATCCGCTGATCTGATTACCTTATTCAAGAAGGACCGCGTCAAGGATACCAGCACTTTCCAGCAACAGCTTGACTACCGGAAGTCGGTCGAAAAACTTATCAAGGACGGAGAGCTCTACGTCATCGACTTCGTAAGTAACACTGACCACGAGCATCAGCGCTGTTCCTCGCTTACGTTGTCCCAGAAGCAGCTCCAGAACAAAGTCAGTATTTTCGTGGCGAAGCGCGGAGAGCCTGTGGCAGACGACGGCCTGTCGCCGCAAGACCATGAAGATCGCTGGCGAGAGTATATTGCCTCATTCACTTCTCTCGACGACACAGAGGGCATTGACACCACCACCATCTACAGCCCGTTTTTGCACAATAGTCTGAAGACATTTGGTGTCGCTTCAGGATCCGATCCAACTGGTAGCGCCATCAGCCGCGTCAATTTCCCATCCAGCCAACGCTTCTTGGACGTCAAGAACGAGGAAAAGCTTAAAATCCGGATTGCAGTTAATACTTACCGTGCTTTCTTCCAGGCCGAAAGCTTCGAGAGCTTTCACGCGAATGATAGGGAACGCTCTCTGGGCGAAGCGGGCATCAAGGAGGCACAAGAGATTCGCGACCACCGACATGAGACTTTGATGGATCGATTCGTGAACATGAATGCTGCGATGAAGGAGAAAAGTCGCCAGGATGTGGAGAAAGCGAATGCCACCGTCACGGATTTAGTGGAGAATGGCGTTGTTGCTGCTGGCGGCGAGGAAGAAGGGGGTAAAGAGGGCGAAGATGTTGAGATGGATTGAAGGCCGAACGTGCAAAGGCCACATGAGATTTCACTATTCTTTTGGTTTTGGCATGAATGCCTAGGCATGGTTACGTGGTGCGAACGTGCATTATGCATGCACGTTTTTGGAATATGCGGATTTGTTGGTATGAATGAAACAGAAACGTGTCTCTATGCTCGTCCTCTTGCATTAGCACTCTCGGCCCATAGTTTTGCGCTCAGTAATGGTGGCTGGGGTCTATTTGTTGGTGATGAGCCCGGGAAAGGCTTGGAAAGCACGGCGAAAGAGAGATGTATATTCATGCAGACAATGCCCGGGACTTCTCATTCCCACTCTTGCTGAACGTTCAGTTCAAAGCATATACCGCGGCCTACAATGAGCCAGGTAAGCACCCCATCCACGCCCGCATTTTCACATGTGACGACGAGCATAGATCAGGTGTGCCATCGCCTTGACTTTTCTCTTTTGGACCAGTGGCTATGTGGTCGAGCAGACCTTGTTGATAGATTCTGCCACATAAGCGAGGTTGGAGTCGTTGAGGCCAGCGATAGACACACGAGAGCTATCAGGCATGTAAATATGATATTCATCTGACCAGGTTAGTCAGTCGTCACATCCCTATGTCAGAGCTCTTGAGGGCACATACCACGCAGCACCCGGACCTGAGCCACGTCTAGGCCAAGAAGACTGAACATGCCCACTTCTCCCGTAACATGGTCGAAATCCCTCGGAAATCCTGTAAGATGTTTAGCATCATATTCAGGTACCGCATTGATGGGCCTACCCAAGCGTCGCAGCTCCTTGACAAGCTGCCGCCGCATGCTTTGAAGCCGAATACTCATCGACTTCAAGTCTTCTCGCCAGGAAGCCTGCAGTTTCGCGTCGGAGAGTACCTCAGTCACCACTCTGGCACCAAAAGCCGGCGGGTTTGATATCTCTGTTCGCATCAGGTTCTCCAGGTGCGATTCAACGATTGACGTCTCCTCAGCACTGCTGGTCTGGAACATCAGAGCACCAATGCGCTCACCATACAGGCCCATCATTTTGGCAAAGCTCAAGCATACCGCCAGCTCCAAGCCTTGGTCAGCGAAGTATCTGATCGGCCACGCATCGTGTTCGAAGTCACCAGTCGTCAGTCCAAGGTAGGCCGCGTCGAATAGAGGGAACAAATGTCTTCGCTGCATGATCCAACAGATCTCTTGCCACTGGTCCCTTGTTGGGTCTCGTCCGCTTGGGTTGTGAGCGGAGGCATGGAAGACGAAGATATCACCCTCTTCCGCCACCTCCAGAGTTTCGCGTAGCACCGTGAAATCGAGCCTGCCTTCTATATCGAGATACCTGTATGCCTTTACGGGAAAGCCTACGCTTTCGAAGACAGCTCGGTGGTTAGACCAGGAAGGTTCGGTGATGTAGACTGTGCTCCCGGACTTGGCAACTCGTCGTAGGAAAGCACCAGCCAGATGTAACGATCCGGTGCCAGAAAGAGCTTGGGAGGAAGCAAGTCGACCACTGCTCCAAGACGATGATTCGTTCCCAAAGGTCAACTTCGTCGCGGCTTGTCTAAAAGCTGGGAGGCCAAGAATGGGGAGGTATTCGTGGTAGCCATTCAGTATTCTCTGCTTGGCTTCATTCACAGCGGGAAAGACGAATGGCGTGCCCTCGTTGGTCTTGTAAGTTCCTTGGCCCAGGTTGACCTTCTGAGGATGGTCGTCTAGGTTGTACAGTTCGGTGAGCTTGAAAATGGCATCTGGAGGGATCTGCTTGATCCCGTTGGACAGCATCTTTGACGAAAGTCGAAATCAGTAATGAATGCTACTGCACGAAGAACTGTAAAAGGGAAGAACGAAAGACATGGGTCACGCCGGCGAGATAGAGGTTGCCCGAACGGGCGTCGGACACTCATCCGACTTCATCCCGGCAATGAGTCCCGCCCTTCGCTGTACGTGCCATTGCGAAGAAGTCCTGAAGTATACTACGGTGGCTCTGGGGCAGGGTGGAGCCATTCATACAGCTCCTTCAAGCATCGAGGCTCTGTGAGCGTGGGATAGACATCGGGGTAATGCTCAACTTGTGCCTCATTGTCGTGACATGCTTTTATGCATAATCAGGTAAAAGACAAATATCACGTCAGGACAATCCTATAAGCACTGTAGCACAGTTTTGAGGAAAGGGTCGCCTGCCGGAGAGTTTCTGGAAGTCCACAGTGTTGAAGGAGTCGAGAAGACCGGCCACCGGAAGCAGTGAGTTCCTGCAGATATCAACGTCCGTAGACTCGTATTCACTGTGCGTATGTGCACAGTTCAACAGCGTACGAGGCGTAGTAGATAAGGCCGCAGGCATATGTGCGGATTGGGTTGTTTGCTGGGTGTGTGATCAGTATCGCTCGAGAGTTTAGCCGGCTCCTTCATAGCATTCATCATTCCCTAACGATTGCCGGACTGCACCCGTCATCGAAGCTGCCAGGCCTCCAGATGAATTCCCGCTGCGGAGGCGAACAAGTCACCTGCGCGGCGATGCAGCATCTGATGCCGCACTCACTTTGCCAAGAATATCAGCCAGGCAGTGCAGTCACGTGACCGTGTATACCGACGGGCAGAAGAATTCCGGTTGAAGTGGAAGTCTCTGGGTCAATGCACAGTTGTCGATGGCCGCACCGACGAGTAACCATGGCATCCTCATACCATCTGCGTACTCGGGCATCAGGCATCGCTAGCAAGGTGCCTGGCTGGACACAGCATCAGTATGGAGACATTGTTTAGATTAGTCTCTTCCAACTCCTACGGCACATACTCATTAGCAAGCAAGTGAACCTATACCTCACTCGAGAGCTTTCTTGGCAGTGACAGCACCTCAAGTCACTTCCCACATGCAACAGGCAACAGGCAACAGGCTTTACTGGATTCATTGATGCACCCCCTTCCAGACAGCATAACTGCCATTCCTTTGAGACCTCACGTCCAGACCACGATCTCCTGAGAACTTGATGCCGATACCATGAGTTACAACCGCTACCGGAAGGCAGACTTGGTCACCTTCGCTGCACGAAGACAGCTGAATGTGCTCCCAAGCGCAACCAAACGCGACCATGTCAAAGCGCTCGAGGCTGCCGACTTGATTGCAACCTTTCGGTTCCTCAACCTGCCGCCAGGTAAATTACTTCGGCGAGCATAGGATACTACGACGGAAACGCTGACTTTCTAGAACTTCGCACTTGGGTCTATGACGAGCTCCTTATCCTCGACAACTCCTTCACTTGCTTCCCGCAGTTCTTACGGACGTGTAGGCAGATCAAAGAGGAAGCGACCAATACGCTTTACGGACACAATCTGGTCGACGTTAAAATCCGTCCAGATGGCGTATATGCTCACGAAAAGCGATGTGGGAGATACAAGCCCGTCGATATCGACTCCCGAGTCGTCAACCTCACCAATATCCAATGGCCTGACTTTCTCCATCGGGCTCAATTCATCTGCGTGAGGTTGATGCCAGATCGGTGGTATAGCTCTCGCACGCGCCCAGCCACACGGCTGCCCGATATCTGTCTACAAATCGCAATATGCAGTATTGCATACTCCCTGTGTTCTACTCTAGCCACGAAGCACCGCCTGCGTAGCATTCGGTTCGATCTTGGACCAACCAGATGCACTGTCAATCAGCTCAGGCAAATGCTGTACTCAGCGCGCTTACTCGCCCCTTCCACTGAAGCATTGACACTGCAGGGCACTCAGTGGCACAAGCTCATCCTCACCGCGCCACAAGAGAAGGTTCTACCCGACTTCTCAAGCTATGGAGACTGGTACAAAGCACAGCATGTCATGCAGTGCATCAGACTGGCCAGTAGATCACGTCCTAACCTGCTCGGCGGCCCAGACTCCCCACTGGACGAACTACTTTTCGGTGTGCTTACCGTGGTCGATGTGTTGAGATGGTATACCAAACCAAAGTCACGCTCCAGGGATGTCTTGTCGGAGAGCTTCAAAAAAGCTGTTTAGAGATTGCGAAGTATACTTGGTGAGATGCGCACCGACTTTAGAGATGAAGGGCTTCTTCGGCAGATTCACCTCCTCTTTCGGCTCGAAATCGATATGAAGGCTAAGGAGCTCTCAAGCTGAAGACTGGGTAAGATTCTCTGCATGATGGCAATGCTGATGAGCAGGCTCGCAAGGAATTTGAAGGACATCATGGTATCGTAGGATGATCGGAAAACTCTCGTCTGCTGAAGACGGCAGGCAGTACGAGCTCGAAGCCAGCCGAAAATTTTACACGATCACACCGGGATACTTTCCAGGGTTGATGCGCCTCATGTCTATCAGCATTAGCTAGAAAGACGTACACCAGAGACTCGGCCAAACTGAATAATGTGGTCCCGAACTTCCAAATGCATGCCGAGGATCCTTGTAGGCCGGGCTATTGCCATGAGGGACTACTATTTGACACAGATCACTCAAGCGCTAAGTCGTTCGGCAACTTGCAGCGCCGGAACTGTACTGGAGCCCGGTGCCGTGGTATCGATGAACCAGGGAGCTTATTAAGGTGGCGGAGCATGGGAGCTAATAAAGCTCGTGCAGTAACCTGCAGATGCCAGCAAAGAACACAGATCACATGAGCCAATAAAGAGATCAGGACATATGGCATTCGCCAGCAATGACATAGAAGAGCTTGATCGACTGTTGGTAGTCTGCACAACACGTCTGTCGTAGGATTTTTTTCTAGACCTGCATTGCGGCACGGTATAGGACCTTGTGCACTCGAACACGTCCTTCAGCCAATGAGGCTAGACATACCCCCTACCATTGGCGATAAGACTTACGATCGCAAGCTTACGATCTATACGCGAGATGAGGACGGATGACGAGCTGTAGCAGCCCTCCTCGGGATAATATACTAGGATGCATCTCAAGCAACAGCCTTCCCCTTCTCTCATCACACTCGTGATCATACCTATGAGGACGAAAGCACAATGATAATGTTAACAGTATGGAAGGCTGCGATAGCGGCAGCGTTCTTTTTCGTATCTTCCTTCGTCTTTCGGATCTTCTATCGCCTCTTCTTCAGCCCCCTAGCTAAGTTCCCCGGTCCGAAGCTCGCAGCTGCAACCTACCTCCCAGAAATTTACTACGACCTCTTCAAAGGCGAAGGCGGCCAATTCCCACAGACGATTCGCAAGTGGCACGAACAATATGGCCCGATCATCCGAATAAACCCCGAAGAACTCCACGTCAAAGACTCCGCCTGGTTCGATACCTGCTACTCCGGCTCCCGTCCAGCCTGGAAACTGCAAGCCGTCCTCGACACTCTCGGCCTGGAGAAGTCCACCTCGGCAGCCCGAGCTCCAGAGCGATGGCAAGTCAAGAGAAGGGCCATCGCGCCCTTCTTCTCCCGCAAGAACATCGCGGCATACGCGCCCCAGATGCACCAGAACATGACCAAAATCATACACCGCATTCGAGAAGAGTACTTTCCAACGGACAAAGTGTTGAACATCAATCACATGTGGGAATGTTTCGCGTCGGATAACATCATGGGTTATGCCTTCGATCAACACCCCGATTTCATCACCAACAGTCTCGATTTTCGGTCGAGTATCAGTGAGGGCATGGATGCTATGACAGAGACGTCGAACGTGATGAAGCACCTGTCATTCATCCCGAAATTAATCGAAGCCTTGCCGCAAAGATTTGTGGGCTGGTTGAATCCTTCTGTGCTGCCGGTGCTCAAAGTGAAAGATGACTTGAGCGAGAAGATCACAGAGATCTTGTCCGCCCACGACCCTGACATGAAGCAGAGCGAGACGGTGTTCAGCTCGCTATTGCACCAGGGCTTGCCGCCGGAGGAGTTGACACACGATGCGATGCACCAAGAAGCGATTTCGGTCATTGGAGCTGGGGTCGAGACGGTCAATCGAGCATTGACAGTGGCATGCTTCCATATCATCAACGAAGCGCCTATCCGAGAGCGGCTGATCGCTGAGTTACAGGAAGCCATCCCAGATCCAAGTCAGATGCCGAGCTGGGACGCTCTCGTGCAGCTACCGTATTTCAATGCCTGCATTGAAGAAGCACTGAGGCTCACCTATGGTCTCAGTCAGCGTCGTGCTCGCGCATTCAGAGATGACAAACCACTTGTATTCCAAGACTGGGAGATTCCTCCAGGGGTATGGGTGGGCATGGACAATTACGACGTCTCCCATGACGAAGCGATCTTCCCAGACTCGCACAGATACAGCCCCGAGAGATGGCTCGGCGATCCTAAGGCTCCTGATGGTAGACCTCTGTCGAGATACATGGTGACATTCGGAAAAGGCACGAGGAGCTGTACGGGAATGCATTTGGCTTACGCCGAGCTCTATATCGGTCTTGCCCATTTCTTCCGATCGCCGCTTGGTAGTCGCGCGATCTTTGCTGACGGTACGAGTAAGGAGGATGTTGAAATGGTCAGGGATACCCTCGTGCCAAGGCCACGCAAGGGTTGTGAGGGTGTGAAGGTCCGCTTCGGTGACCAGAGGAAGAGTTATACAAGTACTCATGGGGACGACTATTGACTGGTCTACCATTGGTGATAACATTGAAGTGATGGCATCCGAGATGGCGAGCTTGATATCGTTCATCCTGTTCTCAGGTCATCTGCTGGCTAAAGCTTGATTCTGCATGTAATGGATCACTGATACCTTGAGGCAGAATGCATCTCTATTTGATTTTGCAAATGTATACTTCGCCCTGCCAGACGTATCTCGCGGACGTAGAAGCTTTGTGCACGGTGCTAAGCAGACCGGAGCCGTACAGCTGAGGTTCTGTCATGATACAGACTTTCCGTTATCAATTGACCCATCGCAGAAGTCCCACTTCAGGGAGTATCATCATTTCACTGAAAACGCTCAAGTCGCGAAATGCATGCCAGTACCCTTCAGCAAAGGTTGCGGAAGATCATTCTTGATTTTCGACTATGTCTCTTTCTGGCTGAATTGCTCAGAGCTGCTGGAGGAGCCCTAGACTGCATTTGAGGTCGTGGACGTCAAGCACCCAACGAGCGTCGAACCCGTGTTGTTCCTTCGAAAGCTGCTAAACGTAGCTGACAGGAAGGACCGAAGTCCTTCCCTTGGTCGCAGTGAGGAGGCCAATTCATCCTTGGACTGCGCAGCGCAAGTGAATCACTGTGAATTATTGCGGACTGCATTGTCTCGTCTCGCGCGACGTACTTGAATCGACTGCTGCTTCGCAATATGGCCAGCGTTTATGGTTGAGTGGCAGCGGACTGTGGAAATCTTGACATCGTCACGGCGCAGAAGGGGGAAGGTTTCTGTACCACGCATGTGTGCAGAACTCCGAGAAGACCATGGGATCTGAACGGCAACTTGCACTTGACCAGAAAGCTTGCGGTAATCGGCATGACCAGCTTCAGCGAA
This sequence comes from Pseudocercospora vitis, assembly GCA_026120125.1. Classification (NCBI taxonomy): domain Eukaryota; kingdom Fungi; phylum Ascomycota; class Dothideomycetes; order Mycosphaerellales; family Mycosphaerellaceae; genus Pseudocercospora; species Pseudocercospora vitis. The sequence continues at coordinate 152,455 of JALRML010000032.1, read as the reverse complement.
GATAGAACCGCCATTCGTCAGGTCGTCCAGAATTTTGAATTGCACAAGCTCTACCGTCACCCTTTTACTGCTCTGTTTCGCAGTCTCGTCCAAACGCCAGCCCGCTCGAACGCGACGACAGTCACCAATGCATTGCCTCTCTATCGGCCATCCTTGCCCCAGCCCTTTGCTCTCATGCGCGCCTCGATCTGGTTCCAAATATCCTCCACCACTTCTCGATCTCTCCACCTATTCGAGCCTTTATCAATCTGCACGCTCAACACCTGCCTACCCCAGCCTTTGACAGTATCTGGGATCACCTCGCCTTTCCAACCCACGTATACACCTAATGCTTGATTGAAAAGATCCGCAGGATTAGTCCATTTGTAACTCTTGAATTGCCACGTCTGTCCTGTTGTGAAAACCGCTACAACACGGTCCCAATAGTCAGGTCGGAAGTTCGAGGGGTCGTCTACCAGGATGAAACGCGTGGTGTGGCCAGGATTTACTGTGCGGAGTTGTCGAGTGATGTGGAGAATGTTGGCCGCCTCGCCAGATTGCTCGAGAGGAGTGTAGACACCCTCGGCCAGGAAGCTCTTAATATTCTGCATCTTCAGCAAGGATGAGAATGAAGACGAGAGCAGGATGATCGGCTCTGGCCTGCGACCAGACTGTGTGGGCTTCACTGGTGGTCGAATAGCTGGATTGTTGTTGAGAGCTGGTGCAGGTGCTTGTTGACCTGGTGTTGCTTTCACCTTACCCAGGAACAGAGGGGTGAATTGACGCATCTTGCTGAAGTCTTGTATCTTGATGCCGCGTAGCACGGTGTTGTGATCGCCCATTCTCCGTTCCTGAGCATATATGTCTTTCAATCGCTCCTCTTCTTCTCTCCTTTTTCCATCGTCGGCTCCCGCATCGCGCATCTCCACATCTTCTTCGGCCTGCTTCAGCGCATCCGCGGTCTCGGCACGAGAGGCTTTGTTGTCGTCCAAGCTCTTGATGTACTCGCTCTCATGCTCGCCCGTCTCTCCACTGAGCCACGGATTGAGGTCCATACGCTCCGCAAACACGAGGTTCGCAACCGTCTCGGTCTTGCCGGCCTTCTGTAGCTCGCCATTGAGCTCACCAATCGCTGCAAGATACTGCGGCACCGTCAAGTCTTTCTTCAGCCATGCAAAGTAGACAGATCGTAAGTCGAGAGCTTGGTCGCCAGCCTGTTTCGAGATGAATCGCGTAGGCTGGGTAAGAGGTACCGCGATGTGCTGCGCGCCATTTTGAGCCGAGTCGAAGTTGAAGATCAGGTAGGAGGCTTCTGCTAGCGAAACATCGGTAGAACCCTTCGATGGGTCCGAGTCTGTGGATGGTATAGGTAGCGTCTTGTTTGCAATGCTTCGGCGCAGAAGACTGAGTGCGTCTTCCATCGCCATGTCACGCACAGAAGCCATGTCGAGTTCGGGCGTGGTGTCCGAACGGAACAACGAAGGGCTTCACATGAACATCTCAAAGCGCAAGCTTGGACGCGACTTCCATGTCGGGATCGGTTTCGGCAGCATCCGAGACGTTGCCAAGACATGCCTCCAATTCACTTTCGGCCTGTGGGGTAACGAATCGCACGTGAAAGGGGTGGGACATGGGCAGCCCTCATACAGTGATATCTTCGAGTACAATGCTGCTCGCCCAAGGACTTGTGACAAGCTGTAGCACTTTGGGCGCTCGATCGCTCATTTGGCCGAATGCAGACGAAAACACACGCTTGACGGAGGTAGAATTAAGTGCAAGCTTGGAGGGGACTATGGGAAGTCTAGATCCATAGACTGAAATTGTGAGGCAAATGGTGGGACGACAACGCAGTTCAACAACTGAGTACTGAGACTGGCAGTGGAGTAGACAGTGGTCTGTTGATGTGGAATCAGGAGCCTCCTCGTGATACATGTTTTGAGATGGCCACACGAGTATCAGCTCGTCAAAAAGAGTTCCCTTTGGGTCCCTCAGGGGCTTGATAGAGATAATATGCCAAGAATTCAATCAATACCGACAACGCATGCCAATTTTAAGGCGAGGTCGTTCAGTGCGACTGGCCAGTCCTAGGTCCTGGTCCGGATACTGTTCAAACCCTGCCAGCCAGCCTCGAGGTTGTTCTCGCGTAGTATCCAGTTTTAATAAGCCACTCTTTGACGCCACCGGGTTTCCCGTGAAGCCGATACGCACCTGATGGTGTCTACGGCCACATAGGAGATTTGCAGCGTATGTAGAGGACTCAGCCAGCTCAATGCAGCGCCAGCGAGGACGAAGGAGCCAATTCTCTGGATCAGAACGACCATCGTCCCACGGTCGTCGCGTCTGGCACGGCCCACCACAACCAGCCCGACGACCGTCATATACAGAGGAAGGAGGGGGAACCCTATTGATGACTGCTGCAGTGTCTGGGCAGATCTTTCCCTTTGAAACGAGCGGAATCAAGCCTCGACCGTTTCGTCCAGATTCAATCAGACAGGTAACACCCTGGTATTGCAGATAAATGCCACATGGTCATGTACGAGAAAGATGTACAGCCATAATGGGTAGTCCATAGCCGGGGTAAGAAGATATACGGGCAGATATGACTTCACTTGTCCCTCGACGAAATATTGACTGTTCAGTGCAGACGATTTAATCGACGCCAGCGAGGGAGCTCGGCTGTGGTCGTGGGTCATGGGTGATTTGTGTCACTGCGTAAGAAACCCGAATGTTGGACTCTGTATGTTTGAGTGAAGACTTGCATGTTGTCTAGCTTCGACGAGGCTAAAAGTCACGGTTCTACTCGATATACTGTCATGTGCAGAGATCGGTCGGAGCATTGAGCGACAGATGGCTGTGGATGGCAAGCGTACCCTCTGACTTTACTTTTCTGGACCTGTCAGAATGAGCATGCTGGTAATGCAGAGTCGCTAGGCTATTGTCTTCTGCCCATTACCTACTTCGAGACTTCGACGGCATTCCTGCTTGCGGCGAGCGAACAATGATTGAAAATGATACTTTAACAACACTTCTGATAGACCGTGTCGTAACATCGCTTACTTGCATTGACAGGCTGACAAAGACGTAGAAAGTCGCGTCACGAGCGCTCTGGCCGAACATTCACTCACTCCGGAGTGGGGCATGTGAAACCTCCGCACGGGCCTCGCAAGCATTGACGATCGACATTGCACTAACTTCCGCCTTTCGAGTATTCGAATCTCTCCTATACATTATATTGTTGTTTGTACTCGACCTCTAGCAACAACTCTCCTGCCGAGCATGTCGGCCACGCCTTTTGATAATACATAAAAACGCTAGAAAGGGGCAGCGGAGACGTCCTTACCTGACTTGTCGAGTCCGCGCCGAATACCGCTACAGCCTTGAAAGCAAGGAAAAACTCACTGAGAATGACTTCACTCCTCTTGCAACCACAATTATCTTCGCGAACATCCCGTAAGTCGAGGTGACCCTGCAGATACTCGATACTACGAAAGAAGTCGTCAAAGGCCGCTGATCATTTTGTAAAAGGTACACGTATCAGCACGACCGTGTCCTTAAGGTCTCAAAGATCCGACATCAACACTTTCTCTCTATGCTCGAAGAAATGTAGAAACTGCTAAGGACCTAGCCAAATTCCCGTAGACCAAAGCGGAAGAAGACGGTGAATCAACTGGCAGATCGAGGAGATCTTCAGGATGAAAATGCTCATACGAGCCTAGAAGACACGGCAGTGGCTGAAGAGACGGACATAAGTGTTTCTTCTGGAACTCGAGAGCCTTGCAGGTTAGAGCCGTACTCACCACAGCCGCAAGCCCCAAAAGCGGCGAAGCAGCCGCATGAGTATGAGCCTGGAAGGGATGAAGGTGAAGAACTCACTTTCACACTCTGATATCTATCGCAAGACTTTATGAAAATGCGTGGAAGAATTACAAGATGCTGGGAGCAACATCTAGCAGGAGAGGTGAGTTTCATCACAGCTTGCGACGTTTCCGAGCAAGCAGTTCAGCTTGCTGTCATGGTATCCAGATACCAAGGTGTATGCAGTCGCTCTCACCAGTTTAGGATGACATATCATAGACCTAGACCCTGAGAGCCTGGTAGCGGAGCATAATAGAGGAAGGCCCATCGAAGTAGGTGTAGTATAGGAGTGCATCCAGTATTAGAGCGTCTTCTCTCAACCAGACTTTGACCTTCGCCACCCTACCTCAACCCCACATCATCAGTTGCCCTCTTCCTCGACAAATATTGTTCCAATGTGAATTCCCTCCTATGTACCTTCTCTTTCAAGGTGTCAAGATAAACTTCTGTTTGGCTTCTCCCAAAATCTCAGTGCCCTTCAACAACTCTAGTATATCCGATTTCACTTCAGCCAAAGCGGCAAGCATCCCGAACCCTTCCCGACTCCTCCCACTCACAATCAACATGACAAGAGTGATTGCGGGTTGAATTTCAATGACTGCAAAACGCCAAGCAGACTTCTTGGTTGCGGGCAAGGATCACCTGATCTCTGAATGGCTCTGATAGCTTCGGTTGGCCTCTCACCGGATTTTGTCAGCCTTGCGGGTGGTCGCTGATGGAATTGTCATCGCGCTGATCGTGCGAATGTGAAGGCGCGACCGCGGCCGAAATTGATGCAAGCGACATAGAGGAATTGGGCGAGGATGTACATAGTAGCCTTGGAATGCATGGAATATTGCGATGACCGGTACGCCATGCAAGACAAATCATTCCGAGCGAGTCCAGCATAGCTTTCCACTATATTTTACGTTTTGCGCTATTGCTTATCGACAGCGCGACCGGTAAGTCATCCATTCTTGGCTGTCAAACCTCAGGTTCCCTGTGAGCAGAACCTCATGTGCGATATGAGCCAACGCGTGTTGGAGATGAGTTGCACAGTAGGAGTCATCAGAACACTTTCCTGCATGGCGGTTCTTGGCAGCTGGATTGGTGCCGATCCTCGATAGCTCAACAGTCGTCCAACTAGGCCGACAGCGAACGGTGTGGAAGCGAGAAGAGGGTGCCGATACGGGTTGGTACTCACAATCTGGTCACTTCTTCGTATTGCCTTCGTCTGATGTACTGACATTATGTCGTCCCATTAGCAGCACGCGCGTACGATTTCGTGGTGAGTTCGGTCTCTGGAAGTTAGACTGATCGTTCTGATGATTTCTGGTGGTCCCCGATCATTCCAAATCATGACTTTGCAAGCTTTTCTCATGACGCGGACGCTCAGTGCAGATCGATGCGAGTTCAGCCTTGAAGGTATTAATCCTCTTGCGTTTGCTAGGCTCATGGCCAGTCGTCTAAAACGCCACCAGTTCAGACAGTACAGATGGCCCAACAGATAAGCTGCTCAACTGCCTAAAGCAATCAAGGCCAGCATGGCTGGTTCTCGCAGCCCAATCCTGGCTTGCCATTCATATCTTGGAAGTGATAGCCACAGTCTCCGCGGGCACGGGTGCAGGTTCCCAAGGCACACCATATTCGCGCTTAGTGACAGGATCCCGATAATTCAGACGGCCTTAGTAGCAAAGCAGGTCCTAGACCCTTTTGGTTCTCTATTCTCTATCAAGAAGACTTAGGGTTTAGACGACGATTTCACGCTAGAAATTTTAAGGAAAATATACTAGCAATAGTTACTTTCTCTTATAAAGCTGATCTATACCTAATTTTTATTAAAGTTCTATAATATAGTATTAAAAGGAGACTAATATACTAAAAGACTAAGTAATCTATAAGAATATTTAGATACATAGCTTCGCTCTATATTAGTAGCTATAATATCTATTTCTTAATTATAAAAAGTACTTATAGAAATAAATAGGTTCAATTAAGACTAGATATCTTAATATATATAAAATAATCTAGGAGCTATACTAGATATAAGAAAGAGCTAGAAGCTAGAAAATACATTACTATTGTAATATAAGCCTATACAGCTTACGTAAAACACTTCTAGTAGGGTTTCTACAATTGCACAGAACTAGTTGATTTTCATAGGATACGCGATCCAAACGTAATATACGTATAATTGCCCATCGATCGCCTCTGGAAAGCAATAGTCCAGCCTCAAGGTATCCTGAGCCACCCAAGATATGTACGACTTGCCGTCGAACGATGCACATCGCCACGTCAGCTCAGCCTTTCGGCACAACGACTTCTGCGCGCCTTCATAGCTGTTCTGCGAATCTGCAGGGAGAGAGAAGATGTCCAAAAGCTTCACACCCCACGACCAGGGCGTATTGGTCCGCCCTGGAGATGCATAAAGATCAGCTGGAAGTTCCATCTTACAGTACAGACCAACAAGACCTCTAAGCACCGCTAGCGTCAGACTTTCCAGCTTCCTCACAAAGAACAACGCTTGCTTCAGCTCAACTGTAAGTCAACATCAGCATTACTTTTATCACCATACTGACGTCATGGCGTGAAGGAAATGGAACGCAACAACTTGAAGCAACCTTGGCGCGAGCTGAGCATGTTCACGACAAGTTACCAAAATGTCTTCCACAAAGGGGAGTTGATTCTCCAAGGAGGCAGTGGTGGTGGAGGTCTGCATGCCGAGGGCTACAAAGTAATCTATCACGACACCGAGCAGAACGCAAAGGATGGCAACGCCAAAAAACAGGCGAAGAAGGAAGACGAGAAGTAGTTGGCAATCATCGCTCTCACGCGCAGCTTAGGAAAGTGGAATGGATCTACTGCTCACAATTTCCTTCGCATTGCTATCTGGTCAAAATTTCCATATCTACGGTACGACATTGAAGTGAAAATTGAATGTTGTGAAGCCATCTACCATTTTTTTGCTCGCAACTCTGGGAAGAGCTTTGCTCAGATAACGTACAAGCCTTATATCCGCCATCAATGATCTATGTCCAGTTGGCGCTCTTGTAGTAAACCATCGCTCTGACTTCAATGCTTTCTCTCTCTACGTCTCCATTTGTATCGTCCGGTAGTTGAAAGGCAGTGTGGGGAACACCTGCGAAGACAGTCAGATGACATGTACAACCATACTTATGAGTCTGCTTACCGTTGTCGTGGGTAGAATCCGTCTGGATGATAATCCATGCCTCGTCAGCCTTTTGCTGGCTGAGGTAGAAGAATTTATGATCATTGTTCGAGAATGCGACCGCTGTCTCTACCGCTTTATCGCCCAACACAATATCGCGTGATATCAGATCTGTAGCAGGATCGCAAGTCGACCAGTCGCACATGGTCAGTGGCCACTTCGTCACTGGCCCCTTGAGAGGTTTCCATAGACTGCGTATCTTAGTGTCGTCCTAGATTCCAGTTTCATGTGGTGCTACTCACTTGACGTATTGATATCTGCCCATTTCGGAAAGGCCTTCGAACATATCAACGTAATCGCTATGCATCTCGATAGTGGCAGCTCGAGTAGAATCTAGGTGTCATCAGCAGTATTCCCAACCGAGATAGCCTCCACAACGAACCAATATGAACAATGGTGGCAGGTCCGTCGTACTCTGTGACTTCGCCTTGGAAGATTGGGAAGGTGTTTGTGCTCTTACGGACCTGCCTGAAATTAGCACGGAGTTATCAAAATGCTTCTCATCACTGTACATTATAGTCGAAGACAAGGACACGGTCTGCTTGCAGATTTTCCTTCAGACAAGCAGCAACTTCTGACATATATACTTGTTCAAGCTTCTCTGTGTCCGACATCTCTTCGTATGTGAGCGAAGTCTCTAGTTTGCATAGCTGGAAGCCATGGTCCCTCGCGTTGTACTTGTGTTCCTCTCCTCGCACATCCCTAACACTGATATCGGAGTATGGGGACCATGTCATGTTCGTTTTGGGAAATCCATCAGGCGGGAGGAATCTGAGCTCATACGGCTTCTCGGTCTGCCACTTCTCCTCCCTGTCAGCGTAATAGACGGTAGTCTTGACGTCCATGTTGTAGCGACCTTAGGAGAAGAAAGACTGTGGGAGCCTGCGAATTCATCTGGTCGATAGCGACGAGGCGCATTTGGAGAGCTGTATGCTATCCATTGGCTGCCACTTCGAAAAGGTTCAGCTTCATGCAACGCACATGATAGCAGCACTTTTGTCAATAGCATGCGGCCTCGCGCTAGCAGAGCCCCACTTTCAGCGGTTCGGCTGCAAAGGCTGCCAGAACTTCATTCGAAAGTCGAACCCATGTATATGCGGGGCGTAATGCAGAATCTGGCCACCCGCGAACGATTGGCAGAGATCTTCACCGGTCTGATCGCACGTGAACTTCGAGTACCCATGGGTTGCTGAGGAGCGAACAACGATCTCTGCCAAAACCTCGCAGGCCTAGAGCTGCTCTATACTCGTCTCAACAGATCATTATGCCTCAGTGGGACGAGCATGGAGCAATTTACACCAAAGTCAAGAGCAGGCCAATCCCAAGGCTACAGAATAGACACGCAGATGAGGCTCTTGGAGACTTGACTGGCATGAGGGTCTTAGATGCAGCTTGCGGCACTGGTTTCTTCGCGAAGATGATGGCAGCTAAGGGTGCAGCAGAGGTCATCGGGATAGACATCTCGACTGGTATGATCGAGAACGCAAAGTCGGAGTTATCAGGGACAGAAGCAGAGGATCGTATCAAATACCTGGTTGGTGATTTTGAGGACGACGATCTCCTGCAGAGTGTCGCTCTCGATGACATGAAAGGCACATTCGACGTGGTTCTAGCAGGCTGGCTACTAAACTACGCCGCAGACTGGGAGAGCATGGCCAAGATGCTCAGAAACATTTTCGTAGCACTGAAGCCTGGCGGTCGTTTGGTCGCACTCATTCCGAATCCTTTCCTGCTCGCACAAGGTAGACCTGAAGACCAAGGTGGATACGGAGACAGAATCGATGTCCTGGAAACATATGAGTACGGCTACAAGGTGCACATTACCGCCAAAACAGAGACTTTCAGCTTCGAGTTTGATATGTACCGGCTGTACGTTTCGCAATACGAAAAGGCTTTGAAACACGCTGGTTTCCAGATTCTTGACTGGACAATTGGTAAGTAAACCTCCCAATGTCATCGGGTTGTCCCAGCTGACCAACTTCGTTAGTGAGTAATATTCGAACCAGTATGCAAAGACGCATGAACGACTGACAGAAGCAGATGAAGCCAAACGAAGCTGAATTGGAAGAACGTGGAAAGGACTGGTGGAAACCATACATCGACAAGCCAGCACAATGTGTGCTCTGCACAACAAAACCAGCATGATTGGTTTTCTGTCTTGTCCGTGATACGAGACAAGCTTTCGTCCTATTTGAAGGCAGTAAAATGAAGCGCATTCGCACTCATTCGCATGATAGCAATAATTCTATGCCATAAATAAAAGCGTCTTGAGTGTAAAGAACCTACTCCTACACCTTCTCAAAAACCTATGCCCAGATTCGACGTGCGAGGCCTCAGAAGGGGTGGTCACGATGGGGTGACACAAGATGGCTCATCGTCGAAGCTGTTGACTGTTGACTGTAACGATTCGATGTAGTAAGGGCAAGTTTCAAAGAATACCAAGATCATCGCTCGAGACGAGTGCTCTGGTGGTTGTATTATAATTGATAACGGTACGGTATGTAGGGTTGGTGCTGTGTACTCTTCGCCGTCGATGATTGATCGATCTGCTTGTAGCGTTCAAAGTGCGAGGTGTGAGTCGTGAGGGTTCGCGGGACTGTCGTGAAGTCGGGGTCTGCCCAAGTACCTGAATTTCAGACCTCTCAATGGGACAAGGCTGTCTCATGCCGCTCGCGTGTCTTACGATTGGAAGATAGTCGCGACCGGTGAAGGAGCTTGAATTGATGCGAGAGACAGCGGGTCTGACAGGTCAGTCACTGGGAGCTGGCCAGCCCAGCTCCGAGTCACAGGACGCCACTTAGTAGAACTCTGCTCGAGGTGATGTTTCTATGTCGCGACTTGTGCCCTCTTAGCTGTGTACGCCCCAATGCATCACGCTCTCGCTTGTGGCGCGGGACGAAGTGGCTCTAACCGATAGTCGTAACGCGTGATACAGCAAGCAGGCAGTATGCGTGTGCGTTCCGCTCTGTTATTGTAGATGGTATTCCATTTATGATTCCGTAAGATAGAGAGCCTCTATAGAGATCTAGTCAAATATTTAATACAATATAATCTCGGATCAAGGCTACACTCTTGTTTTAAGCTTTTAAATATAGCTATAATAGCTTAATCTCTTAGTACTATATAGACTATTCTAATAAGGATATTTCTCCATTCGAAGTAGCTAGAAGGACTAATACTGTGAGAAGTAAGTTTATTTCTAGTAATATAATTGAATCATTTATATCTAATATATCTAATACTTTGTATTTCAGCAAATCTGATCTCAGAACTTATTTCTCCGCTTTGGTATTCCTACCTGTAGTGTCAGTTTTATCTGGCAAACATGGATCGGAAAGTCGGCGCCAGTGATCCAATGAGCCTTTTGTATATGCAACGTAGCCTACATAGGGTGCAGAAGACTGCTATCTGAGGGACTAGGACTTGGATTCGCGCTCGGAAGTCGCAGCTTCAAACCTCCTGTGAAACGGCCAGCCCATATAGACACCATTTGATCGAGATGGGCCTCTTGATCCTCGCTCTTTAGCAAGTATGGTTCGTAGTCCTTGCGATATCGCTCTATGATTCGAGCAACCTCAGCTTCTCTCTTTCCAGCGTCCTCGATGCACTTCTGAGCTGTGACCTCGTTCCCGGCCGCGGCTGCTTTTGCAGCGCGAGCGCGGAGTACCTTCGCATAGCGAAATTGTGCTCGCGTAACACCCTCTTCGTTCCAAGACGCCCACTTGCGTCTTTCGAGGCAGGTCTGCAAGTGCTGTTCAGCCTCCTCTATCTGACCAGCATCATAGCATAGTTTGCCACAGGTGGACTGGCTCTCCAGAGTGAAATGACTGAATTCGCCCAGTAACTCCAACCGAAAGGCGAGCACGGCCCTATTGATTTCGAGTGCTTTTTGCCGCGCGCTGGGATCCTGAGTATGCCATAACAGATTGGCCAGACAGAACTTGACAAGCTGAACCATGGGATGCTGCTCGCCCGCGGCCAGTTGTATGAGCTCCAAACACCTCGTGATTTTCTCCATCGCCACCTCGGGTTGCTGGTCGCCCATCGCGCAGAAGGCAGTAAGCCAATAATACTTAGCATATTCGAACGGAAGGCTCTCTTCCTTCTTTTCCCATTTCTGATATTGCTCATGACACTCCTCCATCATCTCCTTTGTGTTTTCAAAGTCTTCCTCTTGAATGTAGCCATAGGCCATGTCAGAGTGCATGTTCCAGAACATGATATTCTCTTCACGGGTTCGCGCATGCTCCTGCTTTCTGCCAATGTCCTGCCGTCGCGATTGATAAGCCTGTTTGCGGAAGTCCATGCTCCGTGCTCGCTGTTGAACACCTTGGTAGCTAGTGATGATGCCAAGCATGGCATAGACACTTGCGCGCAAAGGATCACTTTGTCCAGCTCTGTCTTCGTCAAGGATCTTCTCTGCAGTCTCCAGAGCCTTCACTCCCTCATTCAGTTTGCCGGCGTACCACATGTAAGTGCCCATGTCTGACAGAATATGAGCGAATGTTTTAGGAAGTCTGATAGGTGGGTCTGGCCACAAGCAATGGTTCATGAGCTCAAGAATCTGACGACCGTGCAGGGCATAAGGTGGCCATGCCTCGGATTGCGGAGTCTGTAGAGGATTTGTCTTGGGCAGCATCAATTTCACCATTGCGAACGCCTGCTTGAAGCACTCAAAGCGCTTGTGCTGATCTTCGCTTAAACTGAGCAAGATGTTCCATTGTACCACACGATGTATGGATACGTAATGGTCTCGTCCAGAGGTGTCTCGGCGGCTCAATTGACGGCCGTGCAACTCAAAATAACATGCGAAAAGATCTTCTTTGCTGTGAATGAACCTGAAAAGTCTCTCCTCAATGGCTGAAGTGAAGATTGTTTCCGGGATATAGTCAGGATCCAGGAAAGCAAGGACATTCAATAATTCGCGAGTAGCAGGCTCCAGGTCTTCGAAGGCTTTGTCAAAAACAGTCTTGAGGTTGCGGTCATACCCTGGATTCTCATGTATCTCTGGCGCTTTGACCCAAAGAGTGGCTTTGACTTTGATGTTCTCATAGAACTCGGCCAATCCTAGATGTGACTGCTTGACGTAGCCACCAATTGTCGCCATTGCGAGCGGCATGCAACCAACATGTTCAGCGAGTTGGCAAGCCAACTCGTGCTCATCTTCGTCTTTCGGAGCTCGGTCGAGATAGCGGAATATGCAATCAGCGGCGGTCGTTCTGTTCAGGACCTTTACCTGATTTATTCGGACATTTTCAATCCACGCTGGGACGGTAGGTGATTGAGTGGTCACAATGACCGTGCCATCGCACAAGCACTCATTCGCCATGTAACGCCCGAGATGCGCAAATGATTCTACGTTGTCGAATATCAATAGCCAACGATGCCCTGTGCCAAAATTAGTGATGAAATGGACTGAATTTCTGATGGCTCACTTGTAGTCTGCAACCAATTGCGACCTTCTTCTATGGCTTTATTTTGTACATCGGTGCCGCCATCATTCGATGTCTTCCGGGGAAGGAGTTCGAGCTTTTCGGCTATCGTGGCGAAAGACGATGCAAGTGCCCAGTCGCGTTCGGCCTCTACCCAGAAGCAGGCATCATACTCTTCTCGATGCTTGAAGTAATACTCGAGAGCAACCTGGGTTTTTCCAACGCCTCCCATTCCGTGGAGTACACACATTATGGGCGCCTTAGGAGACACAACATCGCCTTCCGGGCGCTTTACTCTCTTACTGGGTCGATCATGTCCGCCAATCTGATCTGCGAGAGTAGCCAGTAGATCGTCTCGTCCGACAAAAGCCCTGTTGCGCCCACGACCTACGGTGGAGACAGGAAATGTGACTGTGCTCTCTTGGCCAGGCCTTTCCTGAGCTTTGGGCATATCTGAGATATCCGGAGGGATTAGTCGCATCATCTCAGCCGCCTGAAGCCGTAGTTCCGTAAAGACAGCATCGCGAAGTCTAGCCACGTGCCGGTCGATGCGTGCCTTTGCTGACTCGAGTAAGTGGCTGGGACCGCTCGCTATTGCTTGAGCGTTCGTGGGAACTGATTAGGCTCCACATTAGCAGATGGAGTACTGGGAATCATCGTTCACAGCTCACCACTTGATGACTGACGAAAAACTCCGGACACTTTAGTACAACATTCGAGGTAAACCTCAAAAACTTCCTGCAAGCCGTATTGTACTGATTTGAACCGATATATGACTTTATTGTCTGGATCGAACAGTGGAAAAAGCGGAGGAAAGGCCTCACTAAATTCGAATATTGCGTTTGTCATATCAGTTGGCACGACGAAAGCAGTGCTGCTGGCCTAGTTTACTGTCAGCAGGCACCATTGACCTTGAAAACTACGAGAATGTGACAACCTCCAATATTGCTAGGACGCCAGCCCATAACAGCTGCGATGCTGGCCGCCACTGCGATGCCGTCTCAATGGCCGTGACCAAAGGTACCACATTGTTCAGTGCAGCAGTGAGCACATCGCTGACAGGAAGGTACCTGCTGGAGATCGAATTGGCATCCTGGGTATGGTATCTGCGCAGATCTTGTTGCAGTGCCTCCAAGGTTTCGATCTTGAAAGCGCGATCATCTCTGCTACCAATTGCCTCTGCGAGACTGTTTCTCCAACGCTTTTCGAGACGTTGCCACTCTTGACGCTCTCGGTCATTTTCGTTAGAGTTCATGTTAGCCATATGTTTGTCGTTCCATCATCTGATGACATGTGGCAGAATTCGCGGCGGACCACACAAGCGGTGCAAGAAATGAGTAAATCCGTCTGGCAAAGAGCTACTGGCGGTGGTTCCGACATATCAGTTGTTCGGCCCTCGCATGCCGCAGGCTGCAGGCAACATCAAGCCCTTTCCTATAGTAGTGGCACGCATGCGAGCTTGAGCCACATTACTTGCACGGCAAGCCAAGCCCCCCCATGGTCTCGCCCGGGCGGCCTTCCACGCGTGACAGCGAAGCGCATGGTGGCACAGGTGACAGGTGGTTGAATGGACCGGTCAGCGAGTCGCCCAGCCTACCACAACGCACACCTGGTGCAGTTCACTGCCGCAAACTTTGTTGTAAGACACCCTCGAATTGTGCCAGTCTTCTCGTACTAGCGTGCGTGCGGTAATTTCAGCCACAAGTTGACCACGCTCTTGGAAGAATAACATTCAACATTGGTGTGTGTTGGACGAGGGGAGTAAAGGATGTTCTTCGGGTAAGGCTGTATCGGCCGAGACTCGGAATTGTGCTGTTGGGTTCGTACCTAAACAGTATTCTGGGGCTATTAGACCATGGCCTGGGGCCGCGGGTGTCTGGGGAACGCATGTGTCCAAATTAGCACGTTTGCGAGAGACCAGTGTAATACACGTGTGCGGTGAACGCTTTCACCAGTATGGTGCAAGACCTGCCGCTGTTGAAGCGATGCTATATCTGCAGGGTGCCCCGCCCCTGCAGGTCAACATCTATAAGCCAACAAGTGGGCTATGCAGCCGTCTGGCCCTGCGAGTGGTCCACCCTGTTCTACCGTGAGACCGCGTGTCTATGAGGCCCGCGATGGCAGACATTATTTCTCGGCTCCAAGCTCTGAAGCCTGTGGTGGAGAAGATATGCGCCGTCTCTGGTGTCGCGGGAGTGTCAGTCGGTGTCATTCATGAAGCGAGGACCATCTTCACCGACAACTTCGGCTTTCGGGACGTGAAGAATGAGCTGGTGCCCGACCAGGACACAGTATACTATCTGTCGTCACTCAGCAAGTCTTTCACTGCAGCCGGCATAGCGCATTTGGTGCGGACAAATTCAACCCTGAACTGGGACATGCCGGTGGCAGAGGCATGGTCACCACTCACGCACGAAGATGCAGAAATCAGCAAGAAAGCGACCATCGTGGACTTTCTCTCGCATAGGACCGGGCTGGCTCCCAAGAATCATATTTGGTCACAGGAATTTGCTCGTTTTACGCTAGACCGGGGCGAGGACATCCGTATCATCAACAGTCTGGAGAAGATCGCTCCATTCCGAGAGGAGTGGATTTACAATAACTGGGGATACGCAGTTGCAGATGAGCTGATAGAGCATCTAAGTTGCATGTCTTGGGGACGCTTCCTCAAAGCAAAGGTCTTCGATCCACTAGGATTGCGCAGAACTGTGACGAGCAGCCTCAAGGATGACCAAAATGTCGCGAAGCCGTATATCACTTTGGCGGATGGGGAACCCTGGCTACTTCCGGAGCCTGATGGCCAAGATGGCGAAATTCTTTCGGGCGCTATCTCTGTCCGCAGTTGTATAGCGGATCTGCTGAAATACTACACTGCCTTCATGAGGGCAATCAAAGCTGAACAAAGTGGTTTGGCGACTTCTGATGGCGATCCATTCGTTGATGCTGGCAAGATGGTAGCGCCGTACGTCAGGCTACCGCCAGGCACCGGCGGTCTTGATGGAACTTACGGGCTGGGCTGGGTTAACGTCCGGCTTCCTTGTACTCTTGGTATCATTGGGCTTAATCACGCATTCGTGGACAAGATCCCAGTTGTTGGAAAAGGTATCAAAGAGCCTACGATATGCTATTACCATCAAGGCAGTGCCAACTCATTCTTGCACTCGGTGCACCTCCTTCCGGGAACAGAGAGCGGAGTCGTTGTATTGACGAACTCATTAGCACATAACGACGCCGCTGACTGGCTTGGTGGACTGTATCTGGAGACGCTCCTAGACTGTCCACAGCCGAATGACTTTGTCGGCATCGCACGTTCAAGCGCCCAGACTGCATTGGCACTGTGGCCTGGAATGCGGAAAGAGCTTGAAGACGCACGGATCCCGAACACCACCGCCAGGCCGTTGGACGACTACGTGGGCTTCTATTACAACAAACTCAACAATTATCACATCGAGATCTTTCAAGAACACGATAACTTATTGGTCCGCTTCCAGAGGGAAAAGACAATTGCTTATGCGATGACACACTATCATTATGACACATTCTCGTGGCTGATCACGCACGATCGGAACGCGAAAGTGGGCCGCTTCCCTATCACCAGGGCATCATTTTACCTGCTCAAATTTGACACTCAAGACTCGCCTACGATCAATAGCCTCATCTGGGCGCACGATGATCAAGTGCTCGACGGTGAGCGGTTCTACAAACGAGCGTCATGCATTCCCGAACCGAGGGCCTTCGATTGTGCTCTGTCCAACGTCCTCAACGGAACATCTGACATGCCAAATTCAGGCCACAATACGAGTTAGCCAGGAGAGGCAGGATCAATGGTGGATGAAGCCCGAATGTGATGCCGCCAATTCGTGCGTAGTCGTGCTCGATGACACGCAACCACAGGACAAGCGTCATCGCACGCACTCCAGGCCAACAATGAAGCAATTGCCCTGACATAGCACCAACACCGGACGAATACACAAGCAATTATTCCCCTAGTCCGGCGATGATCCCGTCTTATTCTATGCTAGGTCGTCGCTACTCCGCGCTCGCGTGAGCAGGTAGTGTGGCCAGCGATGGTGATATCTGAAGCAGCATCTCCCCGTGTAATAATGTAGGCACAACTTTGCTTTCGTGCAAATCCGACTCCAGGGCGTACCGGCTGCAGCTTCAGATCAGAAGGGCCCATATAGACTCCTGGTTCCCTTACTTTCACGTGATTGCTGTGTTCTCGGGTTCTTGCAACGTTATCGTAGCATGCACACGCTGTGTGGTGCTATTCTATATTGGGTTTAGTATCGGTGCATCTTTTACGTACTGTATAAGGTGCATATAGTGATGCTCGAGGCAGTAAGGACAGCATTCTGATTGGCAGGTCAACAGCGTCTGAACTCCGGAAGCCCAGCTGTTGTGTGCCTGAGGCACTTAAACATCCGTGGTATGCGCATCACCATCTGCCTTCAGCTGATCATGCTCTAATTTGACGGGTAAGCGCCCGCTCGCTCGCGTACAGGTACCAATCACGAGGCAACATCATACAAGCATGACGAGATACGTGGACGTTGCGCCTTGACTTTTCTCGAGGCAGAGAGACAGACAGTACTTAAGCGAAGATACGAGAGCGCGCACCAGAAGGCATCGAGTGCTACAGTCATCATCTCACGGCATGTCCACCTTACACCTCAACACCGCACTTAATGAATGCGCTGTGCACCGCGTTCATGGTGTTCTGCGCATCTCACGGCCCGATTGCTGAAAGAACACAACCATGCCGGCCATGCGCCTCCTGAATGTTCGTAGCCTGGAGTTCTCCGAGTTCCAACCTCCACTGCTGCCACGTTATGCCGCTGCATCGCACCGCTGGAATATCAACCCAGAGTTCGAGGTCTCTCTCCGCGACTTCAGGGAAGGTCGCGCATCGAGCAAACCAGGGTTTGAAAAGCTTCAAGGCTTCTGCAATTTTGTGCAGACTCACTTAACGGACGTACAGTGGCTATGGATGGACACTTGCTGCATAAATCAGGAAAATCCTCACGAAGTCAGCAAAGCAGTCAACTCGATGTTCAACTGGTATCAGTCTGCAACGGTATGCTTGGCCTATCTGGCTGATGTGACCAGCAATCGTCTAGACGACTCGGGTAGTGAGTGGTTTCGACGGGGCTGGACGCTGCAGGAGCTACTTGCCCCGAAGCTGGTCATCTTCTTGGCGAGCGACTGGACGGTCATCGGCCATAAAGGCACGACTGGCTTAGACACTAACAACATCCTCGATCGAGAGCTAGGGCCTTCGCTGGTCGAAGAGGTCGCAAAGCTGACGAAAATACCAGAGGAGGTCTTGATCTGCTACGAAGCAAGCAAGAAATACTCCGTGGAGACCAAGCTTCAATGGCGGGGTGATAGGAGAACAACCGAGCCAGAAGACATCGCGTATTGCATGCTGGGAATCTTCGGTGTCACCATGGCTTTGATATACGGCGAGGGCGAGACGGAGGCTCAGCGGCGCATGCTGAAGAAGAATTCCCGGAAGCAAGGCGCGATGAGCGCTGACAACTCCGGTGCGCAAAGCTTCATGTTGCCAACAGATATCACCAGGGGGCGTCATGCTTCAAATGACTATACTTGGAGTGGAGACTCAATTGAAAAAGGCAAAGAGCCCGTCGAGCAGCGGCTGACGACTCACACTGCTGGAACACTCGATTCGCCCATCACTAGATCCGTTCATTATCTTGATGGACAAGACTTCTCGCAACATGTCCTCCGAAGGCATTTGCAATCTGCGCCCGAGCAGAGCACAGAGTTGCAACGCATTACCATTGGCGGCCAAGATGGCTATATAATATCTGGTGAATCCCTGCAAGAGAATGACATTTTAGAATTGAAAGAGAAGTCGCGAGAATATAACAGGACGAAAAAGCTAGAGAGGCGCCTATTCTCTTAAGTCTAGGTTGAAAGAGATCGTATATAGAGAATGGTTATGTTAATAGCTATCAAGAACCCCGATATCTAATAGATCTCGTCGACATGAAAACTTGTAAATAACGGCATTGGCCCATACGAAGAGCGAGTAATGTTAGCAGACTACTGGGACATCGATCTTGGATATCCTAGGTTCAAGTGGCTGTCGATCACATGACAATATTAACATTGATCCGCCTCCGACCACGGCCAGGGGACGTCGGATAAGCATCAATAGAACCATGGGAATGGGACACATACGGTATGAGAAGATAACTCATCAGGCCAAGAATGTCTTAATGTCTGACCATGGTGTGTCGCTCAATTCCAGCAAGCAATCCGCAGAATCGCCGAGACTTGGTGATCTCGCCTCGAATCTTCTTTGCCGCTGAGAGCTGAGCTGAGCAATACCTCTAGGCAGTGCCGGGACACGTAGATGACTATCACTCACTGGAAAGGTAGTATAAAAGTAGCGCCACAGAACCCACAATGTCGAGGACTCCAGAGCCCGGCGAACAGGCGGAGTCATACAGCAGTATGTCGGTCGGCGACGTTGAAGCGATAGGCGCACACTGCCAGATGCCCTTCTGTCGGCAACTAGACTTCTTACCATTTCGATGCGAGAGTTGCAGAGGGTGAGTAAGTAACCCTGATGGACAAAGCTAACTACAGCACACTGATGACATCTCAGAAAGTTCTGCGGTGACCATAGAACGGAGACAGCACATTCATGTCCCAAAGCCGGCGAATGGGCTCGTCGACGCGCAGAAGCGAACCGCGGACCAACAACCACTACACCCGTAGCCTCGCGCCCGAACATCCTCAATCACGAACAGCAATGCTCGGAACCAAGCTGCAAAACGCTCATCAATACACCGTTGGTCGCCGGAGTGCATTGTGAGAAGTGCCGGAGATCGTACTGTCTCAAACACCGCTTCACGTACGATCACAACTGTTCGAACCTCACACCGCTCGGCACGGGCAAAAACGGTGCATCCACACAGAAGGAGAAAGGGTTAGCGGCGTTGAACAAGCTACGAGCATGGGGTGCATCCAAGAAGGCCGCTATGCCCAAAGCGCCGAGCATGCCTCAGAGTAAGGCGAAGCAGAGCGCTGCAGCTTCGCTCGCCGCGACAGCAACCTTGAAGAAGACAGCCAAGGGGGACGAGAAGATCCCGCAGGACAAACGGATTTACCTGCACGTGGAAGCAAGTTCGGATACCATCACGGCCAAGATCCCAAAAGGCAACTTCTTCTACAGCACGGACTATAGTGTTGGCAGAGTGCTGGATCTCGCCGCGAAGAGCCTTCAGGTTCAGAACATGAACAATCGTTCGGAGAGTGAGGAAGATAAGCTGCGCGTCTTCCACGTCGAAGGAGGCAGGTTGCTAGAGTTCGGGGAGAAACTCGGACAGAGTGTGGCTACCGGGAACACGATTGTGTTGTTACGAGGTGTGGGAGCAGGCATGGCAAAGACTCCGGACCAGACAGCATGATCGGCTGTCATGGGGTTATGAAGTCAGGACCCGTGGTGAGCATATCATGATCGGTGTTCACCTGCGCGAAGTTGAGAAGAGACGTCATCAGCATAGGGTGAAGATCCGAATGGTACATCCGTGGAAATACAGTCTGTAGGCATGCCGAGCGACTGGCTTCACGACCTGGGATCCAGTGTCAGAATGCTTCCTGAAGCATAGAGGGAGATGTCTCGACCCTGGGGAACTTCAGCTTCCGCTATGGTCGCATGTCATCGGCTGCTGTCGCCAGCAGGCGACACGGGTAGACGATGGAGCTTGCTTGATCGCCACGGCAGCACGCGTGCACTAAGCTGGCCTGGTCACATAGTGTTGAGTTACGCGTATGTGCTGGGTCCGCGTGTCGGATATCCCGAATGGTGATGGCTTCAGACAAGCACGCTGCGAGCATTTCGATCTCGCAGTATTACTCCCGAACTCAGGCCAACACTTGCCGTCGAAGTCTGTGCTGGCCGAGCTACATTTATTCTGGGATTGCACAAGAATCACAAGTGCAGACTAGATCATCCCACCACTGTTGCAGTAGATAAGCCTCACGTCGTTTTGACTTGCTCTGGCTTGGCCCATTGTTGTTCTTCAACGGGTGGACATGGAATTGGTGGAAGCCTCAGGCTGGAGAATCCGGCTACAGCCGTAGCAGTAAACACTGGATTGGGGTTGGTAGGGAAGCGGTTCTCGTGAGCACCTCGAACACAAGGTCCATCGCCCTTGAAGCACCAGACCGGGACGTCTTTCCTCTTTGGCCTATCTTGTCGGTTCCCACGGGCTCAAGGGGTTTCATGTGATTGAGCTGACGTTGTCGCATGATTGTTGGACATCATCACAAGACTTTGGCGCCAGATTGGTCCTACTTGGACTTGTGTGAATGGTGTTCAGCTCCGACTCTGGTTTCCATACACGAGTAAGAACCACATCGCCTCGTTTTGAATGTTACATAGCCCCCCATCATGGCTAGCAGATCCACAAACACCCCTTTGGAGGAGCAGGGTGTGCTCTACGAGGGCGCTGATTTCGAGCACTGGCGAGCCACTACCGATGACCAACTCACATTCCTTGGTCTTGGACCATGGACCCACGACAACGCAAAGCAGAAGAACTTCCGCACCGACATCTCAGCCTCTCCTTCGGGCTTTACCACTGCCATCATGATTGTCCTCCACTCTGTCCACTCCTCGATCCGAACCAGGATCCCTATGGACGCGAGAGCCCATCCATTCTCAGTATGGAAACACCTTAAGGACCTCTCTCGACCTTTCCGCCTGCTCGATCTCCCTCGGGAGCTTCGAGAAAACGTCTACAACCACAGCTTTGGTCGCACAATCGTGCATCCCGGCGATCCTCAGCCGCCGATCCTCCAGACTTCGGCGCAGCTAAGGAAAGAGTCCCGAAAAGTATACTACGAGACTCGGACATTCTGCCTCGACTTCGAGCTTGCAACTCAGGAAAACGTCCGAGTCTCCTCGCGGTGCAACACGCGTCCTGACTTCCTGTCTTTCTGGGTACGAGAGTGGATCTTGAACGAAGTCGGTCAAGATGTCACGCATCTCCGTACATGCACAATAGTCATCGAGGAATGCGCTTTCGAGATCCTGCTTTGTTTCTCTGCCCGAATCGGGCTCAGGGCAATTATGAAACAGGATAGGGAAGTCGCGCTCTACGAACCCGACCTCAATTCTTGTGAGGACTTGGGAGACTACATTGAGTCGATCGAGCAGCGTCGGAAGGAGTCTGACGAGAAAGGAAAGTCGATTGTCGAGGCGATCTTGCTTGAGCCGAACATCTGGAAGTATGGTATGATTTCGTGGAAAGAAAAGACAGAGGAGACCAGCGATTCGGAGGGTGATAGTGACGAGGACGACAGCGAAGACGAAGGCGAGGAGAATGTCGACGAGGGCATGGATGTTGGGGAGAATAAGGATGAAGCCGAAATTACCATGGAGTAAGTAGAGCCAAGAGAGGTGGTACATCCAGAGAAGATCTCCAAGTGAGATCGCGAAGTATCACCTGCATCCCGAACGCCGTAGATTAGCTTAAGCTCTGCTAACTATAGCTCGTCCATTGTGTGCTAGATTACTGCTCCTGTTTGAGCCGGAGTGGCGGCACAAATAGCCAGGTGAGGCTCAGAACGTACCACCCCTTGCTTCCAGCTCTGCACTAAATACACCTGCTAAGCAGATTCGAGGCCCTCCGCGATCAACACCAGTGTGTCCCTCATTCGGGACCCCCCAGAACGTCAAGTAAGCCGCGGATTGTTCATAATCCCATATACCAGGCTAGCACTGCTGCTGAGATCGGATCCATTCACGTGAGGTATGACAAGCACATCACGGGCGGAGACGATTGGGAATGTCGAGGGGGGCAGTAAAGTCTGACATATCACTCGCAATCCTGAGTGCCTGACTAAGGCCCTAGCTGCTCTAGACTTCTGCGAGCGTGAAAGGCCAGGGACTACTAGACCAGATAGTGGAGTGCTCAATTATTGCCTCAACTTTGTATAAGAGGCTGGGCCTTGCTACTCATGTCTCCCCTAGAGCTACATGACGCGTTGCGGTGCCAAGAGCAAACCAAGGGAAAGAACCGAGTGAGATTGACTGGACTCATTTGGCCCTCGATGGCGCTTGCTAGACTGAAGACTACTATATACATCCCCGCACGTTGCTTGGTGTGCTGGTAAAGAGCTGGGAGTAGAAGGAAGTCGAGATGGCGGAGTGAGGCTGCAACCTCACCTATGTTTCTAACTCGATTTTCTGATGTAGACCTGGCTGTTTGGCTTTCGAATGCTGCGAAGTGGCATTCCGCAGTCTGCGAGAAAACAACTTCTACAGGCCCAGGTGAGTTCATGAGCTCTCACTTGGTACTCAGCTCTGCCAACTAGATTGGGCGGTACCATCGAAGTTCTAAGCATTGTCAAGCAACCTACACAGGATGCTACCACCCGATATACATGGAATCAGCTTAGACCTCCCGTTGGGCGACTTTCAAGACCATGTATATCCCTCCTCGGCAAATTTGACGAAGATGACTTCAGAAGAAAGAGCGAGTAGGATTGGGCTACGTCCAATGCGAAGGACTAGCACGAAAATACACGGAAGCGTTACCATTTCTGTTGGTCATGGTCATCTTCTCATTCTCTTCACGGATTCGAGCCTATTCGCAGGTAGCAAACTACGTCCCGCCCACAGCGCCAAATGCACTTCTTGAATTCGTTCGCATGCCCGTTGCCGCATGCATTGAGGGCTTCTGGTACTCCACCATATGCAAGAATCTGCCAGCTGAAGCAGCAATCACCCACGACCACACGCCTCCATATGGCGCTTCGTTTATGCCAAGCAAGCTGCAGGTGCTGCTGAAGCTGAGCATGTGACAGGTCCCGAAACGTCCTCACTGTTCTTCAACGAATGGTGCTCGATGAGCTTCACCAATCACCAACTTGCGGCTCGGTGACCTTCTTCGAGCAACGATCACAGCGCCAAAACCAACACGAAAATCAGCGGAAACTTCTTCGACTACAGCTGCATCGACTTCAGCACACCAACAATGGCGCGCTCGAGCCCCTTCATCCGCAGCGGTGTGCTCTACGAAGGCAGCGACTTCTCAGAGTGGCCAGAACAGACCAACGCCCTGCTCCAGGTCAATGGACTGCACTGCTTTCACTCGCGCGAGATCTCCCGAAAATCTGTGAAACAAGACCAACAGCCAGCACTTGCCCTGATTCTCAGCAACGTCGGACCGACCATCAAGGCTAGGCTTCCAAGCGACGCCAGATGCGACGTTAAGATGCTCTGGCGCACGCTCCCGAAGCTCGCTCGCCCCTTTCGCTTACTGGACCTCACGGCTGGCGAGCTACGCAACCGTATTTACCGGATGTCTCTCGACTTGGACAAGGCCCGTAACATCGAGACGGAAATGATCCCCGGCCTCCTGCAAGTCTCCAAGCAGATTCGGAGTGAAACGCGATCAATCTACTTCGCCGAGAAACGCTTCTACCTCGAGATAGGACTAATCCCTCAGAGCACGGCCCAATCAGTATCCCGGGCCCCTTTTATGAGTCGTTGTGGCTGGCTAGAGAAGTGCATCAGGTCATGGGCGGAGGAGGAGCTACGAGGGGACGTTGCACTCCTGCACTCGATTGAGTTACGCAAGCGGGGAACAGCATCTTACAAGACGGAAATCAAACGTAGCCTCAAGTTGACGACATCGGAAGCGAATGGTCTTGAGCTGCATAACCTTGATGCCCTTTTTTTACACGAACTCACACCCTTTCAGGAGCTCATAAAAAAAGCAGAGAAGGATAGAAAGACATTAGACTTGAATGGTGGCAGATCGATTATCCTGGCGTTGACGAGTGACTCGGCGTTGCGGGAGGGAACGCCGTGACATGGACATGGACAAAGACAACTTAATGGCCTTGTCGTTAGTCGTAGTGTCTTTTCGTGGAGATCATCTGGCATCAATATAGAGATCTCCAAGTCGGCTTTGATCCCTCGTCTTTGTCAATTTTCCAGTGACTGACTGAGCGAGCCACCACATCACTCTTCTCACATGTCTGTATGTCTATATGTGGAATCGCGCCCGCCAGCATGTGACAGTCTTGGCTCCGGCCCTTGATCGTTCTAAGTTACCTTCCGCTTGCGAATCACTTGTTCAACAATCGCCAAACTCCGAATAACATCAAAGATCTCGACACCGACGTCGAAGGTTGGTGCAGAGAGAATCATATCACTCTAGGCCCCCCATAATTGCTTCTAGAAAGTTGCAATTTCTCGGGGGAATGATTTCCATCTCTCCTTCCCACGAGCGACTCATGATGCTCTTGAAACAGCAAGTGAGCCGAATATTCCAGCGATAGAAAGTGCACTACATACGCATGCCTGCAGCAACACGCTCATACAGGCCTTTCTCAATTCATCTTCTTCCTAACCCCATCTCTCCCACCAATGTACTTCCCATTTACACTCCCCACCAATCGACTATACATATCAACTCCCATGAAAACCGCTAGCAATGTCAGCACAATCAAGCGTTTCCCGTCGCCCTCTTCCGCAATCTCGTCATTAGCAGAAAGAGGAAAATGTGACTTACAAACCATCAAATACGGCACATACAACTTCCCCAACTCGAATTTTTCCGCGTTCGTGTGACCACCCCAACTCATGTAGTCCGCAACACAAGTCGCGGTGGTCACAGCAGTCTGAATCGCATAAATGAGCAGATGGATGGGCGTCTTAGGATCACGGCCGTGCCAGAGAGATTGGACCGCGTAGAGGGAAAGCGGGACGTGATACTATCGGCGAGCATCAGCATGACCGCACGCAACGGCGGGGGAGGAGCCACAAGACTCACGAGAAGCTCCATCCAAACGTAGAGCATGAACCAGCTCGGTGGCTTGACGAAGAATTGGTCATTGTAAGTATGGATGTACCATGCTCGCAGATCGGTCATGAATTTGGGACGGATGGATGTTGGGTAGAGGGGATAGATGTCGACGCCTACATGTAAAGGACACAATGTCAGCTGGAGACTCCTGCACTTTCATCGAAAGTGATGTATTGCGTACAGAATACGATGGGAATGTGAATTAAGAAGAAGGTCAGGTAGATGTAGTCGAGCGTGCGGCGAAAGGAGGGCATTGTGGCAGAATTTGTTCAGTGCCCTTGACTCTGTCCGAAATATTATCGTCAGACGCGTCGATTGTTCTGTGGTAGGAGATGCCGTCGTCGAACACGATTCAGGAGGAGAGTCAAAGCGAAATGAGGGCTCGGGCACGAAGTATGTGGTTGGTATTCTTGGCACTAAACCAGGCAGGTGCGAGCATGGGTTCGATGAAACAGCAGTCATGCGATATATAGTCTTGAGTCGAGATGCGATTCTATACAGCTACTTTACAGCTTCATGATTTTAGTTCTACACTTTCCCAGAACCAAACAACCCTGACGCCTGGCTAAAGAACAACAGTCGAATATTGAATATGTGCAACTCTTCCTCGCTCGAGCCCAGAGGTGGCTTACATGATGAGAGCAGTAGATCTAGCACTGCGATAGCCACATAATGTCGCTGCAGAGCACTCTTCTCCTGTAAATGACCTGTCAACCTCATCGCTATTGCCCCAGCGTCTGCTTGACAACCCTTGCGACGGCCGACCGATCCACTGGTTTGTTTTCCAAACTCCCACCAGGACCCAGGATCTTCTTCAGGATATCACCCATGTTGATCTTGACACTCTCCGCAGCAGCCTTGGCCTCTTCTACAGCCTTCGTCACGGCAGCCTTGATATCGTTCTCCGACATCGTCTCCACCTGCCCAGCATACTCATCCAGCACATCGACTTGACTTTGCTCCTTCTGTACCAAGTCCTCCCTTCCCGCAGCCTGGAACTCCGCACTCGCGGCTTTCGCTGCCGCAGCTCGTTTCCGCAGTAGTGCCAACAACTGCATGTCTGTTTTGATGGGAGTCGAGGTTTTCGCGGAATTGGTGACGTCCGCAATCACGCCTCGAAGTACGTTGAGTCGGTTCGTATCTTTTTCTCGCATGGCGGTCTTGAGGTCGTTCTTTAGTTTGCCGAGCAGAGGACTGGGTGGTGCGACGGTGCCGGATGCTGCTGCTGCGTAGGCGCGACATTGGGGGCAGATCCAATTGTTTCGGGAGGCGACTCTGCTTCGAAGAAGCATGCGGGTGGTGTTGATCGACATAGGAGGCGATGATGCAGACCTAGGGTGGAAATGATAGAAAAAGTAGGAGCGAGCGAGTAATGACAGTGAAAGAAGAGCTCTTACTGATGGCTGCCAAGCTCGGCTTGCGAGACGCGTTCCTGTTCCTGTTCTCGCGATCGACGAAAGTTTGGACCTTAAACATTCAGCTTCACTCGCCAATGGAATGCATGTGAACTTGACCGCACGCATCTTGCACGGCACAACACGAAGCACACGAGCAACACATTCCCATCTCGACCATATCGCGGCTCCTTCGCCTCATTGATTCACGGCTCGCGACCCCAATCTTCCACCGTATGCCACGACCGCAAAGCCCAACCTCTTGCTGCTGGCCAGCACAAAGGAGTCTCTCTGCAGCTTCGCCATTCCGATAGTGCCTTCGATCGACTCAGCGCGCATATCTATCGACCATGGCGTCCGCTGCGCCGCCCGCGACACCTCAGCGACCGATTCCAGGCAACTTCGTCAACACACCGGCTCCGCAACAACCACAAACGCGGCCTGGAAAGACCATATTTGGTCCGCAAGCAGAATCGCTGCGAGAAAGAGCTCAGCCATCGCAATCTACAGCTGCACCGACGCAATCGCAGAGCTCATCGCAACAGACACTGGCGCAAAAAGCGGCCAACTCCATCAACTTCACTCTGCAATTCGACGAGCAGTTCCCGCAACTAGAGAATTATGTCACCCAAGGAATTAGCGGCGAGTATGAGCAGCCTTCGAATCAGGCGCTGCAGCCGTTCCAGAGGCAGAAGCTTTACGAGCTCCCACCGCGCGTGTTGGCTCAGTTGAACGATACTCAGATGACGGTGAAGATGGGCATGTTCGCGCCGCTGGGACACGCGTGGATCGCACTAGACAACTTCCTCTATCTGTGGGACTACACTGCCACCAATCCAGACATAATTGGCTTTGAGGATGCCACACAACCCATCACCTCAGTGCGCCTCGTTTCACCAAAGCCAGGTGTGTTCGTAGAGGACATTAAGCATATGATCATCGTCTGCACGGCCAATGAAATGCTGCTGCTCGGCACAGCAAGAGCTGTCAATGCGAACGGCGCACCTACAGTCAACCTTTATGACACCAAGATGAAGATCGACATTAGAGGTCTGAATGTCACTCAAATCGTTGCCTCCAAGAAGACCGGACGCATCTTCTTCTCAGGAGCGCATTCTGATGATATTTACGAGTTTCACTACCAGCAGGAAGAAGGCTGGTTCAGTGGGAAATGCCAAAGGATCAACCACACATCGAGTGTTGGCAGCCAGCTTTCTAGCCGCATCATGGCAGTCGGTCAGTTCTTTGGTCCTCAGCAAGCAGCGCGGTCCTTCAAGCAGTTGGCTATCGATGACTCCCGGAGCTTGCTTTGGACTCTGAGCAATACCAGCGAAATCCGCGTCTGGCACATTCACGAGCCGAATTCCCTAACTCAAGGGCTCATGCGACCCTTGGCATCACTTCTCCAGAATGCCGGTGGCCTCTTCCAGAGCAGAACCGACTTGCTCACCGGCAGAGATGTGCGTCTGGTTTCGATCAGCGTCCTATCAGCTTTAGAAACCACCAAGCTCGCCTTGATGGCCACCACAAATACTGGTTGTCGGCTTTATCTCGCCGTCACACGCGGTTATGGCTTCCAGGCTGACGCTCAGAACCCACCATCAAGTATCCAGATCTCACACATTCGCTTTCCGCCTAAAGACCCCCATGCTCCTACCGCGCCTTCTCAATCTGGCCAAACAGCGCTCGCACCTTACCACCAAACCGCAGCTACAAACAGCCAGGTCGACAGCACGTCGACGTATCTCGCAGCAACAGACTCGGCGGTCCGGTTTCCCCCCGGCTATTGGATGGCGTACCAAAACTATCCAGACGGCTCGGCAGGAAGCAAGAGGATTTTTTGCGTAGCGACTGATACAGGTCGACTAAAAATGCAGAGAGACGTGAACATGACATCTCCTTTCGTTGAATATGGTCAATGGATTGACGTTACGTCCGACCTCTACGAGATCTCCGAATTGACCGAGCCTTTTGGAGCGACCAATCAACCAGTGGGCTTCGGCAACGAAATGGCTGTGCAGTATGATGGATCATCGTCCCAGTTTGCCATAGTCACATCAGGGGGTATCGAGACAATACGACGTAGGCGGCTCGTCGATATGTTTGCATCATTGATGAAGTATGGATCCAAGGATGAAGAGGGCACGGAAGGCGATATCAAGCGGTTTATTCGCACGTATGGACGAGGAGAAACAGCTGCCACTGCGTTAGCTGTGGCGTGCGGTCAAGGCGTGGACCTCACAGATGCTCGTATCGCTACCATTGCCGATCCTGAAGTGTTGGAGAAAGCACGGAAAGTCTTTGTTGAACACGGAGGCAGCCCAGAATACAACGCCAATGCCGTCGTTGGCGATAACCGCACACCTGAAGAAGACGTCAAGCCAAGTCCTCGATATGAAGGTATTTCACTCTACGTCTCCAGGCTGGCACGCACAGTATGGCGATCTAGAATCATCATCGACAACCCCAGACCAGGCTTCAACGGACCGAGATTCGTCCCTGGCGTTACCCTCGAGAAGCTCAAGGAACTACAGCGACACCTCACCTCACTTCTCGACTTCCTTGATCGAAATCGGAGCTTTATCGAAGGTATGTCTGGCCCACAAGCGCTGAGTCGTGTCAAGACTCGACAAGAGGAAATCGCAAATCGAGGCGAGCACAGCTACATGCACGGTATGCTTAAGCTGATTGAAAGCATCAACGAGGGCATAAGCTTTGTTGTGGTTCTGTTCGATGAACGTGTTGAGGATATTCTGTCCCTGCTCCATGAGGAGAGCCGACGGAGGGCTCTGGACCTAACTTTTGAGGCTCTATTCGTCAGCGCTTCTGGGCGAGATCTGGCGAAAGAGCTAGTAAAGGCAATTGTCAACCGCAACATATCGAACGGCAGCAATGTTGACACGGTCGCGGAAGCATTGCGCCGGAGATGCGGTAGCTTCTGCAGCGCGGATGACGTTGTCATCTTCAAAGCGCAAGAAGCAGTCAAGCGTGCGACGGAGACTGGCGCACAAAGTGAGACTGGTCGTTCGCTGCTCAACGAGAGTCAACGCCTTTTCCAGAAGTGTGCCGGGAGCTTATCTGACGAGTATCTTAAGAGGGCCGTCGAAGACTATGCTAACGCTGCCTTCTATGCTGGGGCCATTCAGCTATGCTTGGTTGTCGCTGCGGAGAAAGATAAGGCCAAGAGAGCATGGGCGTGGATGAAGGATGGCGCGTTAGACACTGACCCAAGGAGGGAGACCGCGTACATGCCACGTCGAAAAGCCTACGAGTTGATCTTTGCTGTCATCCAGCACCTGGACCAGGCAACGGAAAATGCTCCAACAATCGAGGATGGGAAACGTACTTTGGCGGCAAAGAGACGAACGGAGGCATACGACATCATCAACACTTCTGACGACTATGCATTCCTCACAGACCTTTACGACTTCTACATCCGGGACTTACATCAGCCTGAACGCCTCATCGCAATCACCAACCCATTTGTTGTCGAATACCTTCGCAAGAAGAGTATAGAAAATACTGCACAATCACGACCTTACGCCGATCTCCTCTGGCGGTACTTCAGCCATTACAACGACTACCTCCAGGCTGCTGGCGTGCAACTTGATCTCGCTCGGTCTGAGATGACCATCCCTCTGGACGAACGAATAGAGTACCTCTCACTTGCACGAGCAAACGCAAGCACACGCCAGACCATCATCACCGACTCGCGACAAAGCAAACAGCGCCTCCTTCGCGAAGTATCAGACCTCCTTGACATCGCCGAAGTCCAACAAGAACTGCTCGAACGGCTACGAGCGGAAACTCGCATACCAGATGAAAACCGAAAACAAGAGCTCATCTCCGCGCTCAATGGTCAAATCCTCCCCGTTGAGCGCCTCTTTATCGATTACGCCGAAGCAGCCAAATATCACGACATCTGCATCCTCCTCTACAAAGTCGCCGACCACCGCAACCCAGGCGATATCAGAGCTTCTTGGGAAGCACTCATCCGCGATACCAGCGAAAGTACCCGCGCCGTTCACGGCCGGCAAATGCAGCCTTGGGAAGCCGTTGGCGAAAGCGTCCGAACTTTGGGCCGTAGACTCGGCGTCTCCCCTGCTACCTTTCCAATCAATACCATCCTCCCACTTCTCGAAGCTTACGCTCTCGAGCCCCGCCAACAACACCCTCCCGACACTTGGGCCATCGACCTCCTCCGCGACTTGGACATCCCCGCCGAGACTCTGCTTCCAGTCCTCGAGGGCATGTATTACAGCAATTCTGCGCCGTGGAATTCTTTGGGTAAGAAGAGAAAGCTTGCGGAGAAAGTATTGTATTTGGTGAGCAAATGGATGGACGAGAGCGAGAGACTTGGAGAGAGGGTCTTGTTTGGCAGTGAGGAGAATCTGGGTTTGGTGGTGGATTGTGTGGAGGGACTTGGACGGGATCAGAGTCTGGGGAGAGAGGGTATAGAGGCTGCGAGGGGGTTGGTTGGGAGGATAAGGGAGGTTTTGAGGTGAGATGAGATGGTTTACGGCTGAAGGATTGCGACGCAGCAGGCACCAGGCATGAGGCAATGGTGCTTCCTCTTTCTCCGGGTTAGAGAGTTCGCATTACTCCATTAGCGACGGCGTCTACAGTTGTTCGGAAAAGGTGGGAACAGAGCTAAAGCTGAGCTACTAAAGCAATGTGCGTCACCACAGCTTGAGGACTATCCTAATGTCTCTAGTCCGCCTCACATATGCAACTCTTGCTACTGCTTCGGGCGCCCTGCTGCTATGCCGACGGCTCCAGCTACGAGGTTATCCTCGGTACTTTTTCTCCCTCGTCGGCGAGGCCGCCTCCTCTTCGGCGTAGTATCGGGCTCCTTTGGGGTACACGGAAGTGCATGGTACGGCCTGGTCATCAGGACACACACCTGGTCTGCTTGGGTTGGAATGCATGTCGTACGGCCTGGCGCAGAGAGTTTCATGCCCGTCCAGCCGTTCAGCCGGACTCCCCTCCGCCGGAACAAGGGGAGACGTTGTTCCTCCCTTTTCAGGTTGTCCATGGCCTCTACGCTTCGCACAGTCGACGACCGACTTACAGTCTGTGTATGCTTGTGACGGAGAAGCTCGTGGCTGGCGCTGGTGTGCTGTCCGGCTTTGCTCTGTGCTGCTGTGAGGGAGAGTGGGCTGTTTTCTGCTGCACATGTGGCGGGATTTAGGGTTCTGCATGGCGGGATTGTTGCTGTCCACTACATGCTTTGCAAGGTCCGCACGCTCACCCCTAGGGCCCGCCCATGGTAGTCGTTGTGTAATTCTCGCCGGGGCTGCTCGGGAAAGGATCGAATCAACTTGATGGCCATCCTGGGAGCTCTCTTGTGAGCTCATTTCTGTGTCCGTCTCGTCGAATTGGTATGATGATGGTTTCACCCTTGCCAAACTTGCGCGAATGGTATAGAGCTCGTGCTGTGGCTTGAGTCCGACTCGTGGTTGATCTCGGCAGGTTGTGAATCTTGGTAGACTATCCTGCTAGCGCGAAGGTACATTCAACTACAGGAGCTTAGCTGCACCATGCAGATGTCTGGAGAGTCAGAAGCTTGCGGGCGAGATTGACGATCCGATGCTATAGGCGTGGATGCAGTCAAAGACAGTGCGCTGTACAGGCCGCACTTGCGAGTCCAACCCAGCCTGCAGCACTCCGTGGCTTTGGCTCTCCTGATAGGTGGCTTTCTGGAGGAGTTGCGAAAACCTTCTTGGTGGCGCGAAGCCTTCACTCAGCTCCTGCGCATAATTAATGTTCTGTGAGACGGGCGTGGCAGGGGATCATCAAACTGAGAGCTATGGACTTGATAGCCGACGCTCGAGAACTTCAAATCCGTATCTGGGATAACGAGCCGAGATCGTGGCCGCCACTGTCCATGCGCGAGAACACGATCTGGCCAAAGTCAGAAGCATTCACTGGCGATCTAAGCGTGTTTGCGGCAGCTGGCCACTTTGGTCTCTGTGTGTAGAGAAGCTTCCAAATCAACCTTCGTGTGTGGCACTGTGTGCTCTGCGGAACTCGTGGTCGCGCTTCCGATTGAAGTCCAGTTTAAACACCACTGAACGTGAAACGACATTGAGCGGTGGCGACCTCCTGCAATCTGGTCCGGACGTCCTCCAAGAGGCGTCATGGGCAGACGCGCGCCGTGTCTTTGTTCAGGGCTTGAATACTGATCAGATCGAACCAACTGGCACAGACATGGTGGTGTCGTAGTAGTCACGGCTTTGACTTCGAAGGCATTTGGTTGGTCAGAGGAGCATTATGTCAAGCCATCTTACCGATCTCCAGGTCGATCCTGCCGGATTACCAGCACATTGGCGTGTGGAAGCCGCTCACTTCTTTCAGGCTTTCTTGAGAGATAATTTTCCGTGAGGCCGACATGAGTGGTGTGTGGCGATTGGAATGGGAGTCTCGCTCGTCTACCGGCTCGCACGATACAATTGGGGAGATCACCATACGATATGAGTCTGATCGGAAGTGGGGGGGGGCGCAGATGAGGCTGGGCTGGTGTACTAATATATCCCGTCTCACGGACGGCGTCAGACATATCGACGCAAGTGTGGTCTACATACCACCTCGGTATGCACCCTGTGCTCAAGCGAAAATCTTGTTGCCGGGACCCGATTGGACGTTGGTCGACAGGGCCGATAAGGCTATGATTCGGCGCGTAATGGACACGGTGGAAGTAGTGCGAAACATGGTGACGGGGGGGGTGTGGAGCGGTGCTTGTCTCAAGGAGCCATAGTAGGTGGCATCGGGATGCATACAGTACAGTACTCGCCATACAACGAAAGGATGTAGTCAGTGGAATTCCCAGAACGGTCACTATCTACGGTCCAGTCGTTCTCGTTGCACGACTCATTGTCAAAACCAGATCGGCGGGATGATCCCACGTGTCATTAGTCTTACCGGCTCCCGCAACCTTCGCCAGTCTGGCGGATTTCTGTGCCACCGGCGGACGGATTTCCATCCCTCGAGTCACCGGGAATCTCCAATTTGCCGACAGCAGACGCAGACACACCGCTGTTTCTGGCGTGCCTGGCGACAGCAGTGGCTTCGACGTGTGAAGTCGATGGTTCTGACCGGTGATGGTCGCTCTAGCCATCACCAAAGCCCCCTCTCGTCCACATTGAATTTCCCGACCCTGCATGCTGCATCGAGCCGGAACCCGCGTTTTCCTCGGGAATCTTTTTGTCTTTTCAGACACTCAGCAACAGCTGACCGTTGGCTGCGTTGGCTCGGTGAGAACAACGAGGGAAAAGTCCCCTTGGCACGGTGTTATTTATGACCTCCTGACCGATGGAGGGGAGACTTGCTGCAGTAGTGAAGACCTCTAATGAGTTACTTCCGGCCCTCCGCGCTGCCGTGTAACTTTAACCACCAGTAACAGTGGTTTCATGGGACTGCCTTGCATGTCAATCGGACCGCCAACCCATTTCCGGATCTGCTCTCCCCTCTCCATGTTCGGGTGGGAGTCTGCGTGATGAAGGCAGATCAATCGCGGGCGTGACTGGGATGATCCTTTTTCTTGCAGCAATGTCCGATTTTCCATTGTGGCCTTTCGACCAGACACGCGTACCCATCCTGATATCAAGCCTTTCGGCTGACGCCTGCACGAGTCAGATGGAGCGCGTTCCGATACTCCGGTTCACACAGAAGTCTGATGCGCCAGGCGAAGGAGGTTCTCAGGACAGGGTTTGTGGCTAGGGAGAGCGCCATGCACTGTCTGCATAAGGGCAACGGGAGCAACGTATATCGCTGCTCTTCTGGGCTCGAGCTCCTGCACTATACATGGCCCAGCCCAGTGCAACGGTACAGGACCCAGGGAGATGGGAATCGTTGACGTGCTGGGGTCCGCAGCTGATGACGGCAGGTTGTGCAGTTGTCATCGCCTCGCCGCACGTAGCCAGCTCTGTCCTTTCCGATGCTGATCTCGACACCCTGGCTTCCAGCTGCGGCGAAGAGGCTATCGTCTTTGCTTTGGCCGGCGGATGAGGGGCGTGAGGGCGAGTGGCATGTGAGCGATCAGTCCCGATCGAAATGGCCGATCACTGGCCGTCAGGGTGTAGCTCCATATGTGTGCGTTGTTCTCGGCATTCCTTCTGCCGTCGGACGGCGCGTGTGAGCTAGGAGCTCCTGGCTGCCTAGGCATATCTTCCAACGGGCTGGTCTGTGGTGAGAGGGCGTGGCCGTACCCGTCCGTGGTGCAGCAGTCCAAGCGCGAAAGCCATATGGCGTTATCCGTGAGCAGTGCATGATCATTCAGCACTAGACCATGAAGCACTAGCGGCGAACCCATTCCACTCTTACATTTCCGCCATTCACGACGACAGAGGCGCTGCAACAACGTGCATGAAACCTCGGTTAGCCTTTTCAACGCCCTGTCGACACGGTCCGCTCGCAGACGTGTGAACTCTGCCCAAGAGATGTGGACGAAAACCGCCTGCATCCCAGCCCATTCCGTTTCGCATCACGCGTGCGTCCAAGTGGCTCGACAGTACACAAGCCCGCCTAGCTGATGCGACCACCCTATGCATACGGCATTTAGTCCGTACAATGCCTGTCTCTGAAAAGCTACCGGGGCACCATCCAGCGGTCAGCCGGAGCCGTTTGGCGCTTTTTCATTAGAGCCAGTCTAGGATGGTTGGCTTGTCGCTCCGCCAAGTATTGGTATAGAACGCTAATGAAAGCAACAAGCAAAGCAGTGCAGTGTCTGTCCGCTCTGTGTCAACGCTTAACCATTTTCATTGCCCGTCAGTCTTGATCGAGTAGCACAGCAGTGAAGCAACCGTGTAAGTACTTCCCACACCGTCGGTTGACCAGGATGGCCCTTTCTCGAACCTGGGCGGCGGGAACGCTCTTGGGACCACTCACCACCAAGAAATTCTGCTAACTTGATCATAGCATGCCCACAGCGCAACCGCAAAACAACGCAGTCGTCTCACGCTATGGAAGAAACTATTCTCGATTTGCTCTGGAACATAAAATTCACTGTGTTCCGGTCGACGAGGTGAGCGCAGCACAAAGCTTGTCGAGACGGCGCTGACACAGGTAACCGCTAGGACGAGGAGCAAGCGTACGACAGTGTGAACGACATCATTCGCCAGCTTCTCGGCGGCTCCGTGAGAGGCGTTGTCTTGCCTCACATTCGCCTGGACGATGCTGAGGTCCTTGACTGCGGCTATGGAAAGGGAGCGTGGATAGATGCAGTGCTTGACTTGTTCCCAGATGCTACAGTGAGTAGTTACCCTTCAACCACCAAGGCAGCAGATCTCTTCAGCCGAGAAGCGTGGTCGCATGAGACACGAAGTCGCTCCGCCTTGCAACATGCCTCTGGGTCATGCAGGACAGCCGCGGTGGGTGCAGAAATTCTGCCCGGTCCTCCACCGGAGCTTGGGCGAGACCGAGCAGCTCGCGCTCACTCAAGTGCACTGTCTCGCCGTGCCTCTTCTCTCACGACTCGTGTGGCTGCCTCCGCAGCGCGCTCCGGATAGCCACAGCATTCACTGTCGTCGTCCTACTTCAACGGTGTCGCTAGCTTCTTCACTGCTGTGTCTGACCATCGTTCCTAGATTACTGGCGTCGATATTTTCACTGGTGTTGGAGACGATGAAGTCGACAATGACGACGACGATGACGACGACAATGATGACGATGACGAACAGAGTGGTATTGAAACCTTTACCAAGAAGAGGTGGAATTTGAATGCCCCTTTCCGGGAAGATCGCAGCGACGACCGCTTGACACCTCAGACATTCGACTTCATCAATTGCCGATTGCTTA
Organism: Pseudocercospora vitis; assembly: GCA_026120125.1. Classification (NCBI taxonomy): domain Eukaryota; kingdom Fungi; phylum Ascomycota; class Dothideomycetes; order Mycosphaerellales; family Mycosphaerellaceae; genus Pseudocercospora; species Pseudocercospora vitis. Next base: position 115,935 of record JALRML010000032.1, on the reverse strand, counting down.
CAGACGGTATCGAGGCTCAACGCTGGCCAGGGTTCGTGAGAGATTTGCACGCCTTGCTGAAGCCCGGTGGATGGGTGCAAATGATCGAATTTCATCCCATGTTCCAATCTTCCGCCGGACGTTCCACGGTATGGCTGGAAGAGTGGTGGAACAGATACCAGAGAGTATTGCAGGCGGCAGGCAAAGATCCCCGAGTTGGGCCGAAGCTCCAGCAGCTGATGACCAACGCTGGCTTTGTCGACATACAGAGCTACACAGTCCCATGTCCCATGGGCCCTTGGGATCCAAGTAAGTATTGCGTGGCAGTCGGTCGTGTATGAGACTGACACCAGACTTCAGATCGAGCGGTTCTTGGGCGACAGGCACTCGCCATTTGTTCTGGAATGATCAGAGACGTCTCGCTTTATTTGTTCAGAGCAGTCGGGCACACGTCTGCCTCAGACTACGACACGCTCATTGAGAATTCCCAAAAAGAACTTGCACAGACTGATCTTCGACTGTACCTGAATGTGTAAGTAAAATTTCCTGCCGCTCGAAAGAACTGAAGAGGCTGATCTCGAAGCTAGGCATGTATGCCTCGGACGGAAGGCACCACGTCGACGATAACGGGACTCATGTATATCGATACATGCGTTGTGTCCAGGTGCCTGTAGAGCAGGTGAAATTCCCGATCTGCAAGTTATTGAAGGTGATCTCGGTATCCTGGCTACCGACTTCTGATTCATCATGTGGGCTCCGGATAACAGCCTCCGCACAACAAGCGCCAGCGCGCCCATTCACACGTCCGGCACTCTCGGTTCCTGCTTCGCCAGTGGGTATTCTATGATGAGCAGCTCGTGTGCAACGAGCCCGAAAAACTTCGGCAAAGAATGCACCACGTTTGCAGTTATGAGAGGTAGAGGAGCAGACCTTGCTATTCTGTTCGATGGGTGTACTGCGTCAGAAATGCGGACTACTTGTTGTGGATCTGGACGACAGGATTGCACAGCATACCTTAGCCGCTACAGGTTCCGGTACTTCGGGAGCAAGAAGGGCACAATGCCGCTGCGAAGTCGAGCAGTAGATGAAGTTACTATAAGGTTCCTGGCTCTGGGACAATTGCCGCTTCCTAAACCACATGTGTAAGCCTCAATCCCGACAGTATGGTTCATAGATTATGGTAGATGGCGAACTCTATTCTCTATTCGTGGCATCATCCCAGCGGACACCACCCAGCTGGAACGATTTGAGGTAGCTGCAGATGTGAGGCGCGTGCTCGCATGTCCACCAGTCATCGATGCGTCGGAGCTGGCCCACAAGACATCATTCTAAAGCAGAACGTGCGGCCACACGCGTCTTTCCCCAAACTCTAACGATGCCGTACGGTCAATGAGCGGTTGATGGCGTCGCGGGGGGACCATTCCCCGTTGCCGCTGTGCTCAAGCCGCATAGGCCAGTGGGCACGTTACATGTACCTGTGATGAGAAAGATTCGAGTGATGAGCAAGATGCCGGTGAGTGTGTTACTACCCGCATATGCGCTATGGCAATCCTTTGGGACGTGATGCAGGATGTCGTCGAGAAGCATCACCGAAGATAGCATGCCGACTGATCTGCCCACCGTGTTTCCACCAACGGCTAGCTGGTGACATGACCAAACCATTGCTCGGCAGAGGGTCGACGCGAGGAGCGTGTCGCATGGCTGACCGTGCATGCGATCAGCGATGAACGCCGGGTCGCGGGTGACATGAGACTAGACCAAGACAGCGAAATCCTCGCAAGGGCGGACGGGCAATGCGAAGGAGAAGCATCAAGCTCGAACGTATACCGGAGGGACTCGTTCTTGTAAGAGACAAGTGAAGTCGTTTTAAAGGATTGCTTGACCCGACGCCGTGGATGATGTATCCATTTAAGCTCTACACATCCTGGTCTTGACACACCCCGGGGTTTCCCTAGCCTCCTTCATCACGGGCGGAACACGATTCCATATATTGCCCTGCGGGCCGGTACTCCAACCGAGATACCAATAGTTGATAATCTCTGCTCTCGTCCTCCCGTGCCGACCTCTGTGCATCACATCACTGTGCCAACCTTGGAAAAGTCTGGCTTCTGATCCATCTTGTCTTTCATTGCCACCAGCTCGTCATCCTCCCGGTGACACTGCAATGCATTAGTAGCGTCGAAGAAGTGACGGTGCACTGGCCCGGACGAAATCACCGCGCAAGACGTCAGCCTCCGGTGACCCGAGCAAGACCGAGACGCCGCTAGGCAGCGCGGAGTCTTCCCACTCAGGCAAGGAGCCCTCCATGTAGCCAGTGACTCTGGCCATTGGAGTCCAGAAAGCACCTGGTTGAGACGACACCAACCATACACCGTCCTCCTTCCGGAGAGTGCTGCATCGCACCGGGATCTCGTTAGAGCAGGAGCTGTCTTGGATGCGCTATTCCCGCCCAGCATGACGAGGCATGTAAAGATGAAGGGCGGCTGCGGACACGTTGACGATGCTCCGCGCACCTGAAGGCGGCGGTGGAAGGCTTAGAGAAGCCTGTGTCTTGACATCAGGAGCGTATAGGTTGATTCCGACAACGTCCTCCACAACATCATCATCCGTCGACACAATGGCACTGACCTCTGTTCTGTGAGTCGTCGTAGCACATAGGACAAGTGCATACCGAGCGGCGGCCTCTTCGTCAGGCCTCATTCATGCTGGCACGGTCCGTAGTCGCTACCTAGTTGGCCTCTGCCGTGAGCACCGGGAAGGTTTGCTTCCATTCTTTCCTCGCAACCTATTGCCTACCAGGTAAGCCAGGGACGATAGTCCTCCGAGCTCCTTCAGCCTTTAGAGGACATTGAGATGGACCTCCTATCCCACTCCGTCTGCCCGGACCAGAACAGACCTTCCGGCGGCTTCAAAATCGGTCCTGGTTGATGCAACCTATTCATCGGGCTTGAGGCTGTAGATTTTGGATGGACGTGGGATCGACTCGAAGGCACAAATCGCGACTGGGCTTCCCTGTGTTCCGCTCAATTGGACCAATGGCTGCAAGGGAAGTATTTAGACTGAGCTGGAGACTGCTTGTTGGAAGCCCATCGTGCTTGCCTTCATACAATATCGAGTCCGCGACGTAGGTAACATTGGCTGTGGCATCAATGAAACGTCCAAGACAAAACCGAGCGTCTCGCGTAAGTGAAGACCGTATCAACACGTCCGTCGAAGCCAGTATAGCTCGGTAAGTCTCCGGAGTCATAGCAATGATCCACTTTGGCTAAGGGCGAAAAGCACTCACAGTTCTTTCCGAATTTGCTTAGCTGAGAGGGCAGCATTTGAGGCTCATGAGAAGAACTACAAAACGTCGGTTGTCCGGCAGCATGCCAATGTTACCCGACTCTCATTATGTTGATCTCGGAGTTGGAGGATATCCAGCGCTCCGTTTCAGCTTTGTGTCGCCGACGCTCGCAGTCTTTTGCGTTGCATCCTGCGCATCAATGTACACGTGGCAACACGAGATCTGGTTGTGTAATAACCTCAAGAGTGCGGTCTGGTTAGACACTTTGTGACGTACCTATACACCAGGGATGCGACGCAGGTGGACACTTTCGGAAATGTGGAGCCAGAGTTGCTCGCTGCCAGACTTCACAGCTACGGCGCTGTCACCCGGAGCGAGGAACGCTCTTGGGACATATATGGTGTTGGAAGCGCATGGTGAATTGTGATCATGGCTCTCAAGGGAAATCGTCCGAGTCTGATATTTACGTCGCCGCCATCCCAACAATAGCCAACAACCTTTCAAGGCTCCCAAGACCACTGCTGCTCGTATCTGCCGACTCAGTGCCCAATGTTCTTTGTCCAAGGTTCAGTCTCGACAATATCACGGGTCTTCACTCAGGGATAAAAGCTTAGGTCGTTCCCCGAAGATTCATCGTTGCTGCACCGTTTCCCCTCGAACAGCTCTAACACGGCAGACTGTGTGGTTCCTTTCGAAGTAAGGCTAATGTGGACTCGTATGAAGCGACTGACATCTAGGCAGGCGCTGTGAGCGTTGACGTGGTGGTGGCATAGGATCTTCGGAGATTCGAGCCTGGGAAAATATGCGGTAATCTCCATACCATCCTTGATCAAGCCTACACAACACCAGAAGGCATCGCAGCACACTCTTCGAGGCCTCCAGCTCCCAAGCACGTGTTGCAGCCTCGTTGAGATGCGGTCACAGGCCCAGCCCGCGGCGCTGTAATGACGCTGTGCGGCTCGTCGGTCCATCTGCGTATATCACGTGTTATCTGATTGGCGGAGAACCGATCTCGCATCTGGCATCTGGCCGGAATCGTGATTCCGTTCCTGGCCGCGGTGATTAGATGTGCTCTCGGTGCTGTGCGCCATGCCTCCCCTCAATCGCAACCTCGCTGTCTATCATAGGCTCCAGCTTCGGCCAGGCCTGCGTGTCGTGTCTGCACAGTCGAAGCGCGCATATCAGTGGCACGGAGAGAAATCACTACACATAACTGGAAAATGGCCTTTCACCTAGACATCTCCAGCGACCGCGCGCAGCTACCGCCACCTGCAACCTCCACCGAACGCGTAGAGGCTTGGACAGTCTCCCAGGCCGCCGACGTTCTCGCTGCGACCTCGATATCTCGTACAAACGTCAGCATCGAAATTCCTCTCGACGAGCAAGCTCTGAGAGAGGAAGCACCACGGCCCCGGCCTGAAGCTGTCCATACAGTCTACAAGCGCCGCGAGCCGATTCGAAGAGACAGCTTGAAGCGCCGAGAGGCATTACAGAAAGGGAAAGAAGGAAGCAGACGTAGACAAAGATGGGAGAACGATCGGCTGATGGGAAATCCTCATGCCGAGCCACCACTCCCGAGCGACTGGCAAGTCCAGCCTACGCATCCTGTGCATAAGGTTCCATACTTCCTGGCGCCGCTCTGGGACGCCGGATATGCGCGAAAGCAACAGGAACGGCAAGAGCGCGTCCAGGCCAGCAAGCAACCTGCCAGCAAGGAAGAGGCCGCCGCTGCCAAAGTCACTCAGGAGCTCCGAGCCAAGCTGAAGAAGTCGAGAGGTGCGAAAGGTCTTCTCCAGGACTTGGAGGAGGAGGTACGCGGCTTCGTCCAGCAGTGGGAAGTGAAGCAGAAGGAACTCGAAAGCGAAGGCTTGATAGATCCCGACAGCTCAGACGAGGAGATTGTCTTCGTTGGCAGGAATGGAGCGATGAGTGACGAGCGCAAGCGAGAAAAGCAGCGCCAGCATTTGGAGAAGGACAAGCTCATATTTCAAGGCCTTCTCGATGACCATGGCGCTGCATTTGGTCGCTATCTCGTGCATTCGATTGCGGCATACGTGAGTCTGCCGTTTCTTTCGTGTTGTACTACCTACTGACATCCTGAAGTATGGGTTGAAAACATATTCCATCACGACCGGCAACCCAGCACGTCGAGAAGCCTACGTAGGACTGAAAATCGATCCGAAGACTCGTCGACCAAGTCTGACGAGAACGGAGATGATTCGCCCGCTGTGGACGGTGGTATGACCGCATTTTCATGATCTTGGATTATTGCATAATACATTGGAATGATTTATTCAGCTTGAAGTTTCGTGCTTGCTAGGCAGTCGCCTACACATACACATAGAGCTTAGCTCATGCTTCACTCACGAATGCACAGTTGGTGCATGGAGTCGTTTCAATGCAGTCTTTCCACAATTATCTAGCTGAAGCGACCCAGAGTTGAAGCTCATTCTTCTTCACACATCAAGGGGACCTGGAATTGCTGCAGTCTCGTGAACGACTCTGGTGAATGAAACCGGAACTGGTCCCTGCGCAACTGTCTCCAGCAGTTTTGTATTTCCCGACTCCACTAAAGCCGCTATAGCTCGATCACGTTTCATTCTGGCAATTCTTCGATCGCTGGTCACGACCTCTGGCATGGGAATTCAGCTCGTGAGAACAGAACTTGGGCCCATGAAGTCTCTTCTTTCGACAGCGCTAGGTGCCAATCGTGCACTATCGAGCAAGGTCTAGCTCGTTAGCCCAAGTACGTCAAGGCTATCAGGCCTAGTTTCGAGCTTCGAATTGAGAACGCTCACGAGGAGCACGAGTCGTGGCAACAGCTTAAGAGCCATTTCGCGACGAACTACAAAGTGCCAGTCTCCTGATGTCTGCCGACTGCTCTTGTCGCTGTTTATAGCATTGACGAGGAGCGCCAGAAATGGTGGGCCTCGCCCACCAAGCAGGCTCAGCTGAACGAGTTTGCTTTGGTAGGAGAGTATCAGAAGGTCACAGAGCTGCACAAGAGTAACAGCCAGACTAGCCAGGATGGTGCGAGTACGCAAACCAGACCGGGAACCGTGAGTGATCGTCGTCTAACGACCATCGATCGGAATTGATGATGCCTTTCGTTGCGTCAGATGGAGTCTGGGCATGCATGGGCTTGGAAAATCTTGAGAACTCGAAATGAGGGCACTATAGATGTGACAGTGAATCCGGGCCTGCATACGTTGGCAATCTGCCGTGTGAGAACTCGCTCAAACTTCTCTGGCTCACTCATGAAACTTCGCATCGAACAGTCACTACACAAGGTGGGAGATGATGAAATCTGAGGGACGTTGAACTTGAATGGTCTTAAGATCCTCTATGGAAAGAGTACATCGCTGCGACCCCGTCGGCCCGCACCCATACCACCATCAAAGTGCTATCATTACTCATCAGATCATCACAGCGCGTGTGCGCCCCCACACTGCTCGATCTCATATTCCAGGTCTGGTTGGAACTCCCAGTACAGTGTTTCCGGGTCACTGGCGTTCTCGTAAGTGTATTTCGCCGACTCTTCTGGTGCGTAGACCTTTGGGATCCCGTTGGCGGCCGCCGCCTCAATCTGGAGCTGTACCTCGCAACTCCGCTCCATCAATGTGTACAAGTAAGCAGCCTCATCGACCGTGTTACCAACAGTCAGCAGCCCGTGGTTCCGTAGAATCATACCCTTGCCATTAGGTCCCAGGGCTGCGGCAAGTCGTTCGCCTTCTTCTTGCGTGAAAACCACCCCGCCAAAGTCCTGGGGTCTCGATCAGCATCTCAATATCCGGGTTATCTCCAATAACCGCGCCATGCACATTTCCGAGCGAACAATGAGCGGACTCACCTTGTAAACAGCCTGCGCCTCTCCGTAAAAATACAAGACGTCCTGATTCAACATCTCCAAAGGCTTCGCAAACGCACTCCACGCCTTCCCCGCCGGGCTATGCGTATGACACGCCGCCACCACGTCTGGCCTCGCCTTGTGCACAGCAGAATGGATGAGGAAGCCCGCCGCGTTCGCTGGCCGGCTCGTGTTGCCACCGATCGCTTTCCCATCATAATCGACCAGAATCATATCGCTCGCCCTCAGCATCCCGAAGTGTTTGCCCAGGGGGTTGGTCCAGAAGGTATGTGGGTTCTCGGGATCGCGGACGGAGATGTGGCCGGACATGCCTTCGGTGTAGCCTTTGCGGGCGAAGACGCGGAAGGCGATGGCCATGTGCTCGAGCATCCATTTTCGGTGCTTGTCGAAGGAGACGAATTGAGGAATGCCGGGGAGGCAGGTGCCTTGTGAGATGAGTTCCAACGGAGTCTTTTTCCTTTGGACGTCTTGACTTGGTTTGTTATCGATTGATTTAGACTTGATGGGAATGACCTCGTTGGGAGCTGTGGAGGTCGCTGATGGAGCCATGATGGTACTCGGGCTGAAAGATGGAGTGTAGACAGTTTGATGAAATTGAAGAGAAGGATGTCGGCCAGCAACGAGGTTGAAGTTATGTTATCGAACAGATGAGGAGGTCGCTTGTTATCAAAAGCCTATATCCCTTCGCAAGTTGCGTCTTGCACGTACCCGGGCCGGCAACTGCTCAGAAAGCGGCCAAAGATGGTTGGGTTGGCCAAGCGGCGACGTCGGCCAACTCAATTGGAGCTCTCTACTTTCTCGCACGCATCTTGAGGTACGCGAGAGATCAAAGAAGAAGGTCTTCCCGACACTTACTATATACTGTTCCCGTGCTTAGCATGACTGCGTCCTTACTACACTTCCTGTACAACTGACTGATTCGAAGATCCAGGCTTCCAAAATATGTCAATCGTGAGTAAACTGAACGTTCAGAGGATGGATGCTTATTCCCGTAGCAGAACATCGTCGAAGCGAGCATAGCAGATTTGCAGCAGGCATTGTCCACTGGAGCCATCACGTCGGTAGAGCTTGTCGCTAAGTACCTACAACGCATAGCGACTTACGATGCAAGAGGTCCATGCTTGAATTCCATCCCAATTCTGAACCAAGATGTCTTCGACCAAGCTGCGGCGTCCGATGCTAGGCGAGCAGATGGCGAACTCCTCGGTCCACTTGATGGAATTCCGTACACGCTGAAGGATAGCATGAAGTACAAAGGCATGACATGTTCGTCCGGGTCGCCAGCACTGGAGAACGTGGTGGCAAATGAAGATTCATTCGTTGCGGAACAACTGCGTAAAACAGGTGCGGTCTGCATAGGAAGAACCAACACGCCACCAATGATGGCCAGTGGTATGCATCGAGGCGTACATGGAAGAGCGGAAAGTCCATATAATTCAGAATATCTGACAGCTGCATTCTCCTCCGGCTCATCGAACGGTTCTGGCACATCGACAGCGGCGTCGTTCGCAGCTTTCGGGCTCGGCTCAGAAACGGTCTCCTCGGGCAGATCACCGGCTTCCAACAACGCGCTGGTCGCATATACTCCATCTCGGACGATGATTTCGCCCCGAGGATGTTGGCCGCTGTACCCAACTTGTGATGTTCTGGTGCCGCATACCAGGACCGTGGAAGACATGCTGGCCATTCTTGATACCCTTACTGAAGTCGATCGAACGAAGGATGGTGACTTCTGGCGAGAGCAGTCGTATGTGGAGGTCCCTCACGTGCAGAGACCAGTGTCGTTCACTCATCTGAAAACTTCGTCCCTCGGCTCTTTGCAGGGCAAGAAAGTCGCGGCACCCCTGATGTACATCGGCGGCAATGACCCCAAAGCGAAGCCAACAGTCGTTTCTCAGGGAGTGATCGACCTCTGGAAGCAAGCCAAACGGGATCTCGAAGCTCTCGGCGCTACCGTCATCGAGACAGACTTTCCTTTGGTCACTAATTATGAGGATGACTCCGTGTCAGGGACTGCCAACAACGTCGTTGGCTTCAAGCCTGACTGGAACAGCAAGGAGCGCGGCGAGCTTGTAGCGTATCTGTGGGACGACTTTCTGAAGGAGAACGGCGATCCAAACTATCCCGGGCTGGGCTCTGTCGATGGCAAGAACATGTTTCCACGACCAGAAGGCTATGTTCCAGACCGTTACATGGAGACAAAGAACTTCATGAACTATCCCGGCTTGGTTGAGACCGCTCGGACTCGTCCGCAGGGCAAGACTATTTGGGATATCGATGGAATCGCAGACGCTTTGCCAGCCTTAGAAGCACAACGAAAGCGAGATCTTGAGGACTGGATGGGCACGCGTGGCTTTGATCTGGTGGTTTTCCCAGCAGCCGGGGATGTGGGCAAAGCTGATCTGGACACTAATGATGAGAGTGCTCGACACGCACTGCAGAATGGCGTGAAGTATTCGAATGGCAATCGCGCGGTCAGACACATGGGCGTCCCTACAGTGTCAGTGACGATGGGTCTCTTGGATCAATCGAAGATGCCAGTGAACGTGACTTTCGCTGGAAAGCACGGTTCAGATGTGGATCTTCTGAGGTATGCCTACGACTTCGAGCAGCATACGAGGCGCAGAACCGTACCGCCAGCAACGCCTGTGCTGCCATCGGATCATGTTCAGGCGGTTTCAAGTTCGATTTCAGAGGCTGCAGGACCTGCACTGAGTTTGCAACTCAGAAGCGCAAAGCGGATTGACGAGACTGAGCTCGAAATTGCAGGGTCTGTCTCCGAGGGCACGATATTGGAGGTCATGGTCGATGGCAAGGCGCTACCAAGCTCTGCCATCAGTCGAAGTGAAGGGCGATGGTCTGCAAAGGCCTCGTTCGTGCCGTTCGAGCCTCCAAAAGCTCTCTACGGTGGGTACGGAAAAGTCGTGAACAACGTGATCGTTGTAGTCTTGGCGAGACATGGCAAGAAGGCCGCCGGCAAGCTGGTATTAGTCGACCAAAAGGCAAAGATCTGTGAGTAAAATGTGGAACGGAAGCACGGACAAGAGTCAAGCAGATGTCTCATCCAGCGGAGAGGAAACCCAGAAACACCTCGCTAATCTAGACTCTATTTTCATCCGTGACCGACGTGACAATCGTACAACAACGTAAGCCACAGGCTATGCAAGAAAAAGTGAGCAAAGCAACGTAATGCAAGTGTTGCAGGTATCGAGAAGTGAATGTCGTCAACCGGGTCACAGACCATGGTTAATGCCTAGGAGTCCACAGGTTGGTCAGTGGGTTGGGTTTGTAGATATTATGTTGTTCGACCTACCATCTCCGACGAGATTGACGACGGGGTTAAAGTTTTGCCATGCGCAATCACTTGAGATTGCTACAGAGCTCTCCGCGACTGCAACGACCGTTCCGTTCCGCATAATGGAGACTTCCGGTGTTACACCGTCGCCCGACACGTATGCCGGAAATGGTACCATGCCCATCGATGGACCACTGCTGTCAGCCTTGAACGTCCAGTACTTATTGCTGCCCACCGAAATGGAAATCGTAGCGGCATCCTTCACAAGAGCCCATGCAAAAACCGCGTCTTCAGGGAAGTCGTTGTTGCGGATGCCAGTGGAGGAGCCGCCTGTGCAAACGGTCGCTTTGGGATGAATGCGATGCCAGAACACTACCTGGTCCATGGTGATGGCAGGCGCCTTGCCAGTCTTCCACCAGCTAATGTAGTACTTGGCGATGATTCGCCAAGCAGCATGGTTCTGGCCCCATACGTATGCGCCCATGTCGCCGAGCTCGACGTAGTCTTTTGCGGTAATGTCTTGGGATGGAAGGTCGCGAATGTAGTGCGACTCGCAAAAGTCATTCCAAGTCAAAATTTCAATAATGTCCGGCTGGACCTCACTGTTGCTTGTGATCTGCTGGAAGCGCTTGGGAAAGAGTACGTCACTGTACGCAACCCATGAGTCAAGTGCATTGCCATTGTTCAGGTCCTTGTACTGCCAGGGCGACATGGCTGGAAGCTAGTGTCAGCCACTTGTTCTGTTGAGACACGGTCCCTTGCCTGACTCACCCATAATGTAAGGACCCGTCTTGCCGGCATTCTTCAGTGCGCTCTGGAACGCTTGGTCGGGCTTTGCAGTGATGTTGCTGTCAACATCGAGAGGCCACGCTTGCCAGTTGAAATAGCCATCGATCGAAGGGTATTCGGAGATCAAGTTCGACGCAGCGGTCTTGGGGTTATTGTATGCGTCCATGGAGTAAGTGGTCAAGGCAGGCGCCAGGGTGATGGCGTTGTTCCAATACTTCATGTTGTCCTTGAGACCTTGGAAGAAATCGTTGCCGTAGTATTCATCGACTTGGTCGCCCCCGTAGGTCGAGACGAGAATGTTGCTGTTCCACCGGTAGGTGGCAGAGCTGCCGGCGTATTTGGTAATCATTTCCTGCATGAAAGTCTGGTTCCAGTAGTAGTCGCACTCTGTGTAGCTCATATCGAAGGAATACATGAGCTTGAAGCCCATGTCTTCTGCCGCGGAGAAGGCATCGTCAATTCTATCGACGACCCAATCCTCGTTGCCTTGGCAATTCGGTGGGATCCAGTTGAGCGCGAAGCCATCAATGCCGACCTGCTGAGCGGCTTCGATGTCGGTCTTCCACATGTCTTCATCGTATGCGTACGAATTCATCATCATGAAGTGGGCGAACACCGAGGCTCCAGACGCCGTCTGGACGAGCAGCGCCGATACGACGGCGAGGAGAATGGCAAGCATCGTGGTGGAGTGTATCGATGTAGTGTCGATGTAGTGTCTCTGGTACGTGCCGTCTGTCGGTTGCTGTTGTGGAGAGAATGGATGCCGCGCTCTCAGAGCAGCTGGCAGTTGTGGATGGAAGTGATGGTGATACTGGTGGTATTTTCCGAAAGGAATGGACGCTCGCGATGAGCTTTTTGAAATGAGTGACTGAATGAAGGAGTGTGTAATAGCACCAGGCCAGACCTCGCAGAGGCGTGTTGATGGCTATGCCACGACTTGCATATGGACCAAAAGGGTGACAGGAAGGGAAGAAGTAGGTGTGCCGGTGTCAGGTACTTCAACGCCATGGCCGAATTGACTTGGGACGTAGTAAAGCAGACGGCCCCACCCGCACCTCCTGTGCAGCACGCCGTGAGATTTGCGCGGGATGTCGGACGGCGGGCGATTCGCAATGCAGGGATTTGCGGGCTGGTCCGCCGGGGTTCCTGCATTTCTAGCGTCATGCGGGCGGTCCCGTCCTGGCACGAAACTCTAACCGACGGCGCCGGTGTGGTTTCATGTATACTCATGCCGACCCTCGGCGGCAGCAGGCGCTGGCCTCACTTCATTTCGGGATGCACGCGGTACGGTCGATGGTCTCGAGGTGCGCCATTCGTCCTGCGGCACTGCAGGATCCCTCCTGCCTGACAACCATGTGCTTCCACTGCTCCACCGTTGATGCATATGGCGCTGCCCAGGCGCACGCGTCCGAGGATTCGTCACCACGGCTCGCTCGAAGAACATCGGAGGCCTGTGGAGGATCTATCTAGTGAAGACTAGCCCGGGGTGCGCACACAAAGTGGCTTCGCTGAACAGATCCACGTCGCCCTCAAAACCGGTTGTCCGCGGATATGAAGAGCCATCGACCCAGACAATGTCTGACCACTAAGCCAGCAATTCCGCAGATGAACTGCATGACCAGGATCTCCAAGGCAAGCCGGTCCTCGCGCAAAGGACCCCTCCACACCAACCAGAGGTTCAGGATGGTCATGTTGGTCGCCTCTGTGACCCGCCCGGTGTGATCCACTGTGATGCGGATGAGTTTGAGCTGGTGTAGGATTTTGAGCACTTCGCCCATCCAAGGACGGAGCGGCTTGTCTACAGAAAATTCCGCGACAGATGGCTCCCTCAACCCGGTACTGGCTTTGAATTGCGGCAGTCGATGCCGTGGGCAAGGCACCAAGTGAAACAACTGCGGTGCCGAGTAGCAGAAGTTGAAGATTTGGGGGATGAGCAACAAGAGTAATGTCTTACTGAAGTGTCCGAGGATGCCGACCACGGCAAATACCATCCCAGCAAAGTAGCAGTAGGTATCGCCGACGAATACCTTCGCGGGAAACCAGTTATGATTCAGCAGTGCAAGCGAGACTCCGATGAATGGCAGGAGTAGGTAGATGCTGAACAAATGCGACTCCGCTGCTGGATGAGGTTGGGGCACCGTCGGAGAGAGGTACAACGCATCGTTCAATGCAATCAATGTCGCAATTACGATGGATTGACCGACTTCGATGCCATTGATTCCAGCCAAGATGTTGATGCTGTTGGGACAGAAGATCGCTATGGCAGCCATATAGACATAGTACAATCCACCCAGATCGATGACCTCGCCCAGATAGCCACGCAGAGGGAACGGTACCACAACGTAAGTGACACCAAAGTCGACGTAGTACAACCCAAGCATTGGCAGCGCGGCAAAAGCTGGGATGAAGAATTTGTGCCTCCATCTCATGTCGAACGAGTCGTCGAGAATCCCAAGCAGTGTCGTGGAGGCCAACGTTCCGTATGCGAAGCCATAGGAGGCGAGCTGGAATAAGCGGTTAGTTGTGTTGCACTGCATCAAGGAGAAGTCGTCCCGCAAACCTTTTCCAGTGGGAAGCGGTGGAGAAAGCGCCCTGTCTCAATCTGTTGTGCTTCCAACACGAGATCCTGGTCATCACGTCCAGACGTCATTTCCGCGATAACACGCTTAAACGCGAACGGGAGGAAGCAAACAAGTGTGAGGAGATATACTAAGGCGCATATCAGACCCATCATCTCTGGCCTTCGGTAAAGTCAGCGGTAGTGAGGAGGCAGGATTTGCGGTGACGCTCACAGTTCAGGCTCGTGCTTCTTTCCTTTGTCTTTGCCCTTGTAGCCTCTCGCCAGGAAGACATCGCCAGTCCATCTGATGACACAGTACGAGAAGGCGTACGCGAGACCACTGATAGCCAAAGACGCGTAGATGGGTTCTCCATCGTTTCGCCAAGAGCTTGTCAGTACTGCTAGGCACGCTGCCGCATGCACGCCCAGCGTGAGCACCTCAGACTTGCTCAGCGGCTCCATAGCGATGCTTCTTCGGTGTGAGTGAATGAGCGTCCCTCCATGTTGTCACTTTTTGAGGGTGTGTCGAAGGAACAGGACAGTTGTAGCGAGCGACCCTCGTAACCTTCTAAACTCAATTTGGCGTAGCCTTGGCAAAGAGCGGCGCCCTGAGCGTCAACTGATGTGGTAAGCACGTGCAGCACATGGCGTTGTGCAACCTCCAGTCCATCTGTATCAACTCGTGTACGATGTTCGAATGATCGGAGGACATCCACATTCATTCCAACAGCATGACTCCAGTTGTGCTGCACTAGCTTGCGTGCTGCTGCATTGCGGACATCCGTCGTGTCATCAACATGGCTTCCAATGGATTTCACCGCTTCTCACATGGCCACCAGGACCTGCTGTTGGCCATCGACTACAATTACTATGGTACCCGCATGGCCACTGCATCTGCCGACCATAAAGTCAAAGTCTGGGACCGCAACGAAAAGAGCGGCCAGTGGGTCGTGACGGATGTATGGACAGCACATGATGCTGAAGTAACCAACGTGAAGTGGAACGGACCGTTCGTAGGCGAGCATGTGGCGACCATTGGAGATGATGGGTACCTCAGGATATGGCAGGAAGACGTCAATGAAGCCCATAATTCTGGACGAAGATTCAAGAAGATCTATCAGCAGTTGACCGAGACCGGCCTGCCATATATGTGCCTCGACTTCAAGAACATCGGCACCGAGACTTACTTGGCCGTAATCACTCGCGATGGGCATCTGACCGTCTGCGAGCCGGAAGACCATGACGATCTCTCCGCATGGCACAAGATGTGGTCCGAGCCTCTGGTCAGGCCGCCTCCTCCGAGGACCGAAGAGACTGGATTTCGCATCAGCTGGCACAGGGAGAAGATACCAGCTTGGCCAGCAGTTCTTGCAGGCTTGGACCGGAAAAGCCTCAGTCTCGCCGTGGCTATCGGTCATTCCGTCAAAATCTTTCGTACCGACAAGGAACGAAAATTCTACATCGCTGCAACTTTGGAAGGGGCAAAAGATCTCGTCCGAGATGTCAATTGGGCGAATGGCAGCATGCGAGGGTTCGACGTGGTCGCCACTGCAAGCAAGGACGGTTTCATCAGAATCTACGAACTCCACACTCCTGGCGCCGCCTCTCTTCCTACATCTACGAATGGCTCCGCATCAGTTCACGATACGCCTCATACACATACCCCAATTCCAAGACCCGCTCGCTCAGGGATTGGTGCTGGACTCGCTGGAGGTGCTCGTGGCAGACGCGACGACAACGCCAGTACACCGGGTGCGGTCAAACAAGAGTCCAAACTGGTGGCGGAGCTAGAATCCCACAAGCAGACGCCCTGGAGAGTCTCGTGGGCCCCCATGGGCGACATGCTATTATCGACAGGAGACGATGGCGCTAGCCGTGTGTGGAAGAAGTCTACCGAAGGTAAATGGGTCGAAGCCGCGGAGATCGATGCCATTGAGAGAACATGAACGACATTCGCCCCTACCATGCAGACTAGTGCCAGGAGTCGCAGTCGCTCGACAGCCCGCACGTAGCAGAATGGAATCCCGCAAAGGTGAAGCTTGCCGCGAATGGCTTGCTGCACGATATGGCAACGCCAGCTTCATGCATTGCCAGCCACATTTGGGGTCTAACACGGCATTCCCCAAGGTCTCTTTGCTATGGTCCAGGCGCCTTGGACACGGCCGAGTGGGCTGCGTGGAGCGTGTGGTGACACAACTTCCATGCCCTTGTAACCAGCCTCCTCATTCCTCGGAACAGACAGCTATTGTGCACCTCTTATATTACAACCTAGTGCTACATATCCGACCTCTGTGCGATGCGAGGCAAACAATACAGAACTCCTGGGTAGCGCGCATGCCACTACCCACGTGGCTCGCTTGCGTTCCCAGACGCAACAGCCGCTGTGGTGAGGAGAGAGCGATATTCCACCTTACGCCATGCCAAGTTTCGAGCAATCTATACCAGTACCCTTCCAAGCGATCTATTCCAACTTCCCACCTCGAGCCATATCACATCCAAGTTCGGTTCTATCATGTCTATTCAAGCTGCTTCTGGAAGCGCATTCTCAAGCCATTGTTCAAAACTCCTCCAAAACCAAAGGCGGGAACGATACGGCACATTCGCGCCAGACTGCTTTTCAGCCAATCAATGCGAACTTTGTGCAAGCGATCGCCAAATGGTGTACCGCCATTGCGGTTGTACAAATCCAACCCGAACAAGTGAAACGGTGTGCTCACAAGCTGGATAGCCGCCGGGGCAAGGAATTGCGCGGCGGATGTCCTGCTGATGATCTTCTCAGCAGCCTCGCTCATCGGCAGGCGAGGCGCGATCATCGGCGGCAGATTGAACGATGCGAAGATTGTCATCGAGTCTCGAAGCGCGAACAATGCGTAGGTGACCGGCGGGACGGGTCGGTTGGAGGCAGTGCCGAACATCTTGGTGAATTGGCTGTCTTTGATCATCGTCAAGCTGAGGTTAGCAGCGCTGGTTGCTGCGAACTTCGCTGGGCCGTGAGTGACGTGGCTGGCAGGTTTGGAACGAGTGGTGGATTTGAAAGTATCGAGTAAATTCGCGCTAAGATATGTGCCGCCGTATACCATCACGATGAGAGCAAAGGTTTTCGAGGTGAGGTACAGATGAGGTCGGAAAATCAGCTGCCGCATGGAGTTCTTGATCGAAGTCATGAGCTTCTCTTTCCCAGATGCATTCTCCATGATGGCTCTGGACGTTCGTCATCAGCAGTGCCCATCGCACAGTCACCCTTCATGCCAGCAATATTTCTTCACTTACTTGTCAATCATGCTCACAACGGGCGCAACCATAGCTCCCGCCGCAGCTGCACATCCCGCATCAACCACGAGCCTCTGACTCAAGTTCTTCGTATTCCATTCGGTCTTCTGTCCTGCCATCGATCCCATCTTGGTATCCACTGCCGGAGCAGATTTTGCTTCAAGTCTTTCACCGTCCTTACTCTTGCGACTAGTTTGCGGTGCTATATCCTGATGCTGCTGATCTGCGAGACCGGCAGCCATACTCGTTCGAACCAAGATATCTTGTTGTCGCTGTATTACCAGGCATGGACAGCGCTCTGGTGACCCCCCTGACCCCTCAGTGAGAGTAAGGAGAGGAGTTCGGTGTGAGGTATGTTCGGTTGTGTTGCGCTCGGTTAAAGCTCTGCGCGTAGCTCTCGATGACGGATGTAGAGCTGATGTAGCTTGGGTTGGCGTGAGTGATTTACTTAGCCATTCCCAAGTAACTATGTACCCAGTGGCTGATGACGATGATGTTCGGGAAAAGAGCCTGTTGACGACCTCACGCCTTTTCAATACAAAATTTCCACACTGCTGCAGCTGCGCTTCTTTTCGCTCTGGGGGTAAGCTCGGCCGGGCAAGGGACAATGGGTCACGGCAAGGGCAAGCTGACCGGAGTCTCTTCCGGTCACCGATTGGTTGCGGCGAATGGCTATTTGACCACCGCGCTTCCGTCTACTGATGAGCAGAATCTACTATACACAGACTGTTGAGCATGCTCGGCAGTATACGCGTTGGAGCACACCTTCTCTTCTCGTACACGATGACACTCTTTGCTAGTTCTGCGGCTTGTCATCGGGTGACCGAATCCTGACATTTTGTTCGGGACGGGACCGACGGAGTCTAGCTCACACCGCTATCTTTCCCGCGAGGTCCAGAAGGAATGGTGGAACATGAATGGACCTCTTTTAGGGATGGTATTTCGACGAGCGGTGAAGTGAAGAGCTGATGTACTTAGAGGAACGAGGGACATCGACAACACCCGAGAGCACTGAAACTGCTGTGCAAGCGAGGGATTCGTGCTCAGCCTCATAGCTTTTCGTAGATTATCTCTGCAGGCCAACAATCCACCAACGTCGCTCATAGCATATCGCTGGCGTTCTGTCGGCTTCGTATGAGTCTACCTAGAGGCACATCGTCCTCATCATAGAAATCCGCGACTTCGTCAACGCCAAAATCGGCCAGACGCTCGCCTTCCTTGTTCCGCCATCCTTCCTCTCCTGCGTCTGACCCGTTCTGTGAGCGTCTAGGGTGCAGCTCATCAGTGTCAGAGTTTTCGTCGCTTGCGACCGCGTTCTCATTTTCGTAGTACTGCTGTGCCTTTTGGCGAGTCATCTTTTCCAGACGCTCATGAAATGGCCGCCTCCGCAAGACATACTCGCCATCTGCATCCATGAACCGTGCCTGATCAGCAGCCTGTCGCTGCTTGAACGCGTCAATATCCCATGTTTTTGTGAATCCATCACCAACAAGAGGTTTTCGTTCCACACGAAAGAGCCTGTCTGGATCTGGTGGTGGCCAAGGTTTGCTTGGATCTGGTTGTTTGGTCAGCAGAGGATTGACAAGCAAGGCTGCTGACTCCCACCATCTATCTCGTTGTGCTCAAAGTTCAGCCCGCTTTGAACGCTTGGACTTTTTGCGAATGGCCAGAACCAGCTCAGTGGGTTGCTGCTTCCCATGCCTTGACAAAAATTGGCCCAGATTCCCACATCCCACGGGAACTCTTGGTGGTCGACACGCACCCTCGCACCATCTGGCCCCTCAAGGTAGCCTCCAAGAACTCTCGCGCGGCGCAACAAGGTCTCGTGGCGCTCGATTTCCCAGCCCTCGATGGTCCAGGTGTTGACGGCGAGTGACCAGAGGGTACGTCCAAGAAGGAGGATGAGCGCAAACAGTACGAAGGAGTTTATAGCACACAAGAGAAAAAGATGCGCTAATTGGAAGACGGAGGGGCCCAGGTACTACAGAACTCCACATTAGCAGCTTGACCGTGTGAAGTACACCAAAGGTCAACTCACACTTGGCAGATGTCGTTTCTCCCATAGTACTGCAGCCCTCTGGAAGAGAAAGTATTCCAAATAGATCATAGACGCATCGGCGAAGAACAAGAAGCGTATGAAATGCGGTATAGTAATATGAGAGACACAATTTGCTAAGAAATTGTTACCTACCGCTGGACGCGATCTAGAGGAAATAGCCTACCTGTCCACACGCAGTGATGGTCCATTTTCATGACACATCTTTCACGGATCAGTATGGGTCAGTAGCCGGCCCGAGAGGTGGACAGGTTCTTACCGCTGGCAAGTCTTGCAATGGTGGGCTCTGGGGGGCTTGAAGGCCTCGCACTTCCTACACCACCGATTGCTCTGGGTCGCTGCCTTAGTGGCATCTTTTGTGTCTGCTGAGTCGACAGCATTGATACGATCATGCCAGTCTTTGGGAATGCGTCCAGGGTCGGTGAAGCATGTTCTCCAATAGCATATCAAGAGCGAGATCACAAGTATGTTGAATAGGTACGCGTCGCCTTTCCGAAGTGTGCCGGGTTCAGTGTAGTAGAAGAGCCATTGCGAGGTGTATGCCAGGAATGCCACAAGACTCGTGACACCAGGAATCACGAGCTTTCGCAGCGGCGTTCCATCAACCAGCCCCATTTTATGCGTAGTGAGCGTTGTACAGATGGAAATTGAAGTCAGGAGAACAACACGAGGAGGTCGTCCTTCCCAGCCGGCGCGGGCTCCGCTCCACTTTCTCACGGCCTTGTGCGTCACCCCGCCTCGCACCTCCGACCGCCGACTGACTTCCTTGCTCAGACGCCTCTACCAGGCCATAGACACCAACGCCGACCACCCGGATCTAGAGCACTACCGACAAGCGCAGAACCGCCGGCTGATAGCACCGCTACAATTGTTGTGACCAATATACATACGCGACCATTCCAGACAGCACCATCACACCGTGAGCGCAGACCGGGAGGTGAAGGACTCGCTCGAGTCCTGCGGAGGGCCCAGCGCTCGAGATGGCACGCGTATACGCAGATGTCAACCAGCAGATGCCGCGCGCATATTGGGACTACGACAGTGTAAACATTAGCTGGGGAGTCTTGGAGAACTATGAAGTGGTGCGGAAGATTGGTAAGACGCGCGCATATCACAAAAGCAACGCGTGGGATAGTGCGCAGAGATGCTAATGGAATCCTTTTGCAGGTCGTGGAAAATACAGCGAGGTATTCGAGGGCGTCAATGTCGTTAACTACCAGAAGTGCGTCATCAAGGTCCTGAAGCCGGTTAAGAAGAAGAAGATCAAGCGTGAAATCAAGATCCTGCAAAACCTCTCAGGCGGTCCGAACATCGTGGCACTACTGGATGTAGTCCGAGACAGCCAGTCCAAGACTCCAAGCTTAATATTCGAACATGTTAATAACACCGACTTCCGCACGTTGTACCCGAAGTTCCAGGACTACGATGTGCGGTACTACATCTACGAACTCCTCAAAGCGCTAGATTTCTGCCATAGCAAAGGCATTATGCATCGAGATGTCAAGCCTCACAATGTCATGATCGACCATGAGAACAAGAAATTGCGACTCATTGACTGGGGTCTGGCTGAGTTCTACCACGCAGGAACCGAGTACAACGTGCGAGTGGCCAGTCGGTACTTCAAGGGACCGGAGTTGCTGGTGGACTTCCAAGAATACGACTACAGCTTGGATATGTGGTCACTAGGTGCCATGTTTGCCAGCATGATCTTCAGGAAAGAGCCATTCTTCCATGGAAACAGCAACAGTGACCAGCTGGTGAAAATTGCCAAGGTCCTTGGCACTGAAGATCTCTTTGACTACCTTGACAAGTACGACATCGAACTGGACGCGCAATACGATGACATTCTTGGTCGATTTCCGAAGAAGAGCTGGAATGCATTCGTAAACTCTGAAAACCAGCGATTTGTGAGCAACGATGCAATCGACTTCTTAGACAAGCTATTGCGCTACGATCATCAGGTAAGCATCAAAGCTGTTCATGAAAGATGACAACTTGTAACACTTCCGTAGGAACGATTGACTGCCAAAGAAGCCATGGCGCACCAGTATTTTGCGCCTGTTCGTCAAGCCGAGCAGAACGAGCTGCAGAATAACAGTACGCACCAGTGAATGAATTGAAGGTCAGGCCACAGACCACACCCGCCGATAGGAATGATCTGCAAGGTAGAACGCATCTAGCAGCTCATGACTTCGTACATGCTGAGGACGTCCAAAACTCCTATAAGGCAGCCGATAACTCGAGAGAAGTCTATAGCGTTATGTGATACGTGACTACAACCGTCAAAGGTCATGGGATCGAGGATGCCATTATGAGTAGAAGTGCGGATGAGCTTATTTGGATTCGTTATCATGTGTCTCGCAGCAGCAAGGGAGTGGAACATCAGACCAGAAGTCGCTAGAACCCGAGGGTCACTTGAGAATGGGCCGACAATCCGCTCTCCTCGACATACAAGCGATAGAGAATTCTTTGAAGATCTTTGAGCTTATCAAAATTGAACGCTTCGTCCTTTGTATTCACGATCCAAAGGTGCGTAAACGCAAAGTCACTAACACAAACAGCCAAGCATGATGCGATGCTGTTCGTACTAACAGCGTGTAGTTTAGCCCATCATGAACGTCAAAGCTTCGTGCGTCTTCTTCTCAACGTAGAACAGCGTGTCCAAGCCACCTGTTTGTGTATCCTTACTAGGTTCACTTTTGGGCACTGCCATCATGTTGGGTCCTCATGGGTTGGCGTTCAGACGTAAGCCTGACAGCCAATGACTCGTAACGATCTTGGCTTTCGAGGTATCGATTGAGATTGTAAGATGCAGGATTTGTGCCATCACAACGATCTCCACTGGAATTTAGCAATCCGTCTCTACGGACAGCTGTATCTGTTTCCTGGGTCGATGGCTGTAGATCACTGCCAAGCGTTGCAGCTATACTGCGAGGAGAACCATTGCCACTGGACAGCCATCAGTCAGACGGTCAAATTATTCCGAGGAGGATCTCATTACTCTCTTGAACCACTGCCGCCGCCCTCGTCTGGAACGAGCTTGCGTATTACGGCTAACGACAGACTCATGCGCACTTCTCGAGTGTGGGACTGAATTCTAATCCGCGGCAGTGAAATGAAGACTTTGTATATCTCGCAGGTCGATCTTTGGCCTAGAAAAGAACTGGATTGAGTGTCTTTGCACTCTCTTTATATGCCAGGACGGTATCTCAGTCCGCCATTTCAGCATGGGCGTAAAAGCACCGGAAAATGACGGTACAACTCCTGCCAGCCTCTCATTCGAGTACGGCACGTCTCATATCGCAGGATCCTGTCGAGAAACCCTCGTGAGCAAGACTGTCTTGCCGGCGTTACTCGCTGAAGCTAAACAATGTCCTGCAGATGGCATGGCACGGAGCACTATTGTGGACCGTTTGTCGTTCATCTCCAGCAGTCGACGGTATGGCACGAGTGCACCTGCATAGGCCTTAGCCAGTGACACCGTACTGTCGCTTCGGCAGGGTCACCGGACCTTTCGCTAGCCAGGACACGCTCTCTCCCCTGCTTCTGGATGACTAGCAGTATGCACGAGCCCTTTTTCGCTCGATCGGCACGAGATGGACTCAAGCGCGTGGTAGGGCTATACCCTGTGTACCGACACTTGAAAGCTCTCGTTATAGCTCCAGGCGTAATCCTGTGACCAGTGACGATCTCAATCGGTGATGGACAAACTATTCCTGACCCTAGCGCAACAAGGCCGGTTCAGTCTGCTCGGTGTCATCCCGATACTAAGCGGTGAAGTTCGACAATAGCAGAATTTGTAAATGCGGCGGTCTGCTGCAACAGGCCTCAGCGCGCACATCTTCTGCCTCCTCGGCGACACCTGTCCGCGACGTCGCGTTCAACCACGGCTTTCACAGAGGAACAGCCCTATGGGCAGCCCGCCTCCATCTTCCGGCGACAGTGCCGCTACCCGCCGAACATTCTTGTAGGCGCTGATGAATGCTCTCATCGTTTCGGACAATCTCTTCCTCTCGCCAGATAAAGAAGGTGTATGACGCAGCCGTGTCTTCGCGAGCGTTTCACCAGGAACCAAGTTGACAGTGCGAGGCCCGGATACTTGCAGCAGACATGCAGCTCTTCACCATCGGAGCTGCCGAGGCGAACGAAAGAAGGCAATCGCATCGACGCAACATGGGTCATTATTGGTTGGTATCTCCTCTCTGGCAGTTCATCTGCGATGGCACGATTCTGACGCCGCTTTGAATTCAGCTGCACAGAGACACAGCTCCTGGCTCTTCATGAGCAGGACTTGGCACGATGATATGGTAAGGAACGACTATAGAGGATTATGGCCGCTCTACCTCGAATCAATTTTATCGCCGCTGCTCGAAGCATGAGTCGTGGTTTCCCGAGTTCGAGAGTGAATGTGCTCACCCATGACCTAGAGCCATTTCAAGCACTGACTGCGCCTAGCCGGCAAGTCTGAAGAGTGACCGAAGACAGCTTTGATACGTCCCGAACCACCGCGACAACGACAATCCGCGGTACAAATTCCGGTAAGAAGGGCCAAGTTCCTATACTCCCCTCTCCGATGCGCTCGATATCGGGAGGCTTTTGCACTGGTATTGCATACTACATCACCAGCCATGATACAAAGTGCACGCATATAACCGCGGACTGGGGAGACATAGCTTCGATGACTCTGACAGACAAGCCAACGCAGCATTCTCCTTTACCCAACACGTTGTCAGGCCGGCACTGAGGCTAGGCGGCATCGCAGGAGACCAAAGGGCGCGAGGTAGATTTTTGCCAGATCCTACACCCCGGAACGATCAGCTCTGTATCAGTTACGTCGTTGCATTCAGCAGGGCGAAAAGTGGCTACGTGCTTTCAGACTTCGGCTGCATTGATGAGCCCCTTGTAGCGTGAAGATCGTGCAGTCATCCGCGATACTGTCAACAGTGACGGAACTTTGAATCTCTGGAAACAAGAACTGCCGATGCACTGGTCGGGCTCTTGATGCGCCATGTTTCTCTTAGCGTATGCTGCAGAAGCAGCCTGGACGTCTCCATCGTTCCATAACACTGCACTCTGATCTGGATGGGCCTCACGAAAGACTAACTCGGGAGCACTTATCTTACCACAGAGAAATTGATTTAGATCTTAAACATAGAGCAGAGATCCTTAGGTTCGTGCGAATCCTTCTCACTTTCTTCATTCTCATTAGGAGGATTATACTGGCAAGAACATAAGACATGTCGCCACAATGTTGTGACTCTCATCGCTCCACGACCTTGATGCACGTGATCGTTAATATGGAAAGGAGAGACATTGTCATTATTACTGATTCCCCAAATTGACAGTATGCGAGTGCGTGACTCTTACGAATCAGGTGGAGATCAAGCCGACAATGAGTTGTCCTGTTGTTCATCGCTCCCCCAGTGATTTCTCCGATGTTATCCCGAAACACCTTTAGAAATAGCGCTTGGAATACCATGATGGAAGCAGGAACGCCGATTCAAGCCAGTTTTACGAGTTCGGCCTGATGACGAGAAGGCCACTCCTGTCGAAATTCAACATCGCTACCACGCCACAAGAGGCGGAGTCAAGCACGCAAGGCTGCGTACCATTCACAGGACATCGCACGTGACTCGGAACTGGCAACAACACGATCGATGCTTCACCTCTGAAGATCCCGGTTTCTACTGCGTCCATCAAAGATCCCGCATCATGAATGCGATACGAAAGAAGCTAATGCACGTGATGTGCCGTACAATGGACAGATTCAGGCACATACTTGTCCGCCATACTGTTTCGGCAGTAGGGTGCCGAAGCAGAGCTGCGCCGAGACGTCAGATCTGACCCGAAGATCTTGTCGCCCGTGGCTGGCTGTCCGAGCCTGGTTCGTCCCGCAGGTCGCTTGTCACAATCAGATGTACCTCGTATTCTTGCTTAGCTCATATGTGGCTTCGGATGATGTGCCCGGCAGTTGATTGGGATGCCTTACTGTAGAGGTACCTCCGTAGACTCGAGTACCGATGCTCTTGACGGACGGATACTGAACAGAAAATGACGCCTTGTACTGACGAAGATTGGAGTGATTCCCGAACGGTAGAGAAGAGATCGGAATCCATTTGCCGTGTCGATCCTAGGCAGGTGAACCCATCGTGGCAGCCTAAGTACTGGCGCATGTCGAAGAATGGGTAGAAACCCGGTATCCTGGCTTTCCCGAAGGACATCCGTTAGCGGCAACTGGACAACACTCGTGCGGCCTTGAGAAGTCCCTCCGAAAGCAGTGAGGGCCGCACTGGGAAGGTCGTGGCGCATGGTGTCCTGGTCAGGACTATCTTGTCGGCCACCGGCGTTGACTCAACGGTCGACCATTGATCACATCGTGATGGCACTAGAGACGCTGGGCATTGCGCCAAAAAGCCCAAGCTTTGGATGCTTCTGCGATCCTATGCGGCTTCAAGCAATGCTGCTGTGTGTGAACGGACACTGGCAGTGCCTGCGTTGAATTTCGCCACACACCTCCATGAGCCATGGGCCTATCACGGATTGAACTGGACGACAGTGTCGGGCGGGCTTGGCTAGAGGAGAAAGTGGTGCCGGGCATGCCTACATTTGACCAAAGGTATCATCTTCAAGATGCTCCCCGGGGCACTGTAGGGATATCCATGCGCATCCGAGTGACTTCCAGTAGTGTTCAAGGGCGCACCTCTTGCACAACGAGGGTGAATATAAGACAGTGTTCTCACCTTGGTGTAGCAGCGCCAGCCGAGATTTTTGAGGCGTCCCGAGATTTTGTCGTAAGGCTGCAAGGTAAGCCATGCTAGTGTTTATCAAACAAGCTCATGACGAAAGCGATCGGGCTCATGCTCAACACGACAACCACGAGATCAAAGCCAGCATGATCAGGCAATTGCATTGACTTCCCGATGGACTGCCATTAGCGTCGAGTAATGGAGAAGCCTCTCAGTCGTGGTAGAGCAAACGACCCTGAGGATGGGTACGTGTACCCTACGACTCTCCCAGAACATCCTTCCTTGCATGGTGATCGTGGCGACAAGCTGCTGCGGCGTGTTTGCGCAGTCGAGGAAAGGATGCGTCGCTCTCCCAAACATTCATGGCAGGTCCAGCATCGTTCGCACTGTCATGTAGCGATGCCTGCTCATCCGACTGACATCCAGTAGCGCCCTAGGGCTGTGGTTTCGCCCATCTGGTGATTCGACATCGCTTTTGCCACTTCTGAAACATGGGCGTTCTGAGAAGCCGAAGTTCACAGGGCATACTGTCCAGGTCTCTGTAGCATTGTAGCCGGCTCGTGCTACCCAGATTCCTTGCGGTACAAAATATTTCATTGTGTCTCGAGTGCTCGCGAATTTGGGCAAGCAATGTCCGAGTCTGAAGAAGCACAGCTTTGTACTGAGCAATACAAGCTTGACTCGGGATCTCAAGGGTCTGGGAAGCGCACTCGATAGGTAGCACCCAGATCTGACCTTGCCTGATTCTCAGCTCGGCCCAAGCTCTTGAAGGAGTATGGACTCCGATAGAGTATAGACATAGTTACTTTGGAACTTCCCAACGGCAGCCGGCTATCAAGCCAGCAAGAGCCAGGTAGATTCCCGAAGCTTAAATGCGTGGCTCCTGGTGTAATAGACATGGGTGCTGACCTGGGACGATCCCAGCTCCCGGGAATTCGGAGATCAAGATCAGAGCATTCCACTCGAAGTGGACGTTGCATGAACCTCGGAATCTGATGCCCTTGAGCGTCTGCATACAACGATCGCGGACACCGCTGGAAGATGATACAAGGAGCATGCCGCCTTCATTTCGTTGTTAGCCAAGTTGCCAACAGGAGTCAAATCGACACAAGGCAAGCTGGTCCCAGTGTTTGCGTGAAGGATGAGGAGGACGCGTAAATGCGGTTACGTATAGTGGGCAGCCGATCCGGAGATGTCACAAGGCTGCAACCATGTCCAGTATCTGACGTGCCTATGATATTTAGTCGAATGTCGGAGAATGCATCCTAGTTGGCATACCCCATCTCTTCATGTCAAACGGGCAGCGCGTATGCGCATGCAGTCGATCCGACAGCGTTCACCCGTGGTCTAGATGGAAGAGACGCAAACCAACTTGACTTGCCATCTTGAATCTGGAGCCGGATAATGGCCACGAGTAGAGTCACGAAGTGAAAAGACGCCCATGATGGCCGGGGATGTACCGCGTACAATGTGCTGTTTCTCAATCGGGATGCTGCACATGCCTGAGCGGATACACCCATTAGTTTACGAGCGCACGTCGCCTGTCGTTGACGGCGACAATGATGCGTAGCCAGCAGCCATATCCCGGATATCGAAGGGGCCAAGGCGGAGAATGACTCGGATCCAGTCCGAGGACGGATTTTTAACCAATTTCGGCCCAGGTGGGCACTTATCCGCAGGCCCGCACCATGCTGCGCATAAGATATGGATGCCGGCACAAACTGTAGATTCCTGGAGCCGGGACATGCTTACCACTTGTTGCAAACATCAGAGTCGAGGTTGACGAAAATGGGCACTGCACTTGGAGAAATGCAAACATTTCTTAGCGTGCCTGCGAATCTGTCCAATCCTGTGCAGTCGTTCCTTTAGACATGTATCAGTGCAGACATGAGTGGGTTACGTATAACCTGGTCTGACGCCGGGTTTGCATGTACCTCGCTGCATACTGTAAGTAACACGAGCACTTGTACGAATGCCGCGTTGGAATGCCGCAGATCCCAGCTTCGACGAACGCGGACTTTGCAGCATCGTCAGAGCCTTGACAGTGACGAGGAATTGGTGGCTCTCGGAACGGTATTCCAATCTGAAGACATGTTAGTGCGCGGTTCCTGCTCGAACTGTGGCTCAGTGTCTCAACGCCCATTTGCTTCTGTTGGGCTATAGAGACTTCACAAATTCGGTCAAATCAAGGCCTTGTTGTTCCAGCGCAGACTTTGAAGTTAGATATTGCACCCGGGGGGCTTGTGGCACAGTGGACGCGCATGCAAGTCGACGTTGTGATGATAACACCAGACCAATGCTGTTGCAGACGCCCGATCTCCTGTGCGATGCCCTAATCTGGACATTGAAGATGTAGTCACGGGACCACAATACCATATTGCGTTTCTATCTGAAAACGGCCCGGTCCATGTGTACCCAGGAATTCCAGAAGTCGGATCCGTTTCGTAAGCGGCCTTCTTCCCAGCGTGTTTGTTTGGAATACATCACAGCAGGTCAGGAAAATCCTCGCGACCAATCTGGAACTGGGTTAGGCTCGCTGTCCGCTTGTCCGAAGTCAGCTAGTAGATCGGTGGACTGATGGTACAACGCACTTCGTTCTATTTGATGAGGTGCTCGACGCCATGCCGTCGTCTGGATTGTTGTGGGCGACATGTTGCATGAACACGAGTTCGCGGGCTGCATCTACACCTTGTGAGTCGCTCAGATAGTTGGTGCGCTAGTGGCTGTACCCTCTGATATGCATATTCGGGCAGTGGCTGGCTGAAGACATCGCCTTGGGGAGCAATACTGACACATTGTGGCATCTCGATGTGGTTACTTCTTGGTCGAAGATCTCGACAGGCCGCGGAAGTCGGTGTGGAGGGTCCAGAATCACGCGTCCGATATTCCGGATTGCACTGAGCTCGATCAAGGTCCAGTCCTTCTGGAGTTGTTCGGAAGCTGCCCAGGCCGCCGCCATTGCAAAGGCGTTGAAGAGCTTCCAAATCTTTACCGGTCTTGATACCCAGGTTGCTGCAGTTTAACGCAGTCTACAGATATGGCTGGAGGCGATGGATATGATTCATCAAGATGAGCTGGACGCTAGCTGCCGTATGCGTGCAGTGAATGTGGCTGGCTGAGTTCTGACTCCCAGCTGAAGAAATTCCGGTGACCAGTCGTCTAAGGCAGAGATCTCAGAACGAATCTGGAAAGACCAGAGAAGCCAGAAAAGCCCATATCTCTTTAGGGCAGAGCGGCTTGCCTTGATCACACGCCCATTGCAGTAAACGATTGCCAACAAGCAGTCCTGCCAGATGTACAACGTAATTTCTGACAGAGACCCTTTTTGTTGGTCAAGCAGTCATGAACATGGGGGTCGAACATGAATTTGGTGTATTCTTGGGTAGGAGTTACCAATGGTGGCTTGCTTACACGAATGGGCGCGGCACTCCTGTTCGCCAAGGCTGCGACACATTCGGACCGGTCCAGACTAAGAGCGGACTGGTTTCCTCAATTGCCTCCAGCGAATGCGAGTTCGTCGAGCATCACAGCTCAGGCTTGCACACCCTCCCAAACAGGTGAACAACACAGTCGACAACCCGAGGCCTGCAAAAGTGCTAGCATCGTGGTATGGTTGTGGACGTTGACCCTCCGGATGCTTGGGCAAGCTGAGATATTGTGCGCATCGATTGCCATGGCGCAACAACTTCTCTTTGCTATTGCCCGGGTCGTTGAGCTTCACGATTAGTGGAGTTTCGCATCCTGGGTTTCTCGATGCCACACAGCCTGTTGTCTGGTGCCGTGGCGCTCTATGCACGGCCATATGCATCGCAGACAGGGACACCCCGACTCGTCCATCTCTCGAGGAACACTTGAAGGCGTTCATACTGCAAGATCATTCATTGTATGTAGCGGGGGACTAGCGGATGTTCAGGAGTACTCGGTGACTCCGAACATTGGCCAAGTGATCGACAAGATCAGCATAGGGCCAAGACGGACACGCCGTGTAGGTCTTCCACGCAGGACGGACAGCTGCGATGCGACTTGTCCAGCTGATGGAGTGCTATATCCGCTTCAGTGGCGTTTGTTGCGTTGCAGTGAAAGATCCGCGTGGATAAGACCCCTGACACGCACGCATCGCGCATCTTGCCTGCGAGGGACTTATGTGTGGTGTCCATCGGAGTTCGGTACCATAGTCACCCCATTGCCTGCTCCATACTGTTGTGGACCAGAAGTCCAGTAAGTCCTCAAGCGAGGTATTTGCATGAACATCAGGACGCTCCCTCAGTCCTTGCCGCCCAGTGTTGCATCTCGACCACTCGTGATCTATCCCACGTGGAAGAAGCAGCTGCTATGCCCTCGTATGGATGAGACCCATAGGCAGTGCAACCGCAGGTCGGGTAGAAAATGCCCAACATGGTAGAATGAGTGTTCTTCTGAAGTCCTGCATGCCACTGCCCAGCCCAGAACAGTATCCTGCTCTGTGGCTACTTGCGATTACGAGCGTTTGCAAGGTGTGATCAACCTCCCAGCTCACGCGGAACAACGAGGTCCCTTCTGTGATAACCCAAGAGCGGTGTCATCAATGAACACCAACGCACTGATGCAAAAGCACGCGCAGCGTGCGTGTACCTAGGTAGGTACTGTATTGATTGCATGTGAGTTTTAACAGTCCTGCGCCTGACGGACAATGTGAGAAGCCTTGGCATGTTCAACGGGGGGATCAGAAAGCGGGGCGAGCGGGTGTGGTCGTGTTCATAGCACGTCTCAGAGTACACTATTTGTTATGACCCTGTGCTCTACTTGTCCCCTCCTGATCGAGGGGCACTCTCGGATTGTGCGTCCGTGCTGCCATCAGAAACCAGCGCCTCAAATGCTGAGACTCTCAAGATACTTCCTAGCAACCTCAACAGCAGCATCGATCTTATCAGAATTAGTGCCTTGACCAAGCGACGTAGCACCCTTGCCGCCAGCCTTTCCACCCACCAGATCGGCGACCTCGCTTGACCATTTCGCAGCATCAGCGCCCTTGCCTTGCGCATCGGAAGAAACGTGACAGCCATGAACCACCTTGCCGTCTTCGGTCTTCCCTAGTAAATAGACGGTTTTGTCCTTTTGTTTGTTACCAATCACTTTCATGGTTTCCTGAATAACTTTGGAGCCTGCAGAAATCGGGAAGCTCATGACAAGCGTCTTGGAGTCTTTGTCCTTTTCGAAGTGCTCGTTGATCGCATCCAGGACCTTCTTGTTTTCAGCTTTTTGGGCAGACTTCTGCTGGTCCAAGTTCTCCTTGACAATCTTGGAGACTCGTTCACGAAGCTTGGCTTTGGTTAAAGCAGCGACCTCGAGCTTCCCAAGATCATGCTGGGCCTCCTTGACTGCAGCCTCCTTTTCTGGGCCGTATTTCATGCTTTCGAGGTGAGTGATCTTCTTGTTCCACTCTTCTCCGAGAAGTTGGATCCGGTGCGCAGTCTGTCCAGTAACGGCGACGATACGGCGAATACCCTTGGCGATCCCGCTCTCTTCAAGAACGACCAAGTCCTTGATCTCAGTCGTGTTTCTGACGTGTGTGCCACCACAGAACTCCACTGATACCTGCCGCCATTCTGGCCGCTTGACTTCCTCAAGCAGGTCCTCGACAGGAACACCGATTGACACGACACGGACGGGATCTGGATAGGTCTCACCGAACACAGCACGTACACCTTCAATTTGCCGCGCAATTGCGAGCGGCACATCTTTGGCGTAGACTTCGCTGTTTTGACGAATGTAACCTGTGCTGAGCTCCTCGATCTTTTCCAGTTCAGCGTCGGAGCATCCTTGCTTGTGGCTAAAGTCGAACCGCAGCTTTTCCGGAGCGACCAAGGAACCCTTTTGGTTGACATCGTCACCAAGAACTTCGCGGAGGGCAAAATTGAGGATGTGTGTTCCTGTGTGGTTGTTTCGTATCGGCTGCCGCCGAAGTTCATCATACTCGCTGAGAACTTGATCACCAACCTTTAAGACTCCGTAGTTCATGTATCCGGTGTGCATCACGTAACCGCCATACAGCTGAACATTTTGGACATCAATCTCAGCTTCGCCATCGATCAGAATGCGGCCTGTGTCGTTCTCCTGCCCACCTTGCTCGGCATAAAAGTTGGTTCGATCAAGGAAGACTCCAAACTGTTCACCTTCAGGTACTTCATCAGTGGATTGCAGGAACTTGCGACCGTGGTAGATGGCTTTGATGGTGGCAGTGATGTTGTCTCGCTGAAACTTAGGTGAGTCGTCAGTTTTTGGCACGTCCGCCATCTTCTCGAGTGCGTTGATGTCGTGAACATCAAGTTTCACAAGATCGGTGCCGGCCTTCTTCTCCCCCTTCGATGCCTCCCTCGCTTTCTCTTGGGCCTTGGTAACGTCTGCATCAATGATTTCCAGTCCCCGCTCTTCAGCCATCAGCTTCGTCAAATCCACGGGGAAGCCATACGTATCGTATAACCGCCACACGTCGTCACCTTCAAGCACTTTGGAGTTTTTTGCCTTGCACTTCTGGGCGTACTTCTCAAACATGTTCTCGCCGCGATCAAGCGTCTTTGCGAATGAAAGTTCCTCCTCGTCCAGAATCTCAATGACTTCGGCCTGCTTCTTCTTGATCTCCGGAAACATTTCGCCCATCTGCTCGACAAGCGTAGGTACGATCCTGGAGAAAAAACTGCCGATCTCGGTGTTAAAATACTTGCGCGCATACCGAGCCCCACGTCTCAGTACACGACGCACTACATATCCACGGCCGACGTTGTTAGGGATCCCGCCATCCGATATGGCAAAAGTAAGTAGGCGCACGTGATCAGCAACCACTCTGTACGCAGTGTCGATACCATCTGCATCCTCGTCGCCGAACTTGCCTTTATATTCTCTAGCGCCGGTAAGTTCTTGAATGCGGGCGAAGAGTGGTGTGAAGACGTCGGTGTCGTAATTTGAGGATCTGTCCTGTAGAATGGAAACGAGCCGCTCGAAGCCCATGCCGGTATCAACATGCTTCGCGGGAAGAGGCCTCAGCGACTTGTCAGGCTCTCTGTTGTACTGTATAAAGACGTTGTTCCATATTTCGATCACATTTGGGTCATCCTTGTTGACCAGATCTGAAGCATTTCGGCCTCCAATTCGGTCGTAGTGGATCTCAGAGCATGGGCCACATGGACCTTGATCACCCATCTCCCAGAAATTGTCCTTCATATCACCAGTCAGAATATGGTCGTCGGGAACTCCGACTGCGCGCCAGTAGTCTCTGGCCTCTGTATCGGGTTCCAGACCCGCATCTGCCTTGCCTTCGAAATAAGTCACATAGAGTCGGTCAGGCGCAAGGCCATAGACCTGGGTCAGCAGTTCCCATGAAAAGTGGATGGCCTCTCGCTTGAAGTAGTCGCCGAAGGACCAGTTGCCAAGCATCTCGAAGAATGTGTGGTGATATGAGTCCTTGCCCACATCGTCCAGGTCATTGTGCTTGCCGCCTGCACGAATGCACTTTTGCGAGTTGGCAGCACGTTTCAGCTTGGCAAAGTCCGAGTCTGGGTCTACAGTGCCCAGAAATATTGACTTGTATTGATTCATGCCAGCATTGGTGAAGAGCAAGGTCGGGTCTGCCAACGGAACAACACTGCCGCTGGGGACAAAGGTGTGGCCATTCTTGGCAAAGTAACTGGGCCCATATCAGTCAAATGTCTTCAAGATGCTGCGCGCGCCAGGGCTCGAATCGAGTGAGCCCGAAAGGCTGGAGATTCAATCGAGAAGCTGAGGCATATGGCATGGCAGGGCTCACGTGCTATAGCGACAAGCGCAGAATTACATGTACCTTGGAAACAAAAGGTTGGAAATAAAAGGTCCGAGACTCACTCAATGAAGGTCTTGCGAACCTTGACGGCAGTCCACTCAGGCTCCTGGCCCGGGGTGGACGCCATTGTGCGTATTGCGTAGCGTGACACTCGGATGGGTGAGGAGAATGGCGAGAGGCTGGTGGTGGTTCTAGAAAGGTACAAAAAGTTCGATGTGATGCGAAAGTGCGGGATCAAGCTCCGCCGCATGCAACCTCGCAACTTTCAGCCGCCCTCAAACAACACCTCCCCTGCGATGGTCCAGAGAAGAATGGCTGGAGTTGACTTGTAGTTGCGGTTTCGCAGGCGGTGACAACGAAGTGCAGTGATGGGAGATGCAGCCCGCGGTGATAGCGAACTCACCTGTGGTGGCTGATTCCAATGGTGGAGAAGTGGCAGTGGCAGTGGCAGGGAGAAAGAGACGGGCGGATGAGTCAAGCGTGAGCAGCGATGCCGAGCGCTTTGCGAAACGCTTCAACCTCCTGAACCTTGGTGAGTGCGCAGCGAACAGCGGCGTCGAGGTCGGGTGTCTGTACGAGCGTGTGTGGTTCTGACGGTCAGGTGTGCAGGTGCGATTGGTTCTGCCAACGGCGATCATCGCAACAGCAACTACTACATCCCCATCTCGAGATCGCCGAGTCCAGCTGCTGTCAAGGCGAACGGCGTGCGACCGACAGCACCAACCAGCTATGAGGCAATGCAAGTGGATGAGACGCGTGATCGCGTGTACATCCACAACCTAGATGAAGAGCTTGCGGACGTGGAGTCGGACGAAGAGAAGCTGATCTTTCTCCCGGACATTGAGAGGCACTTCAGTAAGATACCCCAACATGTTCTTACAGGGCGTCGAGAGGAAGAGCACGAAGGGCAAGAGCTGGTCCTCTACCGCGTGCCCAAGCCGCTTACGACTGGTGAGGGCTCGGATGCTGTACGGAAAGCCATAATAGCGTCACGGCAGAGAGCACGCGAGAAGGCGGCCGAGGAGGCACGACAGCAAGACATGAACTGCAAGTACCAACACGGCGATCACGAGATTACCGAGACGGCGCATGGCTACGCGAGCGGCTACGAAACCACGCAGGAGCAGGAGCTTGAGCCAGACGCGATGGAGATGGACTGAAGAACCTGAAGCAGCAGAGTATGGATTATGTTCGGCGTAATAGTGCCGTGTGTGCTAGGAAGGGTTGATTGGGAGTGCGGCACGATGGGCAGAACGCCTTCCAACGAGCGCTTGACGTTCGTTCTGCCACGCCGGCTACCGCTCACGACATTCGGTCCTCTCAGCCGCGCCTCAGACGCATCAGATGGTTCCGCTCCGCTCCAGTATGTACAATACATCTCTGAAACCGCGAGCGCGAGAGACATGGCTTGTATCGACTGATTGGAAGAAATGCCCGTCGAGCTCAGCCTGAGCAGCCATCAGATATGTCCCCTCCCTTGTGTGTTATCTACAGTGGTAGCATCAGCAAAGATTCCCAGTATCTTGGGCCTACGTGACGATCAATTCTCGTTATCTTCCGATGTCAGGGCCTGGCTTAGTCGACTCTTTCCGCAACCGCAACATGCTTGCGACTTTTCCTAAAACCTCATCGATACATTGATCCAATACGGAAAGAACTGGCGCCTCTGTTGGAGGTGCATCGGCGCTTTGCCATTTGCCAACTCAGCATTGCAGCATAACGGTAGAGCAGCATTCTTGTTCGCGGGCTGTAAAGACCTGACCTGCAGGTGTTCCTTCGTTGACGAGTACATCTGCTGCGGCTTCACACCTGCACATGTCCTCCTTCAGCTTGTCCTGAGCTTGAACAACGTCAGCAGCAGGCTGATCGCGTCCAGCTACGGAATGGTTGGATTTGGAATTGCGAGATCTATCATCGAGAGAGTGAGCACGTCGATAGCGCATGTCAGCACCACAGCGTCAGACGGGCATGCTTCATATTGCATGTATGCTTTGAGCCTGCCGATCGCCTTGCTTGACACTAACGTTGATCCACGTCAGCTCGCCATGGCACATGAGGCTTATGGAAAGAAGCCTGAGTTTCACCAGAGGCAGGAATCAACGCTACCAATGCTTGTTCAACCGCTGCCAAATGTTGGCCTGCTTGCAGAAGAAGCCTTCCCAGAGGGTGCTGATCTTATCTGAGAAAATGTGACAGGTTTCAGGACGATGGCGCACAATAACCCAGCATTCAGCGAGAAGAGCTCCTGCGTGTCAGTTCCTCACCGAGGAACGGTGCTGCAGGTCGACGTCGAAAGCTCAATCATAACGTGCGCTCGGCCAGCCATTAAAACAGATGCAGTTTGCTCGAATGTCGGTGAGGATAAATCTGGCATCTGAAACGGTGACCATGGAACATAATACGACATAATGATGGGTAGGTTCTTGAAGCTTGGCTCTGCATTCATGAACAGTCAATGGACAAATATGCCCAAGTGGAGCTAAAATCATCATGACCTTTGGTTAACTTCCGCAAGAGGCAGTCACCCAACGTAGGATGCGGACACTCGCTAGCTTCGATCATGATTCGGCCTGTCAGATTGCAGCACCATCGTGAATTATCGACACATCAATGCCAGGTCTTGCTAATGCATAGACTGCGTAAGACGTGCGGCACGGTGGGCCTTACTGATACAAGCTGTACCATGTGCAACACCCGGGGTCCTTCTCTGGTAGAACCTGACGCATGGAATATCATCGCAATACACGTTCGAGCGTGAGTAGCTACCTTTTCCAGACATTGTTACATGCTCGAGCTGGGAAATGGATATCAAAAACTCAGAAACCTGCTGGAATACATACAACAAACACAGGCAACCTGGCCTCCCATAGACTGTTGCACGAAACCCGGACGTTGTCAACAACGACCATGTCGATATTGCGAAGCATGTGGCCATCGGTAGTACCTTTCTAATTTGGGAAGTTACTCTGGAAAGTATAAATGCAATGAGCATGTAGATTCCCGTGGCGAGAGAGCAGACCTCACATAAAAAGAACCTTTTTTGCCCAGGCTTCGTAATGCATTGATAAGTACTGCTTTTCTTGTATCGTATTCCACAAGGTAGGCAGGAGAACACCAGTCAGATGATTGTGCATAGAGACCGAGCAGGACTGAAGTCAAGACATGGATGGCATTGAGTACGAGAGTGCTTCGTCATTCAAAGCCAACGTGACTACTGGCGAGAACCAGCCATAACGATCATCTGATACAAGCATGTGATAGGATGAATGACGAATCTGAATGGGGAAGAAAGGGAAATAAGAAGAGCAGCAACCGTTGCCGTGAAC
Source organism: Pseudocercospora vitis (assembly GCA_026120125.1). NCBI lineage: Eukaryota > Fungi > Ascomycota > Dothideomycetes > Mycosphaerellales > Mycosphaerellaceae > Pseudocercospora > Pseudocercospora vitis. Next base: position 78,968 of record JALRML010000032.1, on the reverse strand, counting down.
CTCTATGGGTGATAGAAATGTCATGAGCTAGCGCGACCCGCGTACCAGCCAATCGGAAGAATTGCTAAAAGCTCTGTCCTTGACATCCCAATCCCTTGATCAAGCTCGAAAGTCCAAGTCCGTAGTATGCTCTCTTGCCTTGACATCGACACCGTTTGGTTCCACATTATCCTGTGACCTTCCGCAATGCCCAAGAAGTGGATTACAACAACCGCACACCGCAAACATGTTCTACGACCTTAACATCCCATACTCGCCCGGCGACCAAAATTTACCAAGGACTCTGGCATTCCTTCACGAACTCGGCTACGATGTTGTAGCTCTCAATCACTCCATTTCCGGGAAGCTGCCAAACGAGTTTGTTCGTGACAGGGTAGAAGAGATGCCTTGATTTATCACTGACACACGCCAGAAATGTGGAATTCCCAGCGTGCTACCATTTCCCGATATCCCGGCTAAGCTCACAATCCTCCGCCGTGTGACTCTTACCCTCACGGAATCGCATACCGTCGCGCGCCTCGCAGCTCTGGGTCAGGAGTACGATGTTCTGGCGCTGAGGCCAATCGACGAGCGCACCCTGCAGCTCGCCTGCAGCTCTCTTGACTGCGACATCATCTCTCTCGATCTCACCCAGCGACTGCCCTTCTTCTTCAAGCATAAAATGCTGGGCGAAGCCATCCGCTCTGGCAAACGAATTGAGATCAACTACTCACAAGGTATTCTTGGCGACGCGCAGTCGAGGAGGAATGTCATCAGCAACGCGACACAGCTGATCCAGAAGAGCAGAGGCAAAGGGTTGATCTTGTGCTCTGAGACGAACGCTGGTGCTGTAGGGTGCAGATCGCCCTGGGATGCGATCAATCTGGCGACAGTCTGGGGGCTGGGTCAGGAGAGAGGATATGAAGCCATGACTAAGGAGGCGAGAAGCGTTGTCGTCACTGCTAGGTTGAGGAGAACGGGATATCGTGGTGCTGTGGACATCATATACGGTGGGGAGAAGCCGCCGCTGGTCGAGCAAGCGAACAAGCAGCATGACAAGGGCAAGCAGAAGAACGGACAGAAGCGGAAGGCAGAGGCCATCACTGGTGGGGGCAATGCGACGAGCAGTGGAGCGGAAAGGCCACTGAGCAATCGGGAGCGGAAGAGACAGGCACACCAGGCGCGCGTCGCTGCTGCCAATGCCAATAGTGCAAACGGATCGCCAACGATAGCGACGAACACGGAGAGTACCACATCGGGTTGAAAAAGGAAGTCGGGTGCATCACAGCTAATGCGCTGTCTCCATTTCGGATCGAGGGTGCGCCAGGTATACTTGGTTTGCGAACGTGCACCAGCCAAGACCGCATGCGCAATGGAAGCACAGGAAGCTTCAACGTTGGTCGGCAGAGCTCGATTGAACACCAACCAATGGAGTATTCAAGTAACCACTCTTTGGGATCTTCGCATACAACACTATTCAGAGTTGGACACCAGCAACACGATTCGGGAAATCTCATGCAGCTTCGCAAGTTTCTTATACAAGCTCTAGAAGTGGTGAGCTGCACCAACTCTGCTTTCTGGAACAAGCGTTCCGGAATCCCCAAGCCTGCAAATCAAACCAAATTGCAGCCCTGATACCTCTTTCACTAGCTCTCTGCTAAGCTTCGCAACCAGAGATACGGACTACTGAGCCCTGTGGATGGCGGCCATATCAATGCCACGCCCATGACTCGATGCCTTACCATGATCCAGCTGCAAAGCGCGCAGGGCTTGTTTACACCGGAGAGTGTGACGAAGCATGTCACTTACCGTCATTCGACAATGGGATTCGCCCCGACTTGCACACGCGTCCGCCCGTTCGCCTCCTCCCTTCACCAGTCACGCGTCTGCCACGTCGATGCCACGGTGTGGAATGGAAGTCCTTGGGTTTCGAGAACCTGTGACCACAGGACATATTCACAAGAGCTTTGAATATGGCAGATCATTGCGAGTGAAAATACTGAGGCTGGGTGTACGCAGCTTCCCATCTTTGCGAAGTATGGTCGACTGGAACCGCTGGAAGGCGGGCCTGCTTGAGGTCAAATCTTGCAAAGCATAGGAAGACGCTTCAAGATGGACGTAGCTAGCTTGCAATAGCATTTCGGAACCGCTTTCTGATATATGATTGATGTGACAGGTTCTGCCCTTGGTGAGTGAATGTGCATTCCTTGTCCTGGGCGCAGGACGCAGCACAGCAGGTGTACGTCACTCTCGCCATTCTCACATCGATTTAATTGAACAAACGCATCTTGACAACAAAAACGTTCGAACACTGTAACGCTCAGCTCCACATATACACCATGGCCTTCCGAACCCTTGGTTCCAAAGCAGCCGCCGCGCTGGACGAAGAACTCATGTCCACCGGCGCCTTCACCATTGACCAGCTCATGGAACTCGCCGGGCTCAGCGTGGCCCAATGCCTGCATCTCCTCTCCCCACCCTCGACATCTCCCAGAATCCTGATCGCCTGCGGTCCAGGCAACAACGGCGGAGACGGCCTCGTCGCAGCCCGCCACCTGCACCATTTCGGGTACAAACCTTCCATCTACTTCCCCAAACAAGGCAAGGCAGAGATCTACTCGCGGTTGGTCAAACAGCTCCAGCATTTGAAAGTCCCGTTCACCGATGATTTCCACTCCGAAATGGCCAAGACGGATTACATCGTGGATGCGATCTTTGGGTTTTCGTTTTCTGGGGAGGTGAGGGAACCTTTTCCTTCGGTGATCCAAGCGTTGGCGAACAGCAAAGTTCCGGTGCTTGCGGTCGATGCGCCGAGTAGTTGGAACATCGAGACGGGCCCGCCCGAGGAGGGACCCGGGAAGGGTTATATGCCTGCTGCATTGATCAGCTTGACGGCGCCTAAACCGCTGGTGGAGTGGTTCACCGGTCGGCAGTTTGTGGGTGGTAGATTTGTGGGTAGCGAGATTGCGGAGAAGTATGAATTCGATGTGCCGGACTACCAAGGGAGCGAGCAGGTGGTGGAGCTGGAGAGGAGTAAGTTGTGAACGATAGATGGAGATGAGATGAGAGGAGCTTGTGAGACTTTGCGCTCATGGCCACAGAAACGGACAAGCTGTCCATGATACGAAGTTATGAAGCGAATTCAACCCAGGCGCAGGGAAAGTGATCTCACGATGTGACTGATAGGAATCTTTGTCAAAGCGCCCCCCTGAGCCTCTTCCTTATATTCGAGCTCCCGTTCCAGTCATATCGTCGTGCATCGCTAAACTCCTCTCTGAATTAATCCCTCGATCCTGCCGAACGACTTTTGCAATATCCTTAAAGCGCCAGCGTACGCACTACCCGGCAGCACGCGTTTTGTAAACATGACCTAACAGAACAACACAGCTCTCTCCTGGCGCCCCCATCCTACGAGTCTACTGCCCGACTGACTGCCCACGTTACACTTGTTGTACTGATGATATATAGGCAACTCATTTCGTTTGGAAAAATTGTTTGAAACCTTAGCAATCAGCTTCATGTCATACTTTCAAAGGTAAGAGAGCTAGAGTTGGAGATCAGTACTAGAGCCTAGGATGCCGTTACACCTCGGTTCAATGACTTTGGTCCAGGCGTAATGCCGTGTGGTTTCTTCAAGCAGCATGGCAATCTGCTCTCAGCGTGGAAATGGCATTTTGTGTGAAGGACGGTTCTGCTGCAATTTTATTGTGGCCTGGAGTGTTTAGCAGACTTGCACGTTGTCAAGAGCAAAGAACAGGAAGCTTTGGTTCAGATCATATCACGGACTTGGGCAAGATTGTATGAGAGGTCTCAGTTGGAAGTGATCCATGGCCCTTGGAAACGTATTGAGGATATCGGCTACTCACAAAGAACATACAAGTCAGTACCAGCGCTATCGATTCAAGCTTTCGACACCGTGCCAGGTTTGCGACGAACGGTGAGTGCTGCAGCTGGTGGTGGCGAGTGGAATGGTCCCCACACAAAGTTTGGTGGCCGCTCAGGCAAATGCTGTATGTCGTAATTCATCAGCATGTAGGCGAACAGCATTTTCAGCTCTTGCTGGATGAAGAACCGGCCGGGACTGTGATGCATTAGTACAGGATTAAGGTGTTACGAAGATTGAGTCTTACCATGCGTGCCTGCCATGGCCAAAAGGCAGAAAGTCCTGAGATGTAGTGACGAAGCTCTTGCTTTGATTCTTGAGGTACTCTATCGAGTTCTTGTCTTCCGGATTCGCAGCTTCGTAGGCCTCTCGATCACGAGAATACCGAAATGCATCGTACTCGTGTGGGTTGCCGTAGACGTCAGGATCAAAGTGTCGTTCTTCAGCTGCTATGGAAACGAGGACGCCATTGGGAATGTGGTAGCCTTCGGGAGTGGTAACACCCTCTGGCGCCACCACCTTACGAGAAATCGCGTAAGTGATGTTCAGCAGGCGCATGCTCTCCCGCAACGCGGAATCGGCTCTGACAAGCTTGTTCACGGCCTGCTTCGACCAGACACCATCATACTCACGAAACACTCGTTCCGCTTCTTCGCGAAGTGCTTCCACATACCCAAGCTTCGGATCGGAACCAAACAGATCGATGAGCGCCGCCGATATTGTGAGAAGCGTAGTGTGATTTGCTGCGAACTCGATGGCCATGAGACACCTGGAGACCTTGTAGGGCGCCAGCTGATCATATCTGCCCTCCTTCTTCGCGGTTCGAATATGCCAGGTGATGTAGTCTTCTGGGATGTCATGGCTTGATCCTCGTTTGGACTCGTTTTCCTCCATCTCTGCCATTCTTTTCTGGAAATGCGGTATCACTGCCTTCGCGACCTTCCTGTGATGCCAATGGTTTGGGATGGCGACAAGAGGCATCAAGAATGGCTTCAAGATGTGTGGTAACAGCTGGTTCAGGAAGAGGCAAAAAATGACAGAGTTCGCAAAGTCCCGACCAGCCTTGAGAAATTGCTTGTCCTTGCATAGAGGTTGTCCAACGAAGAAGTAATTGCTGATGCTGGCAACCTGATGTGTCATTGTGTCTAACACATTGAGGGTCTTCCATTCTTGCGTGTTTGTGCCCCAGACCTCGTCGAAAGAGTCGATAATGCCTTGCCAGGTGCGAGGAATGACTTCACCAACCTTCCTGGCCATGTTCTGGTGTACTACATGCTCATGGTACAGATCTTTGAGGAGGACGGGATCTGTGAAAGCATATTCACCTGCCAGATTTTCATAGTGAGCTTCACCAACACTCAAGACCGAATCGGGCTGCTCAAGAATCCATGCTAGCTGCTCATTGGGAAGTACCACGTGCTTTGATCCGAGCACATCCGGGACGAGGTGGGCCTTGCCATGTTTGCCGTACTGATTAATGTCAGCGCTGGCGTTTGGCAGTACCAATGACGAGGCTACACAATACCTTTTTGTAGCCTTCGCTGAACCAGCGTCTCATCGCAATCAGTGCTCCCCAGGACGCTAGGTAATCAGCGCCAAGCCAACTGCTACTCCTACCAACCCATGGCAGATTGGGCAGTCTCCGCCTGCTTCCTCCGAAAATCGATCCCAAGGTCGTCAAAAGCCAGACTGCGAATGCGACAGCCACCACGGGATGATTGTTGATGAGCTCCATGGCTGCGTAGCCGTTCTACAGAGTGGCTCAAGGGCCCTCAATATTATCCGCAATGCTGGATCCGTTCGTGCTCTGGTCGTCTTCGATGTTCTGGAAGATGGATGACGCTATTTTGCAGTTGCAGGACAAGCCGTGCGTTTCCGAGGACGATACGAGCTCGCGATATCCGCAAATGTCTTTGTGGCAAGCAGAGACCACCAGGACAAGCAAGCACCGTGTAGACAGAGGCGTAGGAGCTCCAGTCCAGACCGGAGGCGCTGTTCTCTCTACGCTGGTCGAAGAGTGCAGTAGATGCTCCAGATTCAGGTGCAGGTGAAGGATGAGAACATGTCTTATGCGATGGCTGGCAGCTGGACGTGGAATCAACAGGGTGGTGCTCTCGCCACGAGCTGAAGTCTAAATCGAGGTGTAACAAGCTACTCTGCCTCATCGACTCGTCTGTATGGGCTGAGATATCGGCATGCTCGATTCCCGCTTCACTGCTGAGTCCTGCCTGTCATCGGCCCAGCAGGATTCAGGGTTGAAATAAGCACCGGAGCTGCTGGCTTCCGGCGTGGACAGAGTCTCGCGTCGTGGCCATTTTGGGTGGTGCGGCCGACGCCAATTGGACGCTGGATCGGCTCGTGCGATGGAGGGCAGGGTAGAGTCGGTAGAGTACCGCAAGTGCATTTTCACGCGCTTACATCCTGGCGGAAAGTTATTCGGCGCCAGAGTTCGCGTTTCATTTCCTTCACCAGCGGTTCCGCAGAGCTAGGATTATCCTGTACAGCATACATGTACATCATAAGACTTTCATCTTCGCCAGATCAACACGTCGTGTGTCGGCCCAGATGAGCGATGGTAGGTAACGGTTGACGGGGTCTGCGTGGCTGGAGAAGATCTCGCAGTCGTTCTTTAATAATAATATTCATTGGAGGGTGGAGAACATGGCTAGCGCGAAAGAGCTGGGAACGTCGCAGAACCTCCACGATGGCTCGAAAGACAACGGGACAAGAGCTGAGGGTCGGAATCCTTTGCGCGCTGCAGAAGGTGGAAACCAGCGTATAAGAAGAGTGCCCGTGCCCAATGCGAACGGGCCCAGGAGGGTAGCTGCTCAGAACGAAGCGGAAAGAGAAGCGCCAGGTTACGAGCATGTGTATGGTAGGGAAACACATCAGTCTACACAGCAACACGGTGTTCCCATCGCAAGAACAGAGGAGGAAGCTGGCGGGGCTCATGGTGGATCGAGCCATGCGGCCGAAAATGCCAAAACGGCGGTGGTGAGCGAAGTCCAAGTTCCTCAGTGGGAGCATGTCACGGCAGCAGTACCGAAGAGGAAGGCACTGAATGTGCAATATGTGAACGATGGGGTTGAGGCCGCGTCGCCGCATCGATTGTGCCATGAGCCGCACGCACGCAACGTCAAAACGGCAGCGCTGGCAAAGATTCAAGCCATCTTTCCTCACAGCAACCGACCTCGCCACCACAACTCCAGCCTTCTCGACAAACTTCTTCAACCACATAAGAGGTACTTCGGACTCTCGAGGAGAACAATCATCATCATCATCCTCGCAGCAACCATGCTCGCCGTCACTGCTCTCATCGCTGGTCTGGCCGCAGGTCTCACCAAGTCTTTGTGAGCTTTCCCCGTCTCAATTCGAATCACTGGATTGTACTGACCTGATATAGGCCAACTTCTCCACCAGCCCTGCAGGCGGGCGCAAAAAATGGATGGGTAACATACAATCCATATAGTGGCGGTCTGGGTAGGTCCTCCGATCACAGTTCATATCTGGCAATTGCTGAATCGTGAAGGTGCTTGCGGCGACCCTGGCTACGACTCCCAGTATATCGTCGCGATCGGTCACCAGTTCTTCGAGGAAGGCCCTGCCAATCCGAACAAGAACCCGTATTGCGGCCGCATGATTCGTGCACAGTACAAGGGCAACTCTGTCGACGTCAAGGTCAGCGTAGGAGAGCAACGAGTTTCTTTGGCACACTTGCTAATATCCCATTTTTGCTTTGTAGGTCATCGACTCTTGCGGAGCTTGCAGCAAGAATGACTTGGACTTGTCCTGGGCCCCATATAGCGCCCTGACTGGCCTGGAGCCAACTCATGTCGACGGTGTCACCTGGGATTTCATCTCCTAGACGTGGGAGTAGACATGCACAAGCGCTAGTACTGCAGAGCTTCATACAGGCCAGGAGGATTGGGTGACACGGCATTACGAGAGGCGTTCGTGGATATTGGAGTCAGGGAATGCCGCAGCTAGGCTAGTACCATTTACAGAGATACCCAGGTCAAGCGAAGGGGTTTGATGTTGCTCGTTTCACTACCAGTAAGCAAAGCTGTCTTAGAACCACCGCCTGTCTGGGGCTGACTGATGTGCACACGATGTCCCTGTGCGCTTGTGCAGTGCTGAAGCCTGTTTGACGTTCTTGTGGCCCGATGACCACGTTGTCAAGCCGGACACGCATCACGGCCTCTGATTTCAATTGTGCGCGCACTGTCGCAGATGACGTGAGGTATCATGCAGACTGTGAAGTCGCGCCTTCCTGGCACATCAAACGAGGGACCCGCTTTCCCTCGAGCACGAGCAAGTGAAGCCCACATGCAGGACAGCGCGATTGCCTCGCGTGTTCTGCGCCGCACTCGATCATCTTCCGTCCAACAGCGGCGACTCTGCACTTACTCCTCAAACATACCTTACCATTCGGCACCTTGGCGGAGATTCAAGTCTGAAGGGGCGCGGGTGCCTGCTTGCCTCGTACCTCATTTATCGCCCGTATCAATAAAGCGCACTGGACAAGTCGAATCCTTGATCACTCTCGCCGACCGACAAACACACCACCACCGCGCATTCTTTGCTACACACATCACGTACGCCCACGAATGCAGAACGACCCGCAGCACACCTGAGCACCGGCTCACTCTTGCAACAGAACATGTCATTTTATCACGACCTCAACGCCACCAATAGCTACCGCAAAGGCATATTTCTCGGCGCGGCCGTTGCATTGGCCGGACTATGCAGCATGTACCCAATGGCGTGCTTCAAGAACTACAGCTCCAAACACAAAGCCAAAGACAAGGGCAAGAAATCGAACATGGAGGAACTACAGATCGAGTCGGAGGCCCTGTATCGAGCGGCACATCCCAGGCGGGTGCGACATCGTTCCCATTCCCCAGCGAGAGTGGCGCATGTTCCGCATCACCATCGGCGTCACCATTCTTCATCACGACATGGGAGCCGCCCTCGTCAGTATCGGGGGAAGGACGACGAAGATCTGGAGGAGGACCACTATCGGAGCAAGCGAAAGCCTTTGAACGACGCGGACCTGGACCGCAAGCGCCGGGACCGTCATCATGGCCACCCACCACCGAGGCGGTACCATCACAGCTCCTAGGACCGCGTGCTGGCACCAATGCCGACCTTTTAGTCCAGACGCCAGGTTCCGTCGACAGCTACAGATCAAGTCAGCTAGCATCGACAACTGCTCACCTTCGGTCCTTGGTTGCCAACTTGCCCACGCCTGGATCTCTGCGCATACCCTCACCCAAGGAGTCCTCGGCAAGCACTTCTCGCGCTCCACCCTCTGACCACTCTATTAGCAGCTTCTCATCAGTCGAGGACGAATCATCCGACGCGAGCAGTTTTGCCTTTGGACTTCGCAGGAGTAAGCCAGACCTGCGTTTACTCAAGAAAAAAAGCAAACCTTCGCAGCATCTGATTCGAAAGCCGTCCATACTGAAGCTTCCTTCCGATGGCCGACGATCGTCATCTTTCTATAAGCCTAAAGTCGTGGAGGACACAGGAGTCGTCGAGTCTACGACTGGGGACATTCAGCATCCTCCACCAGAAAAACCTATCGCGCTCACTTTGCCAGAGCTGCTTCGCACTGATCCGGAGATCAAGCCAATTCGGCAAGTGCGAACTCTCAAGCTTCCCGAAAATCGACTAGGTCTGTTTCGCAGTAGATCAAAGGAGAGCAGAAGTGGTCCAGACCTCCACCGGTACATTTCGGCCAAACAAATCAAGCCAGCAGCTCAGGAGCGACAACTGCGCTTTCAAAGCCCGGAGGGCCTAGAAACGCGGAGCGCAGAAATCCTCGAACCTGCGAAGCCACGAGAGCCAGAAGCCTCAAGCAAGCCGGCGCCTCCAACAGTACCACGCAGAACGTCGATAGTGCTCTCCCAGCAGAGCACTCCCAAGAGACACTATCACGATGTCACGCCCCCGGAGGACGAGCCGAGCGTGCCAGAGAACACACTCTTTCGGCACGGTGACTCCTACTTCCACACGTTTGGAGCAGATACCATGTACAACAAAGAGTTTGTGCCCGCACACTCCCCACTGCCAATCGAGGGCCTCAAAACGAGAGCTGAACAGCGGGAGTCGGGCCATCCCCCCATGAGTGAAAGCCCTCCCTCACATGCTCCGTCAGCACAGCAGCAGAATATTGCCGACAATGCAGGATGGAGGCCAAAGCGAAAGCCAAGTACGCTGTTTAACTTATTCAAACCGAGTGCTCTCATGGAGGTCAATCTCTTTGAAATACCACCCAGGAAGAACAAAGTCAAGGCACAAGCAGCAAATCCTGGCATCATGGTGAGCAGTCCTGCTGACAACAGCAGTACTCAGCAGCAGGTTGGTACGGCCCCGGTGCTGAAAACGCCATCATACTTCGCACGGCCTCCTGCTGTTCCTGGAAACAGCCAACCGAGCCTCACGCCGATCAGTTCACCATTGTCGCCGTGTGCTGTTCCAGGAAAACAGACTGAGCTGTCTTCGATTCGGGTTGGTCCTCAATTAAACCATCTGCGGCGAACACACAACAGATCATCTTCAGATGCCCTGTCACCGCTCAGCACGTCAAGAATCCGGCAAAGGCACAATAGAGACAGTACGTTGGAGAATCACAAGGGGGGGCATGAAGGCGAGAACACGAGGCAATCCTCTCCTCACGCGCCCCTCAGAGTCTCACCCACACCTCCAGCAGGTTCACGCAGCGCACAAGCCCAGGAGTATAGCTCGTACCGCAAAAGGGATTCCCCCGTGCTTCCTGATATTTCAAGCCCTTCTCTCCTAGCTACCGAACATGTCAAAGCTGAGAAGTGTGCACTGAAAAAGCAACCCAGCCTCTTCCAAGGTCTCTTATTCGGCCTGCGAAGGTTGTCATCTCCCCTCGCCGATGCTCACGAAGATCCGCAGGCGCAACGCACCCAGAGGACTGCTCGAGACTCTGCATTATCGCTGAAAGCCTCATTCTCGCGGATCAGTTTGCGGCCTTCAATCTCGGCAATCAACGTGCGCAACGGCAAGCTCGCAAAAAGACCCTCAAGAACAGGAGAGCTGCAGGAGCTGCCAGGTCTCGATGAGGAGCCACACCGAGCCAGCCAAGATGGAGTCAGAGCACTAGAGACGGTCGCCCCACGCATCTCTGCTGCGGATCTGGAAGTGACCGACTTCTATCAAACTCCGTACAGTCAACGCTACTACGACACAAAACGCGCCACGCAGCAGGCCATCCGAGCTCTTGTCGAAGACACGCTCGAGGAGGATGACGACGAAGAGGACGATGAAGTGGTGCTCGGCTTTGAGCATGATGTCCCAGATCATCTCCCCACCAGTCCACTCTGTCCGTTGCATCCCAAACACAAAAGTGGCGGCAAGGCAACATGTCCTCAACATGGTCGATACAAGGGGAGCAAAGCTGTAGCTCCAGAGTCTGCCACCAAAGCCCCCCACAGAATGGAGATCGTCTTCGACACTGGGGAGTTCAGTGAAGTCTCAGCCAAGGCGAAGAGGGCTAGCATGGGCAGCGACGGAGCGGAATCGTGCACACCTAAGCTCGGCAGCGGCCCGGTGCCTGTCAGAAAGCGGGTGTCTTGGAGGAAGTCTAACAGCCGTGACTCTAAACCCAGAGGTCGAGCACGGGACCGAGGCGAATGTGCTGCTGATGCTCGGCGGCGGAGACTTGGGAAACGACGTCTGCGATAGACCTATTCCTGTTTTCCGAATGCACCTAAGGGGGAATTAAAGACGAGTGAACCGTTTTGTTTGAACCTTCAGATAGGTAACGTCCGTCCTCGCCGTTTTGTTGCTCTTAGTCATACGTTGCAGGAGCGCATGCGGCACAAAATTTGTTTGGTTGCAGGTCTGCCTATGACTGAACCTCTCAATTCCCAAACACAGCGTTGGAGCATATCCTACCGCATGGCTTGGGGGTTTAGGGAGAAAGGCTCAAGTGGGGCTGCAGCAAGTGTGCCGCCAAGAATAGGCCCCGATTCCACATAGCGGTTCGAAATACGCAGTCGTGCTGCAACACGCACCTCTCGTCCTTCGACGGTGGTCATTGTTATACGTAATTGCTTCATTATCTGCAACTCAGGAAAACATGAAGCTATCGCCTACAATAGTGAGGTACAGCGGTGATGGCAATCGAGATGTTCATACCATGTCGCATTCAGCTCCTGCCTAATTAGTTGCCTGGCGGGGCAGCTGCATAAAGAGTGTCTGGACAACAGTGTTCCGCAGTCGGACAACACAAACAGATGTGCAGGTGTACATCAGACCCAGAAGCTCGTTGCTGGTCATCAATACAAACGCATCATAATAAAATCGACCAAGTAAGAAATTGAACCTGCACGGACGAATGTGTCGTCTCTACGCTCGTCAATGGTGGGAGGCGCAATCATACGTAAGAGGTCGTCGGTACCAGTACTATTCACAGTAAGCCATTTACCTTTGCCCAGCCAGGACGAGGCTTTTCTGACATGTACGCAGGTTCAAAAGCGAATTCGAGATCTACAACGATTTCGTTGCCCATGAACGACCGGATCATGAATCTCGACAAGCTGTGGTTGATTTCCTGATGGCCAGATGGCGGAATCATCTGACAGTAGAAGGCGAGTGCATATATATGTATATATATATATATATATATATATATATATATATATATATATATTCCTCCAGCTCCTCGCGGACAACCCACTGACCTTGTCCCAGAAGCCCACCGCGAAGCACATCACTTCGTCGAATCCGCCAAATGCGATGGTCAACACTGGGCCTCATGGACCCCACTCTCCCTCATCAGCACCTCCAAACACATCCTCAAACAACCCCCCTTCCCCCTCACACTCAGCGACACCTTCCTTCCCCAGCCTTCGAGCAAACTATTAAGCCTGCCACCGGAGATCCTCGACCTCATAATCCTCCACACCATTCTCCCCTCTCACCAACCCCCTCTCGCACCCTCGTCTCACCTCGAAGGCATCATCGCCAGCTCGCCCGCCTCCCTCAGCCCCCCTCTGGCCCTGACCTGCCGCCAACTCAACTCCCTGACCCTCCCCCTCTTCTGCGCCGAAAACATCTTCATCTTCTACCTCGACACGCTCCCACACCTGCGCCGAGCCCTGTCCTGGCTCGCCTTCCTCGGAGACCGGTACGTGCGGCAACTCCAGCACATCGTGCTCCTGGGTTTCGTGCGGAACACACCTGGCCTGGCGCACCCGCCCGTCGGATCTCCCGTGGCGCGGTGGAGGAGTTGGAATGCGACGTTGGTCCCCGTCCGGGTGGGCATGAATCTGAGGGATCTGACGTTTCGGGTGGAGACGGATTTGGGGGATCCTGCGACAGCGCGGGAATGGGCTGAGGATTTTGGCGCGGTCGTGGAGCAACTCAAGACAGCTTGTGGGGGGTATGCGGTGGGCGAGGCGCTGTTGATGCAGTTGTTGGAGATTTTTGGACGGCAGTGCGAGGATGTGGAAACGAGGAAGAAGATTGATAGGTGGACGTGAAGTGGGTTTGCCGAAGCTGGGGGTGGTGATTAGGGGGGTATGAGCGACGAAGAGACGACTCGGGGAGATCGATTGATTGGGGTACAAGGACGATCACGAAGACGAAATTGCGCTAGATGCTGCACTTTGGTTCAAGCAGTAGTAGAGAAACACCGTACTTCATATGCCATGACATTGCAGTGTACACTTTCGAAGGCTGAGCCCATCCGTTCATTACGATTGCGTCGGCATGTTCGTCGTAGCTTTCTGGCTGGTCGCATCCTCTGCTCTCCACAAGCTGGTCACCGTCTTCAGCTGGGTGTAGAACTGCAGACCCGGCTTGCCGTAAAATGTGTTGGCGCCACCACCCGCGACCGATTTCTTGTTTCCAGTGAAGCTGAACATGGGGAGCGGGACTGGAATCGGAACGTTGATCCCCACTTGCCCAGCCTCGATCTCCTTTTGGAACTTCGTCGCGGTTGCACCCGATGAAGTGAAGATCGCGGTACCGTTGCCATATTCGTTTGCGTTGATGAGCTCGATCGCATCGTCCAGAGTCGGGACGTTGAGGCAGACGAGGACAGGGCCAAAGATTTCCTCCTTGTAGCAAGTCATGTCCTTGGTGACATTCGCGATGATTGTTGGACCAACCTAGAGCACCACGTTAGTTGGATAGCTTCGATATAACATGATTAACAAATTACTCACCCAATTGCCATTGGGGTATTTCTCTGGCTTTTGTCCTCGCCCGTCGAGTACAATTGTTGCGCCTTCCTTCTCCGCGGTTGCGATGATATCCTCAATTCTCTTCTTGGCCTGTGGAGAGATGACTGGACCAAGATCTGCACCTTCCTCAAACCCTCCGTTCATGCTCAAGCCCTTTGCACGTTCTGCAATTTCCGGTGCCCAGTCCTTGGTTTCACCCACGAAGACGAGTGTGCTGAGAGCCATGCATCTCTGCCCGGCTGCACCGAATGCCGCACCAGCAATGGCGTTGAGCGAGGCATTCTTGTTGCAGTCTGGAAGCACCGCAGCATGGTTCTTTGCGCCCAGGTTGGCCTGGACACGCTTGCCTTGGGCACTGCCGCGGGTGAAGATGTATTCTCCTGCCTTGTTGGAGCCAACGAAAGAGATCGCCTTGATCCGTGGCTCATCGATGATGAAGTCCACTGTCTTGGCAGCTCCATGAATGATGTTGATCACGCCTGGAGGGAAGCCTGCCTTCTCAGCTAGCTCGGCGAGAATCATGGTTGCACCAGGATCGCGCTCGGAGGGTTTTATGACACAGGTATTGCCGGTCATGGTGGCGATTGGAATGGTCCACAGGGGAATCATGGCGGGGAAGTTGAAGGGACAAATGGCTGCGACAATGCCGAGAGGCTCGCGGTACGTTCGGGTTTCCATGTCCTTGGATACCTCAAGAACCTCACCAAGCATCTGAGTGGTGATGCCGCATGCGGTCTCTGCTACCTGGAGGCCACGAAGAACATCTCCTCTTGCGTCGGCGAAGGTCTTTCCTTGCTCAAGCGTAATGCTGGCAGCCAGACGATCCCAATTCTCCCTGATCAAAGCAACATACTTGAACATGATCTGCTGCTTCGACAGCAAGCTCGTCCTGCTCCATGCCGGGAACGCCTTTTCTGCGCTGTCCACCGCTGCTTTTAACTCCTCATCAGTCGACTGTGGAACGCGAGTGACCAGGTTATTGGTGGCGGGGTCATGGAGGTCTATCCATTGTGTAGCTTTGGAGGCTACGAATCTATTGTCAAGGAAGTTCTGGGTGTCCAATGGCTGATCCACCTTCTCGTGCGTTGTGGGGTACTCTGCCGGGCTGGATGCTGCTGTCGTCGTCGCTGCGAGGTGTTGTGTGGTAGCGTGGAGTCTCCGCACAGCCGTCTGGCCAGCGTTCGGGTTCTGAGGCATTCTGGTGAGTCTTGAAGCGACAATCGGACTCGGTCGTGCTGTAAGCGTTTGCAATGTCCGTCGCGACAATGCTCGGCGGGCAGCCATTGCGGTTGAGAAGGGACCAGACAGGAGGGGTGAAAGAACGATATGATGTGACTCTGGCGAGCTGACTGCGGTCTTCTAGCTAAAGAGACTCGCAACAGGAGTGACTCCGGTAGGGATTGACTTGGCCAGCCGATGACTACACCGAACCCCAGGCGAAGGTGTTTACTGCTCTCGTGTAGCTTTGCCCGTACCTCTCCCCGCGCGGCCCATCTATCATCGGCCTCTCTGCCCGCGGTTGTAAGCGGCTCAGCCGAGGTCGGAAGGGGATTTCGATATTCTACCTCTCCCTTCACACTTCGCAGTGCTGCCACTACATTCGCACGTGCAGCCTCGTAATCTAGGCTGCATTTACTCCGAGTCGAACATTCAATACCCAACGTACCCAGCTGCAATTCCCTAGGCCGGGGATCACTGGCATCCAGATCCTCCACCAATTTTTTTCTTCGCATCTACCTGTCGAATTAGGCAGGCCGCGCTTTGACAAAGCCTAACAGAGCACGGACGTTCAACATGATGTGGTTGCTCGGGCTCCATGTCGGTACCCCGGCGCCCTGAACGGTTTGAATATCATGCTGGGGGCGAGAATTCGATCTGAGTGAAACGCACCATACCAAGTCTGTACACAGAAAGCGAAATGGGAACTCCCGACCGACAAAGCAGGCTTAATAATCACCCAGTGTTCCACGATACAAGTTCCAGCTCAGAAGTTGCTTAGAGGAACGAAGCAAGCATTCAAACGAGCCATGGTCGCAGGCACGCTTTAGCACACTTTTTCTTGATTCAGAGCGCTGTACTTTTCCTTAACCCGTCGATGCTGTTTGAGCCATCATTTCCGACCTTCGGCCGGCGAGCTGGATCGAGGATTCGAACGACTTTGGGACGGGCCGGCCAAGATATAGAGAACGCAGTTGCAAGTCAAGGAGGGCGAAACCGAGTCTCTACCAATAAATATAGTCTGGATCGTTCAAGCACCTGTCAAACATTAGCGAATTCGCCTTCGTGCCCGCTGTAGCCAACCTACCCGCCAATGCGCCGTGTTAGAGTCTCAAATCTCTCTTGGCCCTCGGTTTCAATCCAATAGTACGAGGTTCTGATATGCGGTTGATGTCCAAGATTCATTTGCCTCAGCTCTGCGCAGTACTCATCCCAAGCATACTGCGGTAATGCTGTCCGAGGCCATTCTGCATCATTCACAAGGTGTATTGAGTCGAAGTGGAGCGTCGCCTCAGTCGTCTTCCGGTCCGGACTAAGACACTCCAGCAAAGAGTGCAACGTTTGAGCTTTCTGTAGCACGTCTTCTTCGGGCCGGATGTGTTGTCGCACGTGCACATGAGCGATCCACCTCATGAACATGGACTGCTTCGATGGCCCCGCAGAGATGGCTGGATTGCTATTACTGGCTATGAATGGCGGGGCGATGGGGCGTCTAGTCTGGATGTTGATGACCCACAGGATCTTGCTGTATAGAACGTCCATGGCCTCCTTATGGATGGAACTGCATGCTCGAAGCAGAGGTGTCGCCTTGAAAGCGAACCCTGGCGGGCGAGCGATGGAGACAGACCGCCAGTATTGACCGTCCTGCACCAGAGTTACGTGGCCAACTCCAGATGTGTATCCTTTGGCATAGGCTGCAGCTCTATGCGGCACAGACGTGGTTGAAAGACCAGGAACGTGCAGCAGGTGCTCAAATATGTTCATGCGGATTTCCGGGGGTAATGCAAGCAAGGGAGAGCTGGGTCTCTGGGCGTTCGGAGTCAGAATGTCTGCTGAACGCGCCATGGGAGCAGTTTCTGGCCGCCTTGAGAACACTTGAAATGTCTCAATCTCGAATGATATGCTCTCTCTCCATCGTCAACCGTGTCGAAGCTCTCGATACAAGGTTCAGTCCGTCGCCTGCCAGACCCCACGCACAATCTCTTGGCAGCGGCCGACTGCGTTGCGTTGTCCTTCCAACATCATCATCAAAACACCAAGGTCATCAAGGTCATCAAGGTCATTACGATACACGTCTTGACCAGGCACGATGACTCGACTCGGATTTCTCGCTTTGTTCTCGATTGCCAATGTCGTCTCTGCTCTTGACGGTCAGCAGCCCTTGCTTGACAAGACGGTCGTCTCCAAATCGCTAGTCGATACCGAACAGCTGCAGTCGAAGATCGATGGGGACAAACTACTGGCTAGAGCTGAGGATCTGTATAAACTCGCAGAGCTGAGTTGGCATGAGTACAACCGTCCCACCAGAGTTATCGGCAAGTACATCATTATTACGCCAATTGCATGGGATCATGAACTTTCAACGCAGCCTTAGCTAACACCTTTGCAGGTAGTGCTGGCCATACCGCTACTTTGGACTACATCTGGGCCACTCTCGCCAAGCTTGGAAATTACTACAATGTCTCGCAGCAGACGTTCCCAGCCGTCCTCGGATACATATCAGAATTCCAGCTCGTTCTCGGTGATAATGTCATCACGAATGCTTCAGCTATGAGCTTGACACCTCCGACCAAGAACCATGAGCCAGTGCATGGAGACCTCGTGCTGGTGGAGAACAGCGGCTGTAAGCCGAGCCACCACAACGATTTCTGCAGATGCTGATCACCCGGTCTCTTAGGTGATGCAAAGGATTTCTCAAGCTCAGTCAAGGACAACATTGCCTTTGTCGAAAGAGGTCAGTGCTCGTTCGGGAACAAGTCATCTCTAGCCGGCCGTGCGGGAGCTATTGCTGTCGTCATATATAACAATGAGAACGGGCTGTTTGGCGGAACCCTCGGTGAGCCGGAATCCGATCACATCGCATCCTTCAGTATTTCAAAGGAAGATGCCGAGCCTTACATCAAGGCGCTTCGGAAAGGTACCGAAGTAAGCGCCATTGCATACATCGACAGCGAGGTCTCAGAGATCCATACGAACAATATAGTCGCTGAGACTGTCGAAGGCGACAGAGACAATTGCGTAAGCTAGATCCTCCTCCACTCAGCTACCATGCTGCCTCGCAAGCTAAACCATTATCTTCAGGTCATGCTCGGCGCTCACTCGGACAGCGTCGAAGCTGGTCCCGGTATCAACGACGATGGCTCTGGCACAATCTCGCTTCTCGAAGTAGCAACAGCTCTGACCAACTTCAGCGTCAACAACTGTGTGCGCTTTGCATGGTGGGCTGGCGAGGAAGAAGGTCTCCTTGGCTCCAACTTCTACGCCATGTCGCTACCACCTGCGGAGAACCGAAAAGTGCGTCTTTTCATGGACTACGACATGATGGGTAGCCCGAATTTCGCATATCAGATTTACAACGCCACCAACGCGGAAAACCCGGACGGGTCTCAGGAGCTCAGAGATCTCTACGTTGATTGGTACAAGAAGCACGGCCTCAATTACACTTTCATCCCATTTGATGGTCGCAGCGATTACGACGGGTTTATTCGCGCTGGAATCCCTGCTGGTGGAGTTGCTACAGGCGCCGAAGGGATCAAGACTAAGGAGGAGGTCGAGCAGTTCGGTGGTGAACCCGGCGAGTGGTATGATCCATGCTACCATCAGCTCTGTGATGATGTTGGAAATGTCAATATGACAGCCTGGGTTGTCAACACGAAGCTCATCGCGCACTCCGTCGCGACGTACGCGGCTTCCTTCAAGGGCTTTCCCGAGCGTGAGCAGGAGAATATCTATGACATGAAGATCAAATACGGCGCGAAGCACAAATACCGCGGAAGTAAGCTTATCATGTAATGGCAATATTCTGAGGCCGAAATGTCGGTGGCACTCTGGAACGCATTCCCTAAGATGAAGATGGGATCTGATATGCCAGATACCGAGGCTTCGAGGATAGAAGAATACAAACAATCCCAAGTCACCATTCACACAGACTGGGAAATTTTCAGAGACCTATGCGTATATCAAAACATCTTGAAGCAGTCTGTATGGCCTTAAGCAGGCTTTAGGAAGTGGATGCCTTCCAGAATGTCCCAAGTTACGAAGGTATGTCTTGATAACAAGAATCTGGTAAGCGCAATCTGCTGACAGAGCAATTCGAATAATAATGCAATCTTTTTGGCCTGCAATCCAACCACATCTTGTCGATTTTGTACGACCTGAAGTTTGGTGATGGGTGGTGTGCATCTTCCAGCCTATCGATAAGAAGTGGTAGCGTCACGGAATCAACATGTCTACCACATGCCAAGAAACCGGACTTCGGTATTCCTGAGATTGTTTGGAAGGTGATGCACTATTATTAGGAATATTCCGGAAACGTGCAGTCCGTTGAAATTGTCCATGATGCTCACACCCATCGCCAACAGGAACGTGAGAACGTCAAGCCACCGTCTTACCCTACACTCCGTCTTTGTATGGCGTTCATCCGGCTGTAACTGTGTCCCAACGTGCATCATTGAAGCGGTGAAGTATAAGTATTGGATGGTAAGATCCACCAATTCTCGTACACATTCTTAGTCTCCAATCGCTACCTCCAGAAGATTACACCCGGTTACGAATAGAGGGAACAGTACAAGACGGCGCCCAGGTGCCGTAGATCTCGCAGTTCGATCACAAATACAGCAATACCGGAAGAGTACGCACGCTGGCCTTGATGGCTACCACAGGGCATCCGGTGAAGGTGGCTATCATCGGCGGCGGGATTGCTGGATTGGCTCTCGCTGCCGGCTTCACCAAGTTACCCAACATCGAGTGGAACATCTACGAGTCTGTCCCAGAGCATAAGGATGTGGGAGCCGGGCTCGCCCTGCATATGAATGCTATCAAAGCTATGGCTCTAATAGGTGATGAGGTCAAGCAGACCTACTTCGATCGGGCGGTCAATCTGGGCGAAGAGGATGAAGAGATGGTTACAGAAGTCATCCTGGCATACGGCCCTTACGCCGGCCAATGTGTAGCAGAACTAGGCAGAGCCAAGGGTAGAAAGACAATCGCAAGAGCAGAGTTACTGAGAGGGCTGATGGAGCTGATCCCAAAGGAGAAGGTCAAATTTGGAAGGCGTGTGAAGAGCATAGATGGCAATCCAGAAGGCGTCCAAGTGGTGTTCGAGGATGAAGAGAGGATTCAAGTAGACTGCGTGATAGGTGCCGATGGCATGCGAAGCCCGACACGCTCGTACATTCTGGGACCCGATCATCCAGCCACAGCCTCAAAGAACCACGAAGGCTGGCATATCTACCGACGAATGATGCCGATGGAAAAAGCCATGGCACAAGGCATCGATCCGAAGTGGGCCAAATATGTGCCGATTTTCCTTGGTCCGCGAGGCCACGTCAATTCGATCCCTTTGGACAAAGGCAAGAGATTGAACGTTGGGGTTGCCATTCGGGGCGCCAAGTTCAGCGACACAGGTGAAGCTGCCCCACTCAATCCAGACGACTACAGCGACTACAGCGACGAGGCCAAAAGCTTTGTTCGTATGGTTGCCGAAGATGTCAACATGCAGTGGACAGCGGCCGACCACGATCATGCATCGGTGTACTGCCGCGGGCGTGTATGCATGATTGGAGATGCAGCGCATACAATGTATGGTACGTGATACAGTTTGGCTACTGCTCTCCCTCGTAAGTGCTAATATTCCACAGGCTTCGCTGGGAACGGTGCAGCGCAAGCCTTGGAAGATTGTGCTGTATTGACTCACCTCTTCGGACAAGTCACTGAGCCCAACCAGATTGAACCCGCTTTCCGGGCTTATGACGAAGCAAGGCGACCTCGCTCACAAGCAGTAGTCGATCTCACACGAAAGTACGGCAGAGTGTACGCCTTTGCGGAGCCCGAGCTCAAAGACAATCCGGATGGGATGCGCGAGTTCTTTAAGCACGGCGCCGCATTCACCAATAACGCAGACTTGATGCAGCAAAATGAACATGCCATGGATCTATATCGCAGCTACATCTAATAGAATTGCTGCCACTCGTGGGACGCTCGGGAGCCACGCAAGCCTCGGGCAACAATCAAAGTGCTGGGGACCGAATCGAACCCTGTGTCTCCTCCCCAGCCGTGCTTTTACAGCACGTCCTGCAGCTCCCCCGTCCGGTCAACACGTCGTGGAGGCCGTTCGCCAAGGGGAGTAATGTTTCTGAACCGGCCCTTTCTTTGGTGCCAGACTTGTCGACTGTCGGCCAGGAATGCCATCGCACTCTTCGAACAACGCAATGCAGAAGTTCCGGCGGCCTCGATCAGTCATCAGACTCGTGCACAACCAGGGTGCCTGGTGTAAATGATTTCGATCTACTATGAGCGCGACTGCGATCGGTCTTGCTGGTGGGAGAAATTTCTGGCCGTCTACCCGGACGAGGCAGTGGATAGTTCGCAAGGTTACTGTATTGTCTTGACATGGGCATCATACAGCAGATACCAAGATCGCGCACAGACCATATTTCCCGCCGCTGCGGTCTTTGATTCAGCCCCGAGGTCCATTCAATATTCCACCGCCGGCGCGACACGTGCCATTCCCCAGGCGTGCTTCACAGATCCAGCCGTGATGATTGTCGAACGTGCGTTCTCTGCCTTCTCCGCATCCAGGTTCGCCCAGCAGCGGCGCCTGTACCTCTTCATAATGAGGTCTCGCCACTGGGTAACAGCTTTTCCTCCTCGGTCCCAAGGGCACCTGGAGCACTTTCGTTTCCCTCCCGGCAGACTGCATCGGATCCCCCGTGCTTCGGCACCGGCGCATATGCATCGGACAGTGTAAATCGCTACTCAGGCTCTTCCTGCCGCCATCCTTGCCGTGCTCACCTTTCACATGCCGCGTTTTCCGGCGTGACTTATCCCGTGAAAGAGGCATAAGAGAGCCCAGTTTGTCATGCGCTATCTGCATGCTCACCAATGTGAAGGCTTCATCGCCAACGACCTCGCCGTAATGCAAGCTTCGGTCCGGTTGGTAGCTTAGGACGAGCCCGAGAGTGCAACTCGATTCGTCTTTGCATTGAAAAAGCAGGTCCGAATCACACCACTGTGCACCTGGGTCGTGGAAATGTGCCAGCTCTCCGGGTCCAACATGATCCTGGACAGCCAGGATATTATGTATGTCACCTCCGGTAGAAAGAGAAACCACTCTTCTCTCTTCACCATACTGTACGATCTCGTGGTCCTCGTGCGACCGATCTTCTTCATCCGCACAGTCGCAGATCATTGGCGAATTGTCATTACCGCCTGCTCACTCTTGTATCTCGCTTGATCACTCTTGTTGCGCTGTTCAGCTTTCCGCTCATCGAAATTCAAGTCACAAACTCAACGCCATCTGGTTTGGCGAAGGTGTGAGCTACGCTTTAGATATGACTACCTGAAGCTTTCAGCGAGTATCTCATATTGACGAAAAAGTGATCATGCTCTCAGCGTGGACGGACTTATGCCCATCGGCACGAAGATGTATTCGGCCATGGTCTCCTATAACTGGTAAGTCATCCGACACGCGACAGAGATCGTCAAAAGCCGTCCCGGACCTAGTTGTATAACTCTGCTGTCCGTCTATTGCCGCGCCCATTTTTTTTTTTGGTCAACAAGACTCTCGCCTTGACGTTTCAATTTGGCACCTCGTTCATACGTCCTCCGGAGCCTCACAACGCAGGCTCCGCAGAGGAATAAGTTCATATTGGACCGAGGCGTCTCAAGGGTTGGAGATCTTGTCGCAGGGCATGTCGCTCATGGCTTCGGAAAAAGGCACTGATGGCAAGAGTGCCGAAAGTGTCGAGGGCCTCATCAGGTGGTAGCTTGATCCAGATTGCCACACTCGTGATTGCGGTAGTTTGGATCGTGAACTTTCTCTACATCGGCTCGCCTCGCGCTCGCTGCTTACGACCCATGAATACAACAAATGTACATTGATGTATCCAGAATAGAGCATTTCCCTCTGCATAAAGTACACATACAACCAGGCCGCCACACACCTTACCCCAGCTGTCCGACCACGAGCCGGACAAACTTTGCTAGGTGTTCAGCCTTGCGATTGGAGGCTCCAAATTGCCAGACCTGGAAGCCTCGGCGAACCTTCAATATCTAGATTCTGCACAGATCATGACTATCAAATACCGGCTCTCACCAGCCTGTCTCAAAACCGAACCACTTCCCCCATCAACCTCTGTGCTGCATTTCTCGCTGCGATCGCGGAGCTTCTCCACCTGTACCGGAAACCCACGGATAAGAATCCGCGAGTCGACCTAACGCCCCAACCCTCCCCATCCGGGCTTCGATATATATCGCATCGACCAGCAGGAAGAATGCACAATGACAGGTTCTTCATTGGACGACAGTTTTCGACCAGGAATCAACATGGCCACGCAAACCGAAACCATCACCCCATCCGTCTCCGGCAAGGAGGCACAACAGCCCTTCAGCCTCAAGCTCGCTCACCACGACCCTTCGTACCTCCCCATCCACAGATTCATGACAATCGATGGCCTCTTGAAGTCCCACGCCTCGGAACCAGAGCAAACGCCCCTGATCTGCTACCCGAAATCGACGGCCTCCGACTTCGAGGAACACACGGCCCAGGATCTCGATACCTTCACCGATGCCGCCGTAGCATATTACCTGGCGCATGGACTGGAGCCAGCGGATCCGGCGGCGGAGAGAGCGCCTGTGGTCGCGTTGTTGGCGACGACGAGTTTCGACTATGTCATCAGCTTTTTCGCGTTGAATCGCCTGGGCATCACGGCGCTGTTTCTCTCCACGCGCCTGACGGCGCCGGCGTATGCGAGATTGTTGGCCATGGCGGATTGTACGACGCTGATCGTTCCGGAGGCGAATAGGGACATCGTGGAGGAGATCAGTGAGTCTGGACGGCCCGGTTGTGTCGCGATTCCGATCCTTCAACGACATCATTACCGGGACCTGCCCACGCCGGCGCCGGTGTTCAGAAGACCGGGAGCTGTCGATTTAGCCAAAGAAGGGAAGAAGATGGCATGGATCCTCCACTCCTCGGGTAGCACAGGATTTCCGAAGCCGATCTTTCTGAGTAACTTGGCTTGTCTGGCGAATTTTCGAAAATCCTTCGGCTTGAGAGCCTTTTGTTGTTCTCCGTTGTTTCATTCTCATGGACTGATGGAGTTGGGCAGAGCATTTTATACGCGAGCGCCGATGTATTTGGGTAATCATGCACTGCCGGTCACGTCAGAGAATCTATGTTCTGCGATGAAGGTGGCGAGGCCACAGCAAGTTTCTGCGGTGCCGTATGTGTTGCAACTACTGGCGGAGAAAGAAGAGGGCGTGAGAGCTTTGGCGGATGCGGAACTCGTTCTTTTCGCGGGATCTTCGTGCCCGGATGAGTTGGGAGACACACTTGTGAAAGCTGGAGTGAACCTCGTTGCGAATTATGGTAGTACGGAGATTGGGCAGATCATGACGAGCTTCCGACCTCCAGGAGATATGGAGTGGCAGTATATGAGATTGCTACCGCCTGCGGCGGATTTTACCTTGATGGATGAGATTGCGCCGGGAGTGTTTGAGTGTGTAGGTCTCGATGGCCTTCCATCGAAGGGACCGAGTAATTCTGTGCCGCCGTACAGCGAGAAGAATCCAGAGAGAAGCTTCAGGACGAGCGATCTTTTCACACGGAATCCGGATCCAAGGAAGTCGAACTACTACAAATATTTGTCCAGACTAGACGACAGGATTACGCTGGTGAATGGAGAAAAGGTGTTGCCGATTCCAATTGAAGGGAGGATTAGGCAGGATAACCTGGTAAGGGAAGCGGTAATATTTGGGTTCCAAAGGACTGTGCCTGGAGTGCTCATCTTTCGAAGCCAAGAGAACGGTAGAGACTTGACTGGTGAACAGTATTTGGAGCAGGTGTGGCCAAGTGTTCAGAGAGCGAGTTTGCAGGCTGAAACATTCAGTCGAGTGCCGAAAGAGCTGGTTGTGGTGAAAGGTCCTGATGTGTTGTATCCCAGGACGGACAAGGGCACGTTCATTCGTGCACAGGTCTATCAACAATTTGCGGATGATATCGCAGAAGCTTATGAGGCGTACGAGAAGGGAGGGAACAGGGGAAAGGGACAGGGACAGGGATTGAAGCTGGATGTTGCTGGTCTAGAGCAATGGCTGATGGCAAAATTCCTGAACGACCTTGATATTCAGCTGCCGAGCACGGAAGCCGACATCTTCTCGGCTGGTGTTGACAGTCTACAAACTACGCGGCTGTGGCGAAGTATCCAGAGAGAAATCGACCTAGGAGAAGGCGCCTCCAAGCTGTCCCAGAATGTGGTTTTTGACAAAGGTACTGTTGCCTCCCTGGCTCGGCATCTGTATCAGCTGCGGACCGGCGAGGAGGTCAGTACGTCCAGCCAGGACGATGAGGTCGCGATCATGCAACAGCTTGTCGACCGGTATTCGACCTTCACGAAGCATTTTCCAACGCTTTCAAACCAGCCGTCCTCGCAGGTAGTACTCGTCACTGGTGCTACGGGGAACTTGGGCGCGTTCATTGTAGCCGAACTGCTCGCTCGCGAGGATGTATCGGAAGTCTGGTGTCTGGTTCGCGCATCAGGTCAAGCATCAGCCGGCGCACGATTGATGGCATCGTTCGCGATTCGAAACATTCACCTCACGGAGTCCCAATTGCGAAAGGTCTATGCCGTGCCTTCCGATCTCTCCCAGCCGAATCTTGGACTCCATGGAAAAGACAGCACACACCTGCTCAGCAGTCTCACATGCATCATCCACTCTGCCTGGGCGGTGAACTTCAATTTGGGTGTGAGATCGTTTGAGAGGCATCATATCCGTGGAACGCACAACCTCATCAACTTCTGTCTTCGATCTCAGTTGCCTACGATACCATCATTCTATTTTTGTTCATCCGTCTCTGCAGCCTCAGGAACGCCGAAGCCGGCCACAATCCAAGAGAAGCATATCGAGGATTTCAGGCACGCGCAGGAGATGGGGTACGGGAGATCGAAGCTCGTCACTGAGCAGATCACTCGCGCCGCTGCCAAGAACAATCCAGGGATGCAGGCCAGAGTGCTGAGGATTGGGCAGCTGAGCGGTGATGCAGGAAGCGCGAGCTGGAACGAGACTGAAGCTATCGCGTTGATGGTCAGGAGTGCTATCACCGTTGGATGCCTGCCTGAGTTGGAGGAACGACCGAGTTGGCTGCCGGTCGATGCATGTGCCAAAGCTGTTGTGCAATTGGCATTACCTTTCTCACATGCGGGGAGCTCGAATGTGGAGGACGAAGACCTTGTCTACCATCTGCTCAATCCGTCAACGTTCAGCTGGAAGTCGGACTTTCTTCCCATGCTCAAAGAGCATCCTGCGATGCCAGCTTTTGAAAGCGTGGCGCCATCAGAGTGGCTCGAGCGTTTGTCCAAGAGCGAGACGGATGTCAACAAGAATCCTAGCATGAAGTTGCTCGACTTTTGGAGAGGCAAGTATGGTGCCACCAGATCTGCGGCAGCGCGCGTCCAGGATGAGGAGCCAGCAGGGCTCACATTCGACACCGACGTTACCCGCAAGCATGCAACCTCGATAGCGAACGCCAAGGACCCGGTGAGTGAGGGCCTGGCAGCAAGGTATGTCGACGTGTGGATGAACAAGTGGCGTTCGTGAGAACTAGCAGCGTGACAGCACGAGCGGGATCTGGGAATGACAGCATAGCATGGCCGATGTGGTGATACACGGCAGATAGACGTTGATACAACTAGAGGGCATCTCCTGCGCAACAGCAAGGCAAAAAGTGGTTTCAGTCTTCGCCCTCTGATCCAGCTTCGACGGCACCAGCTGTCGCGTCTTTCGGTCTCCGTTTGCGTTTGCGCTTCTTCTGCATTTCCGCATCTGCCTCGCCATGTGCTGCAGGTGATTTTGATGGCACCGCTGCAGTCTGTGGATTCTTCTTGATGGGATTCTGAGCAGCGGCTCTGTTCTCGTCACTCCGCTTCTGGTCCTGGACGCCATCCTTCTTCGGTTTCTTGACACTGAGGGGATTTGGTCCTTTCGGGCCTTTCAACTTGCGCTTTTTCGGCTGTAGCGATGCATGTGCCGCATGATCTTCTGGATCCTCGTTCTCCTCCTCCTCCTCCTCCTCCTCATCTCGCTTCCTCTTGTCGCCCGTACTTGCTGGCCTTCTGCTCTTCAGGCCTGCTCTGATCTTGGCCTTCTCTTCCCGCGCCCGCACATCTTGTGTGGCATCCGCCATGGGCTCCAAAATCATGACACTTCTCGCAATGTAGACCAAAGGCACGCCCACTACCTTGCGCATTTTCCTTCTGACCACCTCATCCTGCACTGCCACCACATATCGGTGCTTGTTGTGTCCGGTGCCTTTGGGGTCGACCACACTCTCCATACACTCCAAAGCACTCAAAGGCTCCTCCAGCTCATGGTGCCCGCAACGTCTCCGCTCTGCCTCTTTCGCCACCGCGATCCAGGCGTCTTTATGGGGAGACGCAGGCTCGTTGTACAGATGGCGTATGCAGCACTGTGTGATCATGGGTTTGATCTCGCCGTGGAGGGTGCTTTGCAGCATTTTGCCGAGCTGCATTTTGAAGCGGGCGGCATCTTTGATAATGTCGGCGTCTAGGAGGACTTGGTAGGGTTCGCGAAAATTGAAGTTGAGCTGGTACTGTTGCATCAACTTGCGATACTGTTTCGAGCGTTTGCCCTTCATCGTGGGCGGGTGTGGCTTCAGTAGAAGATTTGTCGTTGTTAGTATCGAAGCTGCATTTTCCCGAAGTCGGATCGCCCATAGATTTTATTAAGCTCACAGACGTTCCGTTCGGCGCGGAGGGACGGCGCCGCGGCGGGCGTTTTTTGACAGGGGAGAGGCTCCGCTCAATTGCGTTGCTCTTGCGGGCGTCACGAGTCCAGCACAAAGCCGAAAGGTGCATATCACGGGTCGGTGAATGAATAAGAATTACCCCATAGGCCCCAGCTATATACATCGCATTCCCTTAGGCAACAGGCTATGTGAGTGCAGCACCGCCGGCGTCGACAGTGGCATCGACGCTTCCATGACGAATCGGCTATAGACGCTGCTCAGCATGCCTGACGGTGAGCATGCAAATGGGCACCGGAATTCGAGTCACGAGCATCTGCCCGAGCCTGAAAGCCCCAAGCTGAAGCGAGTGCATACGAAAGGCAGTGAGAGACATAACGAGCCTAAGCCAGAGCCTCCGGACGCCGATGAATTTGGTCTGCCGGTGAGGCCACCTAGAAGGCGGCAGTACTCGCTGGAGGCGCTGGACAGTCCCGAGGACATCAAGCAGCAGACCATCGAGAAGGTTGACGGCCAGGTGAACCGGGAGAGAGTGGCCAGTATAGACACCAACCACATTGCAGAGAGCAAGGGGAGCGACAAGGGAGCGGCCAATGGTGCAGAAGATGGAGCACAAGCGACAGAAAAGCCGGACGCTCGAAGTCCTACCGCCGCAGTGGAGAGCAAGGATCAGGTCGCCCCGTTGGGCAAGACACGGACTAGATCGTCGACCAAGGGACCCGAGTCTCCCTCCAGCTCTCGCCATGTCAAGAATGCCTCTGTGAGCACTGTGGGCGAGTTCTCCCACCAGCAGGTCGTGCCACGCATGTCCACTGAGGGGGAGGAGAAGCCAGACGAAGTAGACGATTGGCAAGAGATGCCAGCGCTCGCGACTCATCGCATCTACGACGATTGGGGCAAGGTGTTGGCCAAAGAGTACGATGAAGTGGAGGACGAACGAGTTGCGTACGGCACCCTCGGCGGCGCGGGCAAAGGCTATACTCGCGTGCAAATGGATGAGGATGCCCAGAGTGCCACCAGCATGGACGACAACACCGCATATTTGTTCAAGGATGCCTATACGCGTAACAATACTCTCGATGAAGACGACGAGCAAGGCAGAGACATGATGTCGCAAATGCAGGCTACCAAGGAGCTGCTCACCGAAGGACAGAAAATCGCTTATGTTGGAGTCGTGAGACTATCCATCGCGTCCATGCAAAATGACTTTGATAGGCTAGAGCGCACCAAGAGTGCAAGAAAGGCAATAGAGTACGCAAGCGAAGCCCTCAAGATGTGGTCGCAGAAGACGATGATCCGACTTTACGCACACATGGACATTGATGCCAGGGAACAAATCATGGTGGAGCAGCTCGCGGAGCACGGCGTGCTGCCAGCCGACCTGACGCCAGCGTTGATGGCGAACGCGCGTGTCAAGAATCCGAAGGCAGACACAGAGCAGGAGTCCGACCCGGCTTCGTCACGTCCATCAATGGCATCGCCAAGACCTTCCAGTGTTGCAGAGAAGCGCATCACATCCACGCCCAATTCTGCGCCTCCCTCAAAGCCCGGCACACCTGCCCCTAGAGACACCGAAACACCTCCACCGGCTTACGAACAACATACAGCGAATGACTTGACCATCGAGAATCCTGACGACTACGGAGATGCCAAGAACCTTGACATCGACATCCGATGGACCGTGTTGTGCGATCTATTTCTATTGTTGATCGCGGACAGTACTTACGATGCCCGCTCGAGGACACTCCTCGAACGAGTCGGAGCTGCACTGTCTGTGGGATGGCAGGAGATCTGCCGCTTCGAGAAACGCGTGACTGATGCCCTGGAGATGCAGGAGCAGGCCGAAAAGGAGAATTGGAACGAAGATGAACATCTGGAAGCTCGCAAGAAGGCAGCGAAGAGAAAGCGCCTCATGGTGATGGGCTTGTGTACCGTCGGCGGCGGTTTGGTCATCGGTCTCAGCTCTGGCCTCCTTGCTCCCGTCATCGGCGCTGGTCTAGCTGCTGGCTTCACCGCCGTAGGTGTTACGGGCACAGGAACCTTCCTCGGAGGGGCTGGCGCAGCGGCTCTTATTGGCACTGGTGGAACACTTATCGGAGGTCGCATTGGTCAGACAACCAGTGGCAGGAGAACTGCCGCCGTATCCACATACGAGTACAAGCCGCTCTTCAACAACAAGAGGGTGAATCTCATCGTCACTGTGGCCGGCTGGATGACTGGCTCCGTTGATGACGTCCGGCTTCCCTTCAGTACCATCGACCCCATCATGGGTGACATATACTCCATCAACTGGGAACCTGAGATGTTGCAGAGTACCGGTCAGACCATACAGATTCTGGGTACCGAGGCTCTCACGCAGACCATACAGCAGATCTTAGGGGCTACCGTGCTAGCTACGCTGATGGCCGGATTACAGGCACCCATCATATTGGCCAAGATATCCTACCTCATCGACAATCCTTGGACCACAGCTTGTGCACGCGGTGATGCCGCTGGGCTGATTCTTGCAGATTCGATCATTGACAGGAATCTGGGCATGCGACCAATTACCCTTGTGGGCTTCTCTCTAGGTTCGCGTGTGATCTTCTCTGCTTTGAAAGAGCTTGCTCGTCGTGGTGCTATGGGCCTAGTGCAAAATGTCTACATGTTCGGCTCACCGGTTGTCGTCAAGAAAGACGAATGGATTAGGGCGAGGTCGGTCGTTTCTGGGCGATTCGTGAACGGGTATGCCACCAACGACTGGATTCTTGGCTATCTTTTCCGGGCTACCCAGGGTGGTATCCTGCGTGTCTCGGGCCTTGCCAGCGTCGATATTGAAGGCATTGAGAACGTCAATGTCACCGAGGAAGTGCCTGGGCACATGGCTTATCGTGGAATGATGCCCACCTTATTAGATAAGGTCGGATGGCAGATGGAGAGCCTCGAGTATACTGAGATCGAGGATCCTGACCCGGAAAATCATGAGAAACGCCAACGCGAGCTCATCAACGAAATCGAGGAAGCGCGACGACAGCTAGAAGAGCAGCCACAGAAGAAAGGGTTCAAATCATGGTTCTCAAAGAAGAAGACCACTGAGAAGAAGTCATGGGAGACATATGACGAGAGAAGCCAGAAAGTCCTTGAAGGCGACGACAAAGAGTCTGAAAAGCACGCCGAGGAGACGGCCAATGTCATGTTCGACGTTGAAGCTATCCGTGCCGAAGCACTGAAGTTGGCATTGCAGCAACCGGGTGACATTGAAGAGATCAAGAAGCACTTGTCAGTCAAGGAGATCCAGTCGACGTTGCCTGCGCTCAAGGTCTCACTGCCCAAGGATGGCGCTGTCAATGGTAGTCCTTCAAGACCAGACTATAGGCAAAGCCAGTCTCACGATGGCACGATGCGGTCAGACGGCGAGCGAAGCACCACTGAACCTTTCTCACCAACCGATAACGACGATTCCAAGATCAGCTTGTCTTTCGAGTCACCCGAGAACGACCGACCATACACATCTTTCAAACGCACCAGAGGCTCGGACAAGGGGTCAGGGCCACCATCGAGATTCGGAACACCAGAACCCCGGAGACCAGAGCAGAGCTGGGACCAGCGGAGAGTCGTGAGCGAGAGACCCGTGCTCAGAAGTATATCCACTACACCCGCGCCTGGAAGTAGCAGTAACAGCGTTGTAACCAGCCCACCCGCCATTCTAAGTCCTGATCATAATCCTTGGGGTACGGATGCGGATGATCCGGAGTTTGGAAAGGAGCAGGAGGTCAAGATGACTTTCTGATGAAACGGAACTGTTCTTGGTGGCGGTCTGGTGGCATGTAGCATGGCGTTTTCGAATGACGCTGCATTTCTTGCGCCAGCTTCCTTCGCATCGGCGCGAGCTTTACGAGGCATGACAAGTGACCACTTGGATAAGGTCAGGGACACCGAATCGCAATCGTTCGCAGCGGGTAATTGATGTTGTATATAAGAACTTCGAATTAGCGTGCAGACAAGCCGTCAAGGCTACTGCAACGTAGGTTCGGCACGTCGGCAATGAGTGCTCATTGTCCAGGACAGAGGCGCTGCAACCCGACTTGATCCTATGAGCCCTACATCATCCACCGTCTGCCTTCCTCAGGACCCGAACATGGCATGCACTTCCAGTGCTTGCTTGCGGTTCTCCAGATTTGCGCTTAAGATTACAATACAGCCTCACATCTGAATCAAGACACGCAATCATAACACAAGAAGCACAAGCCGGAGGATCACAAAGACTTGCATACCCACTGCGGTAGACCAAATACAGGCGAGAGGGGAAGGTCCACATTCGACCCATGCAAATGCCCTCCACGTCCTATAGATAGCGCTCCGATGCCTATCTTTTCTAGCAGGATAACTTGGCGAGGAAAACCCCCGTTGCAGGTCACAGAAACCCCTACTACGCTTGCAGTAGAGGAGATTTACACTTCTGTCATAGGTCTTCCCACCCCTGCTGCCGCATCGCTATGAAGTTGATGCTTTTATATCGCCGGAAAACAACATCCTCAGGTTGTCTGATCTGCTACAGGGCCTTTGCTATCGGCTCTCGGCCGGTCGTGGAACGTGTTTTATATTCGGCGCTGCAGTCCACTTTTCGGAGCGAAGGAACTCAGGTGGCAGGGATATGAGACACTTCAGCTTTGCTGCGCCCCGGACTGCACTACAATACCACTAGCACTGCTGCGCATTGCATACCCAAATGCTGGCGCATAGAAGCAATGCCACAACACCTGCATTACGATATATCCAGCTAGCAAGGAGCTACTGTGACTTTCTCGATACACTCGCTTCGTGCTCTTCGGAGGATTCTGTAAAGGACATAACATATGGGCGCTGTCGATCGAGGACAGCCTGATAGTGAGAATAGCTTGATTTGTCACGGAGAAAGACTTTCTTAAGCGCATCAGAATCAAGAAGCGTGTAATCTGGATCTCTGTCACTTAAGACCTCCCCCAAAAACTCACAGATCGCTCCGAGACCTCCATGGCAATCTACAAGATCCTTATCAGTCGCTACATCACCGTTGTTCTTCTGTTAGCCATCACAGCATCAGCGCTCGCCTTCGAGAAGAAAGAGACATCGGCCCAACACATCTTAACATCCGACAACGAGCCCACAACCTGCGACGACATAGCCCAGTACACTCCGGACTGGTTCCTGCAGCACACCAAACCCGCTTTCCAACACGAACTTTACGACAAAGCCATCTTCTACACCCGAGGCGCGGGAAGCCACGCTCGAAGACTAGCCTGCCTCGATCCTGAGACCTACGTCACGATCTGGGACATCTGGCCCGAAAGGCTCTACGACAACGCCGACCGCATCTCCAACAGCCTCCGATGCATCCATCAGGACAAGGAGTTGCAGCGGGAGTTTTACGAGAACATGTCCAGCGCTTACGCGCAGATGGCGAGGAGTCGTGCGTATATCATGCACACCATCCAAGATTTTGCCGAGCCGCCGCTGGAAGGGATCTGGGGGAGAGTGGAATTGCCTGCTTTGACGGAGAGGACGGATGTGACGGACTTGTGGAAGTGGAGTGATGATCGGACATTGCGAGAGAACGTGGAGGTGCTGGGCAAACCTGCAAGAGGGGTTCTGGTGAGAGCTATGGAGAGGGTCAAGGGGCTTTGGATGCAGATAGGAGGAACGAATCAGGTTTCGAGGAGGGATTTGGGGATAAGTGAGGATGAAGGGAGCTGTAAGCTATGGGATGGGGATCTGGTGAAGGTTTTGGATGACCTATTTTGAGTGGGTAATACGGTTTGGTATGCTCCCAAAGAGCATTTCTACATGCAGCCCTAGCTCATCTCTCTCCTTGCCCCTGCAACCCCTTGACTCCTACCATTCCCGAGCTAGAGACTTGAGTTTCTGATAGAGCTGTCAATATATGCATATGAGGAACGATCGCCTCATGTGAGCGGAAGGGTCGTAGTCAGCAATCCACTGTATATCGCAAACGATGTAGAAGCTGGACCACTTCTCCCAGCTGTTGTTTCGACCTAGTACGCCTACTGAGGGGAATATTTGGTTGTGAGAGACCTTGTTCACCTTCTACGGCCAGTGCAAGATGACAAAGAATCTTCAGCTCCTCGACCACAGTCTTCCAGAACCATGCATTTACCTGTTTGGGTACAAGGCTGCGAGGCTGAGGACTTTCGATATGCAGGAATCTCAGCAATGACATCGGCTGGATGATAAGAGCATTCGTGCGCCACGTTCTGGCAATTAGTTGGCCTCGCCACCCCACAGTCAGTGCCAATGTTCGATTTTTGGCAAAGCAAAATGTATGTGATAGGAGACATATCTGGATTCATGCCATGTATAGAACATAAACCCATTTATCGTGAAGCAACTTCGAGCTTCTGCGCGAAATACAGTTTTGGCAGGCATACCCTCTTAGTTAGACCGATGAAGCATTCTTGACTTTCAACTTCGTGGCCAGGATCAAAGAGAGCTTGAACATTAGCAGTACGCCTATTGAATTGTTTCTCTGATACTCTTTGGGCCAACTGATTTCATGGGGAAGCTGTACAACAGAATCCAGAGCTCAGGATCAATCGCCAGTGTGAGCCACCTCAGCTCGGCACCTTGTGATCACCATTCAAAAGGGTCTTCGGTGATCGATCTGTACACTGAGAAAGATTCGTCAATCGGCGCATATGTTGCCTCCCGCTCTGTTCTACGATTCGCGCGTTCCGTGTTGCATTCGGCCGATGCATGCATATAGAATGATGCACTCTTCAACCTGGCTGGTTTGAGATTGGCGATATTGGGCGTAATATTTTTGCTCTGTATTCGCTCGAAGTGGCCACAGCTCTCACGCCTCAGCTCGATAACACAGGCGGGCCAGTCCTTTAGAGCCGATCCTTCGAGCGAACCTTCCATTAGACGCATCCCTGGGATACTCTTATCATCGCGTTTAGCATGGCTTCGCACCCAGTGAAGCCCAAGCAGTGGTACTTCCCGTGGTTTGTCTAAGGCATGAAATACACTAGAAACAACGGTTGGAGCTCGGTCTGTGCATCGAAGTCGAATGAGATATCGGCCAGCTTCTCTTACATAGCATTCTTCATGCTCTTCCAGTTGTAGCCGTATGAGACCACATTCAAATTTCAAGCGTGGAGCGACAGGATCCGAAGATTGGGTAATACCGCTACTCCTTGCGAATGCGGCCGTAGATTTGGCAAGCAATGGCAAGCTTCCGCGGTCAATGACCAGCTTGAGAGGGTGGTGATCTTGCCGAAGACGACCAGAGTCATTCTCCTTGGTGTCGGACATGGTCCATGTCAGGATTGATTCGTCCAGGGACCGATTCAATATCTCTTCCTGAAGCCGGGCAAATGCTTTTTGTCGCTCACCATACAAAAGAGGCATGTTGACGTCTAGAAGGCCGAGAAGACAATACGCTTCGTCTTCTACACGTGTCGTCCGTCGCTTGCTTGCCCAGCTCAGTCTTTGCGCGACACTGTATTCCGAATATCGTGAAGGATCCCGCAACAATGTTGCTGGCACATGGCAGATTTCCTGTATAATGTCGGTGCCACCTTTCCGCCACAGTAAGGACGCTTCTTTGGGCAAAGTCTCAGATCTCCAGTTCTTCGTCCAGAATACCTCCCAATCGCAGGTGCAAAATTGAATCCAAAGCGGAGCAATCAGTTCTTGCAGTGTCCTGGAAGCAAATCATGCGAAGTCAGCACACATCCCAGAATGATGCACCGTCGTTCGTCGATCTTGCCTACCAGCCCCGGAGAAACCATTCGCTTTTCTTGAAGTCCCTCATCACGTCCTCGAAACTCACTTCTTTTAAGCTCCGCACATCTGCAAGATGCACATAGCATTCCCAAGCTTCGCTGTAGTAGTTAAACATGGAGTTGATCGCTTCGGAAAGCTCAGCACTTGAGCTACTGTCTATACAGCATGTGTCGATCCATATCCACTCTTGCCCACGGATTTCACGTGCAAAGTTACAGGCTTGTATAACTTTACGATAACCGGCATTGTCTTCATGTGGTCCATCGCTATATGCTTTGAAGGAAGTCTCATGTGAGGTCCACCTGTGTGAGATGATGGCGAAACGAGGCGCCTCTTCTTGCACGAATTCGTGTAGCTGGTTCGTGCGTGTGTTGATAAGTCGCATGATGTGACGAAAGACTTCCAATGGAAGCCAATCCGGAGTCAGGCGTCAAATGAAGTGTATAGAGTGGTCAGCATAGGCACATCTAATGGCGTTGGTATCCCTGAAGGTGTCAGTAGCGCGTCAACGGCTTTTCTCACGCGGGAGCTGAAAGATGATGGGTAGTACGAGCAGTGGCGGAGCTATTTCGCGTTGCCCACTCATACGACAGACCGCCTATGTATGCCATTGCAGAATAACAGCCAGACGACCACTTTCCCGTCAAGCAATGACTGTGTCAATGAGAACGACATGGTGTTTGTGAGAAGGGTGAGTGAGAGTGAGGCCAATGCCGTGTTAAAGCCTCAGGCATGAACTCTGCGCCAAGCCGGAAGTCAGCGGTCGCACTTTCTCCCCTACCGGAAATGTTCGAGATGCCTCTTAAGGTGCATCAACAACCACACCACAAGTACACATCACCAGCTCGACGCCTTAAATTCTATAATTGCTGGGCAATATGGGTGGCAAGAGCGCGAACAAGGCCGGCTACTTCGACAAGCTCAAGGGCTTGCTCGAGGAGTACCGCTCCATCTTCATCGTCACCGTCGACAATGTCTCGTCGCAGCAAATGCACGAGATCCGCCAGAGCATGCGCGGCTCCGGTGTTGTCCTGATGGGCAAGAACACCATGGTATGCGGGAACGAGCACTGGGGGACTGGCATATATACTGACTTGCGACTTAGGTCCGCCGTGCTCTCAAGACCTTCCAGGCCGACTTCCCAGAGTACGAGCGCCTGCTCCCACACGTCAAGGGCAACGTCGGCTTCGTCTTCACCAACGGCGACCTCAAGGAAACCCGTGAGAAGATCCTCTCCAACCGTGTCGCC
The DNA here is from genome assembly GCA_026120125.1 of Pseudocercospora vitis. NCBI lineage: Eukaryota > Fungi > Ascomycota > Dothideomycetes > Mycosphaerellales > Mycosphaerellaceae > Pseudocercospora > Pseudocercospora vitis. Next base: position 41,889 of record JALRML010000032.1, on the reverse strand, counting down.
GCTCCAGCCCGTGCTGGTGCTGTCGCTCCCGCCGATGTCTTCGTCCCAGCTGGAAACACTGGTATGGAACCCGGCAAGACCTCTTTCTTCCAAGCTCTCGGTGTCCCAACCAAGATCGCTCGTGGTACCATTGAAATCACCACTGATCTCAAGCTCGTTGAGGCCGGTAACAAGGTCGGTCCGTCTGAGGCCACTCTGCTCAACATGTTGAACATCTCTCCCTTCACATACGGTATGGGCATTTCCCAGATCTATGACCAGGGTCAGACCTTCGACGCGAGCGTGCTCGACATTGAGGAGAGCCAGCTCCTCAAGGCCTTCAGCACCGCCATTGCTACCATCACCGCTATCTCGCTCGCCGCCAACTACCCAACCCTGCCATCCGTCATGCACAGTTTGGTGAACGGCTACAAGAATGTCATCTCTGTCGCGATCGAGACCGATTACGAGTGGGATGCTATTCACGAGCTCAAGGACCGCATCAAGAACCCGGATGCATATGCCTCCGCCGCCCCAGTTGCTGCTGCTGGTGGTGCTGGTGCTGGTGATGCTCCAGCTGCCGAGGCTGCTAAGCCAGCTGAGGAGGAAGAGGAGGAGTCTGAGGGTGACATGGGCTTCGGTCTCTTCGACTAGGTGCTGTCACGGGATACGGCTGCTGCACGATGAAGAAGAATAGCGCCGGTTCATAGCATGTCGGCCAGTCATGTCGGCAACCAATAAGATACCTTGCGCAAAGAAACACCAGTCTCGAAGCAGTCATTGCGGCACAACACTGACTCCAGCCAACAGATCATCGTATCTAATCAGTCTGCGCACATGTGTACATGGTACGTTCTATCTCTCTATCATGGTACCCCCCTTGAATGATTAAACATTTTTAACCCTGAGTTCCTCGATGAGGATCAAAACAGCAACAACACTCTAATTTTTTCATGACACTCACATCATCCAAACGATTCATCCTGTCGTCACCATCAGATAGGCTCAAGCTGACAGTCGATACAGATTTCCCGAGGTGGAAACTTCAGTGACTCAACCACTTAGACCTCAATCTCCCACTCTTCCCAAATCCACCCTCACCCAGAAGGTATCCCCAATATAACGCCCGCCCAAACTCTCTGACGTCCTCACACTCGCCGCATTTCCCTTGATCACATAATCATGCGCCCATCTCGTGACCCCATCCTCCCAAAATCTCTCCATCTTCTCCCTCCACAACCTCAACGCAATCGACTTTGCCAGACCTTTACCTCTATACTCTTCCTCCACATGCAATGTCGTCAAACTCGCATCAATGCCGACAAAGACCCAAGCTATCGGCTTCTCGCCGTCATAGATGGCCAAATTCGGTAAATCCGCCAATGTCTTGTCCTGTCTCGGGATCTGTGTTCGAGCTCGTACGAGTGCGAAATGTTCATATCTCAACTCTCCCCATTGTAAGCCTTCTGCCAAGTCGTTCGGTGGAGGCAGAGAGGCAAGATCGAAGATGTAGGTATGATTGGGAACCAGGCCCGCGTCGAAGACATGTTTGATCACACCGAGCTTTTCCAGGATTCTCGTCGTGGATTCGTGAATCGCTCCACAGAGAATCAAATTCGGATCCAGCAGATGAGCCGAGTAATCTGAGCGCGAGACGCCCGAGGAGTCTTTCTCATCGTTCTGTTCTGCTGCTGCTGCCGTCGCCGCCGCGGGGTCGAGGAGTGCTTGATGAATCGACTCCGGCAACCCACAATCCTTGATATCTCGCACCAGAGCCCGAACCAACTCCTCACGCCGTTTCCCCTCCTCTCCACCAGCATTCGCAATCGCAGTAGATCCCGATTCCCAACTCCCAAACATCCAGACTTCGGTTTCGGGTCGACACGCTCGATCCACGAATGCCATGATCCAGGGCTCCGCATCGTTCTGGCCAGGGTTTTGTGATAGGGTGGCGAGGCTGGTGATGAGTGTGGTGTCCGGGAAGAAACGACCGAATTGGAGTCGTCGGTAGAGGGGGAGACATGTTGGGAGGTGAGGACGTAGGATTCTGAGGGCGTCGGATACGGTTTCCGGGCTGTTTGATAACGCATGTTGGCGTATTGTCGGGGTGTTGCCGGTCATGATGATGGGTTGGATTGTTGCAGTCTTTGGCGGGTTTGTGAGGTACCTTAGATTGCGAGTTTTGTAAAATATCGATGGCATTGAGTCACATGCTAGGGCCCACTTCCAACGCTATCTCGATGAGGCAGGAGGATGGCATCCATGGCTTACTACCGACGTTAGTAATTCACCTCAGCGTGATGGCTGTGGCTCAAGGAGAGGGTGGAAGAGAACGGTGGCACTCGATATATGGAGACTGTATTGCAAGACTTCACTTAGTACAGCTAACCCGTTTCTCCCAATCGTACCTTTCTTTCGCGCCGGACTCCCCAAACGGCTGCTGCAGCAAAGCAGGCCATGCTAGCATCATGGAAACACGACGTTGAAAAATGTCAAAACTCGTGGACACACAAACGCAGAACCAGTTCTATCGCGCTCAATTGTCATGCCCGAAAGCACGCCCTCCGACCGCTGCTCAAACAACCTGGAAGCCGCCTGAGCAGCGCCGGGTCCCAGCGAGCTTCTGGCTCGCCTTTTGTATCATGCTCTTTTCCTCGTCGCATCATGTCGTTTCCACCGTCTAGACTCATGGGTATCACACACTGTGTTGCGCTTATTGTGATGCGCACTGGACTCTCTCGCCGCCTTGCATGTCCTCGTCTTCTTCATCCGTGGCTCTCGCGGCTCGCTCGCCTTCTCGCATTGGGTCGACCTTCTCAAGCTGGTAGTCTTCCGTCATGGCATCCGGTGGTGGAATCTGTTGAGGCATGCGTGGCGGAAGGACGGATTCAAGTGCTTTGATTTGCTGCTCGTTGAGAGGAGTCGGGTAGCCATCAGCATCGGGTGGTCCGCTGAGGCGCTCTGGGAACTTGACGTCGAACTGGACGTAGAGATTGCCAAAATCGTGATGTCTGTATGATGGCATGCCCTGACCGCGGATGACCTTAATTTCGCCGGGTGAAATAACCTCGCCGGGCAGGATCTCCACCGTCAACCAGCGCTCATCGAGGTGCTCAATGTAAATGGCACCACCGGCGAGAGCTGTCAGCAGATCGATTTCAGCGTGGTAGAAGAGGTCGTCACCCTTGCGCTGGAAACGTGGGTGTGGCTTCTGCTCGATCTCAAACTGCACGTCTCCTGGCTGCACGCCGGGCATTTGGTCGCCTTCGCCACGGAAATCGATCTTGGTGCCACTCTGGACACCACGGTCGACGTGGACGTGCAGAACCTTGCGCTCGATCACCGTCTTCTTGCCATTGCACTGCTTGCACTTGTCCTTCTCGCGGATCGTCTCACCCTCGCCGTTACAGTCGGGGCAGACGGTTTGGAATCGCTGGATCATAGGCCCCATTTGACGCATCATTGTCTTCATTCCTTGTCCGTTACATCCTGCACAAGTCTTGACTGCGCCCTCCTTACCGCCACGGCCTTCACACTTGGAGCATATGACGGACTTCTGCAGAGCGAGCTTGGAAACCTTGCCACGGTAAATGTCCTCTAGTGAGACCTTGTGGACGTGGTGGATTGTGCGTGCCTTCTTGGGGCCGGTGTCTCTCATGCCACCACCGAACATGCCGCCAAAGCCACCACCCCCGCCTCCGAAGAATTGTGCGAAGAGGTCCTCAGCAGCCATGCCACCACCGCCCATTCCACCTTGCTCGAGGCCTTCTTCGCCATACTGGTCGTATAGCTGGCGCTTTTGCGGGTCGGAGAGGATTTCGTATGCATGGGAGATCTCCTTGAATTTTTCTGCTGCGCTGGGATCGTGTGCGTTCTTATCGGGGTGGTGCTTCAGGGCACTCTTGCGGTAGGCGGTCTTCAGCTTCGCCTCATCGGCGTCGGGCGAGACGCCGAGGACATCGTAAAATTTCGTCTCTCGCACCATGGTGCCGGTCGAATGGCGTGAGTGAAGAAAAGGTGGAGTGTTACTGCCGTCTGTATCAGGCTGCTGTCGAAATCACTGACTCGTCGTTGTGTGCTCGGTGTTGGGAGTTGTATAGAGAATTGTGTCCGGGAAAACTGTGGTCTGTCGTCGTCAGCGGATGTTCCAATCGATGTCGAAAGTTGAGGCTGGGCTGGACTGGACGGGGCTGTGGTGGTGGGTGAGGCACGGCACAGCGAGGCAGACGGGTGGGCTGTTTGGCGGAGTGCGCTTACCGTTGCGCAGTGACGACAAAGACGTTGCGGTCACGAGCAGCAACAATGTTGGATCTGTCGACGCAGGTGAGGTTGGTGGTGGAGCAGAATGCTTGGTGGAAGAAGCGATCAAGAGGATTGGAGGTTGTAGTAGGGTCGTATAGGCTTGAAGTCTGACGAACTCCCCTTCTACTACGTCTGCGTCTTTGCACCCACACCGGCGCCAGCCCGCCCGCCAGCCCGCCAGTGCGGCTCCGCCCGTTTTTTCTTGAGGATTCTCTTCGATTCTCTCCGAACATGGCCCTTGCAAAATCGTCCACATCGGCCTCAACGGGGGAGATTCGACGTGTGGCCATGATTGCGAGAGTCAGCCGGGCCATCTCCAGCTCTCGCCCTTCCAAACCGCCCACCAGTGCCGCACAGAACGACTGTGATGGAGAGTCTTGGCACCGCCACACGACTTCACTTTCCCGACATGTCTTCCGGGATCCGATAGCCGATGCCGATCTGGCATCTGCTATTCCACCCATGCAATTTTCACATGCACCCCCTGCGCCGTGACATTCAGTAGTCTTGAGAATCATCTTTCCTGTTCTAGAACTCCCACGGCCTGACTCCCTCCTACCCAGGATGCGTCACCCCTTCCAGTCGGTCCTCTACGGCAGAGACTCGACCGACACCGTCAGCGAAGGCTTCCTGATCGCGGCATGTGGACCCAGACTGGTGACTTTAAGCCTCACATCCAATGAAATCATTTCTGAGTGGTCTGCAAACGATGCTGTATGTCACCCTTGACGAATAGACGACTACAACCTGCCGTGTCGACGTCTTGTGAGACAGCACTGACTCCTCAGTATAGCCATTACAGCCAACGACGTTAAATGACCAAGGAGATGTGGTGCAAGAACTGGACGACGAGCGGCCTGTGAAGAGGCAAAAGACCAGCAATGGCACCAATGGCACGAGCAAAGGCGTGAAGGCCTCCAACGTCATCAAGCTTGCAGCATCTCCAGACTACCAACATATCGTGGCGGTGACCGAAGACAAATGCATTCGCGTCTTTGAATGCCAAGAAGGCCGACTGGAAGAGCTCAGCCAAAGGTGCATGCCCAAGCGACCATGTGCTATTCAAGTGATGCCAGATAATGCTACCATATTGGTTGGAGATAAGTTTGGGGATGTGTACTCTTTGCCCCTTATTCCCGCTACTATTGTTGATATGGAAGCCGAGATCGAGCCATCAAAAGCGCATCAATCAGCACATGGCTTCAAGGTGGCCGCGAGCGAGCTCACTGTTCACAGTAAGCGGAACAGATTGGCACTGGAAGCTCAAATGAAGCAGAGAAACTTCACTGCCAGGAAGGAGCCTCTGAAGTTTGAGCACAAACTGCTGCTGGGCCACGTATCCATGTTGACTGATATGAAATACGCCACGCATGAGGTCGACGGACAGAGAAGAGGATACATCATCACCGCCGACCGAGATGAGCATATCCGCGTTTCGAGATGTCCGCCCCAAGCTCACGTTATTGAAGGCTTTTGCCTCGGACACACTCAGTTCGTGAGCAAGATCTGTCAGATTGGCGACACGGACTTGCTAGTGAGTGGTGGCGGAGATGACTGGATCGGCGTCTGGAAATGGCCAGATTTCAAATTGCTGAAAAAGATCTCGCTGAAAGAACTGGTTGGGAGCGTTGCAGAGCCTTCACTGGACGGCGATGATAACAAGCTCTCGATATCTGGCATCTGGAATGCTTCTCTTGGGACGGGTACCATGGCCGAGGATGTTCTGATTATATGTGTCGAGAAGGTCAAGGCATTATTCTTTATCCGATCCTCAACACTAGCATCATACCCAGAGAAGGAAGCACACGACAATTCAGCCGCTGTTGCGAAGCAGCTGCCAGGCGTACCGCTGGATGTTACCTTTTTGAGAGGGAAGCTTCTGGTGTCGCTCGATCGCAGAGGTGACGGCGAAGCACGACTTGGCATGGTTGGAGTGTCCGTCAGTCCTGAAGCCGGCATTCAGACAACCGAATGGGCAGATGTGGACACCAAAGACGCTCGGTCAATCCTTGCGGCCCTGAACGAGTATCCCACCCACGACGAGGTGACAGACAAAGATTTGGATGATCTCTTCTATGGAGTAGCAAACCTCCGGAAGCGAGGACCACCGGGGGCTGATGACGCGCAAGAAGGCGCTGTTGAGGGGGACTGAATCACCAGGTTGACTCTCCGCTAACCGCTCTCACGTTTGCATCGCCCGGGACTCCAGAGCTTGGCGTGGAGAGCAATCGAATTTCCAGATTATTTGGCATATATCAACCACGGAATGAATTTCTGGACATCTGCTCTCTCCACCTCGCCATTTGCACTCGACCGGCCTCTCCGGTCGGTCGAGAAGTATTTGCAAGTAACATGTGCACATTTTCAGAAACCATAGCCGACAGGACCACCTTCAGCTGCTCGCAAGACCCTGCCTTGTCGACTCGGGAGCCCGCAATTACACCGCGGACTGTCGCCGTAAATCTCTCCTCGCCGACAGTTCTGATTGGAATACGGATGCCATGTCCCTCCCGCATTCGCTTGAGTCGGGTCTGACACCATTGACCCCCTCCTGGATCGTTGTGCTCCGCATCTTGCACAAGGGTGTTCTTCGATGGCTAAGTTGGACTTGATTGGTGACGATGGAGAAGACTCGTTGTCAGCTTTAGCGATGAGCTCTGCAAGAAGAATATCTCGTTGTCGTCAGTCCTTCGCTGTACCACTCGGAAGGCGATGACACGCACCGAGGTAGTTCGTAGGAGCTGTACCGAGACATATCACCAGCATATCCCATCGCTATGCAAAGAGTGTAAAACCGTGAAAGAGAAGCTGCAGATGATGCTTCGAGTGCTCAAGAAGGGAGCCGTACGAGTTACGCAAAAGAAGCAATGTACAAGCGAACAAGAACCAGGTCTGTGAACCAAATTTTCGCCACATCACAGCAACCACAACTCTGGCACTTAGATCTCCACATGCCAACAGAACCTCCGCTTGCAGTGCCCCTTATCCGCACAGGCAATACTATATCGCCTGTATTCCTGCACGCGCCGGTGTATTCGTGGACCACGCTATAGGCGTCTATCTACCGAGTCGCTAAAGTCTACCAAACGTGTACAGGGGGACGACTTGACATCCTCTCTGAACAAGGAAAGCACGAAGCGATCTATGTCCAGAACGAACGGGATGCTTATGGCGTGTTGACAGTATAACAAGCTTCAGCCACCAAGTTGTGTAGGGTCGAGACCTGGATTGGGAAAGAGAGATAATAAGCAACGCAGCGATGACCATTATTAGGTCAGTGTGGTGAAGCTCTGTGGATGGTGCCCAGCACATCCAAGATCTACATTGTGGCGACGATATATCAACGAAACGAGACATGGCATCCATGATTCAATAAATCCACTCTGCCATACCCAACCCAACCCACCCGCTTCGGAATTTCCTCAGCTCCGACTGACCTCACTATTTCCTCGATGAGTTCTCTCAGACCGAATATCTGTTCCGATGGACCGTGTACTGCTAGAGAGTACGATAGAGTAGGAGGAATACTGCGCATGGAGCAACCCTGAGGTAGTGGCCCAATGGCTTTAATGAACCCTGGATGTGACCTTCTTTGAACCGCATCCAGTTCTGATTTCAGTCGAATCTCTATCGCCCGAAAGGATAGTGGCCGAGTTGGTCTGACCAAGGTTTTGTGCGGCATCGCGATTCATCAGACGAAAGTGGCTCAGCGTCTGGCACGTGCAATGTAAGGTCCTACCCCTAGTCGACCTGGTCTTTACAAGGAACGGGTTGGGTAGGAAGGGCAGAGACGGGCTTGCAATTCATCATTCCCTGTTGGGCGTTCAAGGGGATATGCCAAATTATCCAGAGGCCAAAGGAATGTGAGAGTAAAGGAACGGTAGGAAAACCGACAGGCGCGAGGTCTATCGTGAAACGTGTTTTCTCCTTTCACGGCCGTATAGCGCCAGTATGCCATAACTCATATGTTCTATGTTCAATGTTCTGCGACCACTTCGTCCCTCGAAGCCTGCCTTTCGAGATGCCAAATAACATGGCCACTGGTTTCACCACCCAATCATACCGTGCGCCGTGATATGTTGCGCCTGTAAATGCGATGGAAAGAAATCGATGCACACTATTCACGACTTCTGGACGTGACTTCCCAATCTGTCGGTCTAGTCCTTCCATCGTGCGAGGAACTTCGCCGTGTCATCTGTTGGACCGGGCTGGGCTGCAGCCTATTATCATTTTATTAGCATTTGCGGTAAGTCCTACGGTCATGGAAAAGTCTTACAGTGTTCTCCATCATGCTCACAGAGAATGTCTGAGATTTAGTCGTGGTTGTAACTGCTTTTGGTCTGGCCATGAAGGTTGTGGCGAGCGAGTACGAGCTTGTAGGATATAGTGGAGTGAAGCTTTTGACCGTGATCTTCGTGGGAGGTACCGACTGCATTGGCGCGTATTTGGTCAAGCCCGTTTGAAGTGTGTATGCCACGTCCCAAGAACCTGCATCTGCTACCGCTGCTACTTCTGCAGTATCTCCCGTAGCAGAATTGCTCACGGCGTCGACAGTTTCAGGGACATCGCTGGTGCCAGACACTTTCGCTGCTGCCTCTGCATAGACCGTGGGCGTTGTCCCTGTCATGCTGGGAATGTTGAACCGGTTTGAATAATATGTCATTTGACCACCTTCTTTCGCCACTGCCATCATTTTGATGTAGCTTCTGAGGGTCAGCACAACTTCTGCGGATCGCAAGCTGCAGGTATTACTCACTATCCGTTCTTCGTTGGTCCCGCAAGACTCGATTGGACTGTACCTTGGAACGAGTTGCCTGTAGAGAACGTGCCCTTAGTCGTAAGCACGGCAACTGGTAGCTGTCAGACCAGAGTATCAGCATAGCCCTTTACTGTCCCGGTGCACATAAACGTCCAACTCGTTCATGCCGCCTTGGCCATGTTGCTGTGCAGCTTCTGTGCCGTTCACATCTCTTAACGACGTACCGCATCTGTTCCCTCCTCATTGCCGCCCACCATCAACTGGATAGTGTATGTGGACAACTCGTCTATGCTGGGCGATGTGCTGTCGTCCTCCCACTTGACTGTCATTGTGCCAGAAGGTGCATTGGAACCTGCAGCAGGCGACGTGAACTTGACGCCCGCGAGTACCGTGGTGACGCACGCTGCGAGGATTGGTAGAGTGTGTAGTCGCATCGTCGGCGTTTATATGTGTGCGTTAAATCGAAATCGAGAAAACAACCCGAACGGGGGTCGTCTTGACCCTGGTCAACAGGCGCCTATGGTAAATATGAGGAGCTTCTGGGTTGAAGGTGCTGAAGGTGCGACGGCGCGACTGTATACGCGCTGTTGTCCTCGGCGAACGAGTGTGTTATTGTGCGGGCGGAGTTGTGATGGGCAGGTCGCCAGGTGCATCATCCACGCAATCGCGAAAGAGCGTCCCTGTTCCTGCGTCCGTGCAGCGGGTCCTGAGCGGGAATGGCTTCGGCCCGAACTCAGATGTCCGACCCTTGCTCTATTCTTGCTCCATGTTTGAATCTTCTCAACCTTTTGTCCATCATCTCTCTGATGACTTTACTTGCTTTCAGCCCTGTGTCCGGGAAACTGTGAATTAAAGTTAGGCTACCACTCATGGCCTTGTTACATCAACGCCGTCTGACGGCTATGATGTAGCAGGCCTGGCACGTCCTAAGTAAATTTGTGTCTCACGAGGACAATGGCAGTCTGCCGGCTTTTCAGGCCTTCGGCAACGATGTTCTTGCTTGTTCAACAGATGAAGCCGGGCTGTAGGCCCAGCCTGACGAATCGATACTTGGTCAAGGGCCGATCCTTGATCAGTGTCTCTCATGCTATCCTCGGAAACGAGCTTTGATGGTGTATGTTTCCTAATATCACCAACATGTAATGTGTATTGAGTATGACAGCGAGAGAGTCCAACATTTACACGAAGTATGCACACGCGAAAACTTCCTCGGGACTCATGGCTTGGGGGAGAACTTCTTTTCGCGAGTGGTGAATTCTCAGTTCACGACAAATGCGATCACAGAAGCGGCGTGGCGAAGCAACGTACTGAGCCGAACCGCTTCCACAGCTAGGGATAATCGGGAACCATGAGGTCGAGAATGCTTTTGTAAATTGTCAGGCGATAGGGGCTGTCTGTACCGAGTTGTTTGTATCGAGTTGTTTGTATCGAACTCGCTCCAATAGGTTGGCATACAAGTGATAGACCTTCGAAAGGATACTGCTCTACGTCAAGGACATGACGCTTCAATGGCAGGCAAATACACTGTATCCAGTCTCGACCTCAGTTCACCATACCATACGCACTCCATCTCCGAGAAACGTGCGACTTCTGCCCTTTTTCACATGCTACCGCTTCCTGCATCTGCCTCTGCCTCAGGCACCCATCCATCGATCTCCAACATCCTCAATCAATCAATCCACCCATCCATCCAATTCATTCCTCAAAACACCCTTTTTCCCCACCCCAAACCATGCCCCAACCCACGATCCACACATACCACTGCATCTGCACCCAACTCCTGCTCGCCACCCCCACCCCCCTCGAAACCTTTCCGCAAAGACGAAGCGATGCCTCACACATCTGCCCCATCGTCCCGGAAGAAGAAGAAGAAGGAGGAGGCGCAATCACGACGACCGGCTGCGTCATTCTCACGAAATCAGCGACGTGCGAAGCCCCGAAAGCGTTGGTGCTGAAATTGGACGACGGGTTCGAGAAGCGGTGAGTTGGCCCCCTAAGCGAACCACGAGCTCCAGAACCCTATCGACCTACGCAGTTCTTGGTTTGAAATTTGGGCCTTGGCTAACGCTCGAACGGATATCTCGTCAAGTGCGGGAGATGTGGCGTGGCGTTCGGGTATCAGTTGGATCGGACTTTGTGGAATGAGAGTGAGAGGGGGGGCGTGAGGGAGGATGTGGTGTTTCTGTTGCCGAAGGGATTGATTTCGACGGAGGATGTGGAGAGGGGCAGGAAGTTGCAGGAAGGGGAGGTGGAGTTGAAGCGTGCGGTTGCGGCGTGATTGTAAGGATTTTCAGGGCGGATTGGTTCTCAGGCGTGGGAGGTGAAGATGCGAAAAGCGTCCCATGGAGTTGGCGCTGTCGGCATGTCCTACATCGTGGAGGTTGTGGTAGGCGTGAGATTAAAGGTATGTAGTCGACCAACGAGGACGCGTGCAAGCATCTAGAATGCTCGCATGCAGGGTATTGCTATGCTCAAAATACCGGCAAGCAAAATTGCAGAAAAATGCACAAGAACGCCCAGAGCACCTTCGCTACCCTCTCCGTGATCCATCCTCAGCCATGTAGTCGTGTTAAATGCTACGATTCTTCAACCAGCCCGTCTGTATTTCTCGGTGGCCGTCGAATCCATGTCCATCTACAAAGTTTCCATCGCACACGCTAAAACATCATCATTTTATGTCCACCTTCCGCAGAAGCAGCGGCGGCCTCAGTCTCTCCCGAAGCGACTCCGGTGTCATGGTTGGGGTTCGGGTAATAGAACGCGGTGACCGCAATGAGCGCATACACCATGACGCACAGCGCGCCCTCAAGGTAATCGGACTTTTCGTCCCTAAGGAAATTTCCGACCACGATGATGGCGAGGATGAGGACGACGGCATCGAAGAGCTCGAAGTTCAAGCTCATATCGATGCCTTTGCCCCAGCCGACGAGAACCACGAGAGGGGTGTTGAGAAGCGCAGTCTGAATGCTGGCGCCGAGGACGTGGCTGAGGGCGAAGTTCATTTGGTTGTCATAAGCTTCGTCCACTGCGGTGATGTGCTCCGATGCCTTTTCGACAATAGGGATGAGAATCAGACCCACGAACGCGTCCTTAACGCCCCGGCTGACGATGTACTCGATTTCCTTGACGAGGAAGACGGCCATGAAGCTGACGAACATCAGCGCGATCAGCAAGGCGAGAATGCTCTCGGTGAGGGTGAGCTTCGGCTTGGCAAGGTCCCGGTGCCTATCGTGGTCTCGCATCTCATCGGCTTCCAGAATATCCTCGTATAGACCATGGTGGCTGCGTGCCTGGAACCAGACGTATACACAGAAAGCAATCAGGAGGATGATGGCCGCCGCACGTGATATTTTGATGGAATTCGGGACGACCAACGTCTCAAACTCCGGATTCCCCGACAAAGAGTTGTAGTAGATGGTTGGGATGACGAGACCCATTCCCGCGACGAGCATGAGGTTAGAACCCACTTCGGAGATGGCCTCGTGAAAGACCTGTTGCGGATGGAAAATGCCGCCGACGAAGAAGCAGAGACCGAGACACATCAGCAAGTTGGCCAGGATGGAGCCTAGAATGGCAGCTCGAATGACCGGCACGTTCGCATTTCCTCCCTGCACGAGCAAGACCATGAACAGGATGATCTCGACGATACTGCCAAAGGTGACCTCGAGAAGAACGCCAGCGACTTTCGGGATCTTCCTAGCCAGCTCTTGACCTGCGAAGCCGACCAGATTTGCTGCTGGGACCATGCCAATGTAGGAGCAGATGAAGATCCATAACTCTTGTTCGGGGTAGTGAAAGTACAGCACCAGAGCGGCAATAGTGAAGGGCCAGAGCACGTTGGTCCACTTGCTGGCGGTGCAAGACGAGGTCCAGATGATTTTGAAGAACTGAATTGGATTGAACCAGCTCCGTCCACTCTCACCGTCCGGCTCGATACCTTTGGTCACCTTGTGTCCGTTATGGTTGACCCGATGCCCATCGCGATTGTACATCGGCAAGTTGTGCGCGCCTGAGCCTCCCCGGGCATGTCCTTTCTCTTGGTCAACCGCACCATCGGCCCCCGTACCTGCTCCGGGGTGGTTCATGGTGTCCGGATGGGCGTCTTTGCGGCGGAGCACTCTGGCACGACTCCACGTACCATTTCGTTGGTGGGGCTGCGACTGCTGAGGCGGTTGGCGGCCACTCATGCTGGGCAACGACGTCCTCGATCAAGATCAGAGGAAGTTCGGAGTGTAGGATGTCCTTGGTCGGATAGCTTTATGAGGCCTTCGCGCGCTTCACTAGAGTCAACGGTGAGGCTGTCGTCAAGCGTGATTTGTGGTCCAGGCGCCCAGGGTGCAGCGTCGGAAAAGGAGAGGTGCTGGTCGGCCTAAGCCACTGAAGCTCTCCACGGTCCCAATGCCAGTTGTCGCAGGTGCCGGACACGTAAGTCGTAAGACGTGAGTAGTGAGCGCAGAGTGGTGTGAAAGGAAAGGTATGGACGCAGTTCCTACCATATCAAGGCCGACAAGCTGTCTAGGCTCGATGCTTGTCAATTCCTTGTTTGCGTTGTCCATGCACGCCAAGTCACAGCGGCCTGCTCGTTGGACAACGGGTGTTCGAGAGTGCAGCCAGTGCAGCCAGTGCAGCCACGCCTCGCGGGATCGACGAAACGCTATTTCGGCTTGTCCAGCGCGCACGCAAGCGGGCCGGGGCCGCTCCCCGTGAGCAAAGCATCCATCCATACCTTACGTGTACCCGTACCCCCATGTTGAGCTCCAGTCCAGTCCGGTCGGCAATGATGATGAACGTGGCCTCACGGACACCACATGTGCAAGCATCATACCGTATTCAATCACGTGTCTATCCTCTGCTCCGTGCCTGAGCCTTCTCATGGTGGGCCTGATGGCGTGCGTCGCCAAGGACGTCAAACCAAGTTTCTCCTCGAACCTTGCGCGGGACCACGCTATCTCAGGTTTACCGCTTCAAGCGACATCAGCTACGCCACTGCTTTTTATGGTCCAAGCAGGGTCAAGCAAGATTGGGACATGGAATAGCGGAAACTCAAATAGACGACATCTCATCACGCTCTCTCGATCATCTCTCTCATGGTCTTCGTGTGGTGGTCTAAATACAGGTGCCAAATTCGTACTTTACACGTCACATGCATGCTGCTGGCCGAACTGGAGGCATACGTTCTTCTGATAAGATGCTGATACGGTCGTGGTCTCCTCCACCCCACTGCTGCTGCTGCTGCTAGACATTACTATCAGTCTCCGAACGTCCCCTTCTTCTGTCATACCCCTAAGATCCATCGTCGGGCTGCGAAGCGCCAAAGTCCACACTACCACACAGCGGAGCGACGTACCATCCAGTTCCCGCAGACATGGGCTCCGCCGGGCCAGCATCGTAGTAGGCCAGCACACCCTCGCCGCAGTTCATCTCGCTCGTCAATGGATCGGTCGGGAATTCGAGCCTGCATTCGCCAGATCTGATGTCCCAGGCGCTGGCTGCACATTGCCAGGAGGTCGCGCAGAGCTGGCAGCAAGTGGAGGCGTCGGTCGTGTTCGTCTTGTATGTAGCGCCGCTGGCGGGGGTGTCAGACAGCCATTCGATGCCGTAGCCGTTGTACGCGCTCGTCATGGCAGCCGGCGAACACTTCGGATCCATGGACACAGTGGTGGTTGAGGCGCTGGAAGTGATGGTCGATGTGCCACATGTTACAGTGCTGGTCTCGGTGACGGTTGCGATCTCATACGCAGTCGCCGTCACTCCGGACTCGGTCATGGTCACCGTGGCTTGGCTGAAGGCCGTGTAGTCGTAGAACGTGCTCGTCTGGCTCGCCGGGAGGTACGTGTACGTTTGACCGAAGGTCGTGAATGAGGTCTCCGTGACCAAGCAATCCCTGGGACGGAGGCGTAATACTCGCTTGTCTTTGGCACGAGCTGGAGCTGACAAGGGTGCAGAACGATCGACTACATCCTTGCTGCCATACACCGTGAGTGTCGAAGCTGGCATCGTGCTGAATGAACGTCAGTCGTCTGGAAGTCACGACTGTCACTGATCGACTCACACGACCCCAGTCTCTCCGCATGCCATCTCGGTGCTGGTCAACGTTTGCAGGGTCTTGGTTGATGAGACGGTCTCCCACAATGTGAAGGTTCCCAAGTCTCTGGCCGTCGTGGGGTGCTCCGTCACGACGACAGTAGACCTGTACGTCGCCGTCCTCGTCGGGACGATGACCTGCGTCGTGGTGGTCGAGCATGCATCCTGTGGCAGGGCGCATGCGAAGGCAGCGAGGAGAGGAAGGAAAGCGATCGACCGCATGGCTGTGGAGACTTTTGTGGAACGAGGGGATCAGAAGTTGGATTATGGCAGATGGAGAAGGTTATCTATGCCCATGGACGTGCCAGAGTCGTCATGGGCGGGACGCTGAAAGTGGCAGGATGCAGAATGAAGACCGGCGTCTCCGCTCGTGCCTCTTTATGTATCTCCAACGACTGTCGTTCTCCACCTGAGGGACTGCGAAATGCAAGTGCTTCCCGTCGAACGGCGTCGCTGGACGGGAAAGAGCCGGGAAGGAACGTGGCCCGGCGGAGGTGTGAATACATGTAGAGTGGACCTCCCCAACGGTGATTGCACCAGGCCAAGCCAGGCCGTCGATGGGCCTTCGCTCGACGCTTCGACGAAAGGCCTCGACGCATTTTTGATGATCGACCAGCCCTGCCGAATATAGGAGGACACTAGCGAGGAAGGTGCATGTCGGGACAAGGCAAGTGGCTGCACGTTCTTGCACCAGCACTTTTCCGCAATTACATGTATTACTATTCTCACCCACTCCCTCACGCCCTGACGCTCGGCTGCTCCGACCGCAAATCTACGTGAGACGACTTGCTCGTGCATCATGACAGCACTGCGAGTACCCGCGAACCTGTTCCTTGCAGCACCAGAGCATCAAATCGCCCTTGTGTCGCTCGCCGCATGCGGTCGCCACCGCGGCACGTTCGGGCGGTCGAGCGAACATGGAAGCCAGTGGACGCAGGTGTGAGGTTGGGCGAGGCGTTCGGCGGAATGATTAAAACTCGCATGCAGTCGACGGGAGTCCCTCGCACAACGTCTTCTCTAGCTGCAGGCACTAATAAATCGCTTGTCCGCGTTCACGCCGACGGCGGTAGCTACAATGCGTGTTGCAATTAGTTCTCTCACGACAGCATCTCGTGAACATGGTTGTGGAGGAACCTTCTATCAATTGATCGTAGTAGCTGTCTATCACTTCAGACCGGCGGGGACTGGAATGCGGAGAGGCATGCACGTGCGCAGTCTCATATTGACAGCCACACACCCACTTTCTCCAGACCCATGCATCCACATGCACAATGCTGGCAATATGTACGTCAAGAGTGATGCTTCTTACATTCTCGGCACACCACCTTCGGGTCTCATCCAGGAACCATGCATTGTTCGTCAGGAGGAATGCCAAAATGGTGGTCGGTTGGGGGCCGGAATATCGCAGAAAGAATCTGCGTTGCACGGCAGTGTCTAATCGAATTTGGCTAGAGCCAGCTCGTATGCAAGCCCCAGTGTCAAGCGAGCGTGTTGCAACATATCTAAAAGGCGACAGGTGTTAGCATGTGCAAATGTCTCGAGCGTTACCGGGAGAAGCGCTTTGCAACCAGGCAATATTATGGTCTGGAACCCCTGTCTCGGAGCGGGACTTTGCACGGCTTCTACCCTTTGCTTTACTCACGATCGAAATCGAGGTATTCGATTTTGTCTTCTGTCGTATGGATTTTCTTATCACTGCATAGGATCAGCATGCGGGAGATAGGTTGCGGTGAAGGGATGCACATACCTGTACTTGAAGTCGGACTCAATGACGAATGCGCTTGGGTAGCCAGCCTTGGATGCGGAAGCATGATCGCTGCAAGCATAGCCACACTTCGGCAGATTAGTGGCCGTTGACAGATGCACACCGGAGCGGAACATACCTTGGTCTCGATATATGGAATTGTGCAGTAGGTGCTCACAACCTTCTTGATGAAATCGGTGAGGCCCGAGTCGACGTAGTCGGTAATGACTCCCACGCTCTCTGGCTCTCCCGCTTCGATAGTGCCATGCGTGTATCCGGTCATGTCCTGCTGAAGCATAGCTTTCACGTCGCGCCCTTCCCTTTCGTAGGCGCTGAAAATAGCTTGGGACCCCAGCAGTCCACCTTCTTCTGCGGAGTACCAGTGAAATTCAAGCGTGTTCTCGGCCTTCCCATGGGCAATCACGGGGTCTTGCAAGATCACGCGCAGCGCCTCCAGAATTGTGACCGTTCCCGAGCCATCATCATCGGCGCCAGGAGCACCGAGGATGGAAGGCAAGAAGAGGTTGATGCTGTCCTGGTGCGCTCCAATAACAACAGTCTTCTCGCTCTTGCCAGGCAGGGTGGCGATGATGCTGTTCTGGCCCCAAGCGTGCGCAAATGGTTGCACAATCCCAACGCCAGCATCCGTCAGAGTTTGGTTGACCTGTGCAAGCAACCACTCGCTCGACTGCCGCCCATAATCCGACTTGTAATATCGAGTGTGGAAGCCAGTGAAGGTCTCCAAATGCTCCTTCATATTCTTCTTGTCAAGCTTCTTCAAGAGCTTCGATACCGTCTCGTTCTGGGCAGTTGTTTCTGGATACGTCACTTTCGCGACCTTCCGATCCTTCTGTCGTATGGCAAACTCAGGATCAGAAGATTGTTCGGTGACATCGAAGAATTTGATGCCATCGCGACGAAGTGCCCACTTCTCGTCCTCCGTCACCCATCTCTGCTCCTGGGGCGACAACTCAATGAGGAACTTCTCGCCACTGGCAAAAGGATTCTGTCCCTGAACGGCGTTGGCGAGCTCTCCCCAAGTAGGGACCGAGAGAGCTGAGGCAGTGGAAGCCAACAGCACAGATGAGAGCTTCATTGTTGACGGAGTTCGTTGCCGGTTCCGTGTGTGTAGAGGACGGCACGCTCGGATGAGACTGGGATGGGAGCTCGAAGATGTACCTTGTACATGCGATGGGGAAGTGTATCCGAGTCTGACGCGATCTACGAACGATGAGATACCAGAAGCTGTGGAGATGAAGCAATTGACGATCTGGTGTAGATGAGCACGTGTAGGCAGCCAGATAGACGCGAATGAGATGTTCTAGTGCTGCAGGTACATGCTAAACAGCAGTGACACAAGCCGCCGGCCACGAGCGTCATCGCTCTGGAGGTCCTGCTAAGGCCTACTGTACCGGCGCCGGCCAAGACCTGCCCCGCCCACTGCGTTTCGAAAGCAGCGAATGAGCGTTTGTCTTATTCATTGGCGAGTCCGTGCGCCCACAGATTGACCAGCAAGTCCGGTACCGGAGCGAATGGAAGCAGAATATCTGGACCATGACCTGGACATTCCCCGACTCACACACAATCTCACCTCTCTCCTACTTATCTCGTTGCGTTGATACCTATTCTCCCGATACACACTGCATTCCGTGAGGTAGAATTGCTAAAACAGAACGCGTGGTTCCAAAAATCCGTCACCGTCACTATGCCGGGTGTTGTGAAAGGCCCCTCCACCCTCTACGACAAGGTGTTTGAGCAGCACATTGTAAGATTACACGCCGATTGATGGACATGAATGAAGTCATTGTACTGATGCGTCTGCACAGGTCGACGAGAAGCCAGATGGCACAGTCCTGCTCTACATTGACCGACATCTCGTACACGAAGTCACAAGCCCCCAAGCGTTCGAGGGACTGAAGAACGCTGGGCGGAGAGTACGAAGACCAGACAATACTCTTGCCACCACAGATCACAACGTACCGACCACACCTCGAAAAAATTTCAAAAACATCAGCCAATTCGTTGAAGAGGAGGATAGCAGAGTACAGTGCGAGACCCTGGAACAGAATGTGAAGGACTTCAAGCTCACCTACTTTGGCCTCGGTGACAAGAGACAAGGTATCGTGCATGTCATTGGTCCTGAGCAAGGCTTCACTTTGCCTGGTACGACAGTCGTGTGCGGTGACTCTCACACCAGTACGCATGGCGCTTTCGGTGCTTTGGCATTCGGCATTGGTACGAGTGAGGTCGAGCACGTCTTGGCCACGCAGACGCTCATGACGAGCCGGAGCAAGAACATGAAGGTGCAAGTCAATGGCGAGCTAGCACCGGGTGTCAGCAGTAAGGATATTGTCCTGCATGTGATCGGACAAATTGGCACTGCTGGAGGCACCGGTCATGTCATCGAATTCTGCGGTTCGGCGATTCGTGCACTCAGCATGGAGGCACGAATGAGCATGTGCAACATGTCTATTGAGGGTGGTGCTCGCGCAGGCATGGTCGCCCCCGACGACATTACATTCGAATACATCAAGGGCAAGCCGCTTGCGCCCAAGCCAGACTCGGAAGAGTGGAAGAAGGCTGTCAAGCACTGGTCAAACCTCAAGAGCGATCCAGGTGCGAAGTGGGATGTGGAAATTTTCATTGACGCAAAGGACATTGCACCCACGGTTTCTTGGGGCACTTCGCCGCAGGATGTGGTGCCCATCACTGGAAAGGTGCCAGGCCCCGACGACTTCCAAGACAAGGACAAGAAGCAAGCTTGCGAGCGGGCATTGAAATACATGGGACTGGAGGCTGGTACTCCTATGGACGAGATTGTCCTGGACAAGGTCTTCATTGGCTCTTGCACCAATTCGCGAATTGAGGATCTTCGAATCGCAGCACACATTGTCAAGGGCAAGAAGATTGCTCCTAATCTCAAGCGCGCCATGATCGTTCCAGGCTCCGGTCTGGTCAAACAAAGAGCTGAGGCAGAAGGCTTGGACAAGATTTTCATTGATGCCGGTTTCGAGTGGAGAGAAGCCGGCTGCTCGATGTGCTTAGGCATGAACCCCGACATTCTGTCTCCTGGCGAGCGATGTGCATCCACGAGCAACCGCAACTTCGAGGGCCGGCAAGGTGCAGGGGGCCGCACACACTTGATGTCACCGGCAATGGCAGCAGCAGCAGCTCTCGCTGGCAAGCTGGCTGATGTTCGAAAGCTGGAAGACTATGAGCAAGCACTTCCAAGTGCGAAGTCTGCACCAACCACGGTAGAGAGCCACGTCGAAGATCCGGAGTCTGATGTCGATCTTGATAAGATACTGGATCAGCCTGGTTCTGGAGCTGCAGGCGATGGCACACAGACAAAGGCCCCATCAGGCGCCGCTGCAGGCATGCCAAAGTTCACACAGCTGAAGGGTATCGCTGCACCAATGGACCGGAGCAACGTTGACACCGACGCCATCATCCCCAAGCAATTCTTGAAGACAATCAAACGATCAGGCCTTTCGACGGGTCTCTTCCACGCCTGGCGATTCAACCCAGACGGCTCAAAGAATCCGGATTTCGTCTTGAACCAGGAGCCATACACTAACGCCAAGATCTTAGTTGTCGGCGGTCCCAATTTTGGCTGTGGTTCGTCGCGAGAACACGCGCCCTGGGCATTGCTGGACTTTGGCATCAAGTGCGTGATCGCGAGCTCATTCGGTGACATCTTCTTCAACAACACCTTCAAGAATGGTATGCTGCCACTTAGGGTGACAGATCAAGCGGCTCTGCAAAAGCTCATGGATGAAGCAAACGCTGGTCACGAGATCGAGGTTGATCTCGAGGGTCTGGTCATCAAGGACGCTTCCGGCAACGTGATCACCAAATTCGACTGTGACGAATTCAGGAGACACTGTTTGATCAACGGATTGGACGACATTGGTTTGACCATGCAAGAAGAAGACAAGATTGCCAAGTTCGAGAAGAGGAGATCCGAAGAGACTCCCTGGTTAGATGGTTCTGGGTATCTGTCGAAACACAGACCCAGTGCTGTCAAGGTTGAGGCCGCGCCTGTTCCTAAGACAAATCGTGGTGAGACGAAGACTGAGCCGCTGGAGTGGTAATAGCGCTCGCGGTGGGGAGATTGGGTCCGAGTTATTTACGACGAATGAAAGTTTTGTAGTGAAGACAAAAGGCGCTGTTCATGCCCGCGCTTAAACAACTCGATGTTACCGCTTCCACTTTCCTTTCAATGAACAGCATTACGAACTAGGCGCGAGCGACGTGCTGCAAAGGTTCTTGAATCGCTTCGACTATGCTTGCCATATCATGATATATAGTCTATTCTGATTTCGCTGGATCACATGCACCGCAGTGGTTCGGGTATTGTAAATCTATCGGAATGTATGTACGCTCCTGATCACGGACAGCAGGACTTCACGGCTTCGTTGTCCGATCGGTTCTAGGAAACACGATGATGTCGACCTCTGGTTCCTCACAGCAGCGGGTTAGATCGGTACTCCGGTGCCTCGTCGTTGACGGGTCTCTTGGCCTCGTTGTCTGCTTCGACGCCGTTCGGGACTTCCTCCACGCTCTCCGCCAGCCATTTCTCGGCTTCGAGGGCAGCCATGCAACCGGTGCCTAGGATGTGTGTTAGTATCGTGTATCGAGAGCGCAGGTTTGGGAGTGAGGGAGGACGTACCTGCTGAAGTAACCGCTTGCCGGTAGTGCTTGTCCTGCACATCACCGGCCGCGAAAACACCCTCGACACTCGTTTTCGTTGTGCCAGGAGTGTTGATAATGTATCCGTCCTCGTCCATGTTCAACTGTCCCTTGAAGAGCTGTGTCGCGGGGTCATGACCGACGGCGTAAAAGAGACCATTCGCGGGGATTTCCTCGGTCTCGCCGGTCTTGTTGTTCTTGATGACCATGCTCTTCATCAGCCCACGCGGCCCTTCATCACCCTTGATTTCCACGCCTTGGGTATTCCATTTCACCTCCACCTTCGGGTGTGTTGTGAGTCGTCGCGCATTCGTCTTGCTCGCACGGAGCTGGTCCCTCCTCACAAGAACTGTGACCTTGCTCGCTTTCTTGGTAAGATATAGCGATTCCTCCACAGCACTATCGCCGCCTCCAATGACGACCAGCGGCTTCTCGCGGAAAATGGGTAACGAGCCATCGCAAACCGCACACGCTGAGACACCATTGCCCCAATACTTCTCTTCGCCAGGCAGATCCAATCTCCGTGCCTTTGCGCCCGTCGCGATAATAATGCTGTCGGCGGTGTGCACTTCCTCTTCTAAATTCTCATCGTCTCCCATTGGATGAAGCCAGTATTTGAACGGTCTTTGGCTGAGGTCCACTTTCCCTACCGTCTGGGAAACGATCTCGGTTCCGCACTCTTCGCTTTGCGCGCGCATTTGATCCATGAGCGTTGACCCTTTGATCATCTTGAACCCCGGGAAGTTCTCGACTTCGTCGGTCGTTGTGAGCTGCCCACCGGCAGCGATTCCAAGCGCGAGAAAGCCCTCGTACATGACCGGCTTGAGGTCTGCGCGGGCGGCGTAGATGGCGGCGGTGTGCCCTGCTGGGCCGGAGCCTATGATGACGAGCTTGGAGTGCATTTTGCGGGCTTGCTGGAGGATAGTAGGTGAAGAAGGGTTGTTGTTGGCGGCGGCTGTTGGTTTATAAAAAGTTCCTACTGCGGCGAGGGGAAGGGAAATGCTGCTCCGGAGAGGGCGAGGGCCTGCGCGGCGAAAGGCGGAGGAAAACACTTTGGCGACTCTATGGACACGTCAAGATCGTAAGATGATGGACCAGACCTCGCTGTGGGTCGTGTGTGGTGGTGTACCTGGAGGGATCTCGTCCACGAGGATGAATGGCGTTTGGCTGGTATATTGCTTCAATGCCGCAGGGGAGATTTCTAGAAGGACATATCTGATCAGATCACGTAAGGCAGGCGACTTCACCCTCGTCGATTCGCAATCGAGGCCGTCCGGTGGTGGTGGGGCATGGAATTCGGCGCAAAAAATGCCTGTCGAGTGGAATCACTTTTTGGCTTTCAAAGCAGACCCGGTCTCGCCCACCTTCCGCGCCTCGGTCCCGCTAAGCTTAAAGGGAAGGATTTCCTCCGAACCGAACTATTTCCATCTTGACCTCACACCTGCGCCTCTCCTTTGACATCATCTCTTCGACTCGCGCATGTGAAAGTTCCTTTCTGCTTGTTGTTGACGCTGCCTATTGACGGCGTGCGGTTGCTTGTGCCGGGATCACTGGCATTGACCTGCCGCAGTGTCGCCGATGGCGCCTGAAATCGGCTAATGTATAACGAGATCTCGGTATCACAGTCCACGACCAAGGCCATTAGCACGAGGGAAGAGCCGGCAAAAGCAACATGCCCACAACAGCCAACGACTGATCTATGCTCCTGCTGGCAGTGAGTGCAGGCAGACCCTTTCTTATCACTACAATGTCACCGACCGCTGGCTGTTTGATGCTTTGGCTTCAGGTGTGAAGCATTGCACGTGCTTCCGTGAGCGAACCTTCTGAAGACATAGAATAAAGAACTCGGTCCGGCAGTACCTAATGAATGGCCTTTACCTACTGAATGGCGTTCGTTCTCCAGCGTACGCAACATCCGTCACGCACCAGCCACTATCTACTACGAGAGCACCTTCGGACCGCCAGTTCCTCCGGGTTCTGTGGTAGATCCGAATGCGGGAAAGCTCTTTGAACGATCCCAATCGAGTGCTCCTCAGGCTGCACTCCAAGGGTGCGAGAAGTCAGCATTGCAATGACACGTAGCAGGCAGCCTGTCGTACAATGTAGCCATTGTGGTGGTGCGTCCATGTGCAGTCGTAGAAGTCTTCCGTAGAAGCGCGCACTACTACTAAGGCACCCAGCACCTTTGAGCCAGTCTGTATTCCGCCTCATGCCTCTCAGTTGACGAGCATCAATGCCAAGAGCCAAGCCCGAGCAACGCGAACATGGGCACATAGGCTCTTAATCTCATCTCTCTACATCTCATGCGACGGTCCTTTCCTCATCTTCATACACGCATTGGTAATATAATACACATGTGCCTGTCACTGTATGCTGCACGACGACCACTATGTTCAAGTACCTTGGCAGGAAACCCTTCGCAGGTATCGCCGCAAGCCTCTATGTCCGCACATTGTTCCTGCGAATGCACATCCTTTCAGCGCCTGGGCATTCTCTCCTCGTCGCTCTTTCGTCCCAGAGCTCATCTCTTTGCATCAGTAATCCGAGAACTTCGACCGAAATCCCGTCGGAGGTCGAGCTTCCGCCGAATGGTTTGGTTTGCGCCATGCAGGTGATGAGAGGCTGAACGGGAGTGCACCTACCCGGCGAACTCAATCTGCGATCGACAGACGCCGTTCGCCATGGGCCTTGGGCGTACTGCGTCAAAAGGTAGGAACAGTGCTCATCTATTGTATCCCTACACTCTCGGCCTTCGTTTCTCAAAAGCAGCACAAGATGTTCCTCAATACCCTCACTCTTGCGAGCTTGCTCGCGAAAATTGCCTTAGCAGACACAACCGACGCCAACCTACTCTGTATATCAGAGTCCCAGCCAAATCCGATCGCCTCAACCTATCCCACAGAGGTGACGGGCACAATCAATGGCACGACAGCGATTGTTCCTATACCATTCAGTGTGGCCCGAAGCATAGTTCCATCAGAGTATGGCATTCTCATAAAAGCCTACGAGGAACTGATACCAGGCTTTCCCAAGGACATGTTCCCGGCCGAGTTTGAAGGAGTCTTGGACCACGATGTTGGGGCAGGCACCTTGATCAAAATACCAGACTTTCAGCGCATCGCTCTCCGTATGCCTTTCGTCGACCGACTCAACGATGGCTATTCAACCTTCAAGTACACCGCGCCTCAGCTGATTAGTGCTTCGAATGCTGTTGCACTTGCTGGCTCTGCGAATTACGGCGAGACCTATCCTGGAAATTTCGAGCCGAATTGCAATGCATATGCACCTGACGGCGAGGACAGCACATATCTGACCGTCTATGAAGCACCGGGAACCAAATCTGTTGGATCCAGCCCAAAATTCGATACGCATTTCCAGACAATCTCGAGCATTCCGTACTCCCAAAAGCTGTGCGTATCGGAACAGAGTCCTTTGGGTAATGGGAAATGCTGACCCAGTTCTCCAGGTTCATCAACGTCACCAATCAGCCAACTTTCGGCTCTGGCGTCAAGTTGTGCGACAACTACATCACTCTTTACAACACCAGCGTGACGCAAGGCAAGTATGCACCAGTTCCTGTCAAGGGTACTATCAAAGTCGTGCCTCCATACTATCCGGAGTCGACGACCTTGGACGCTTGGGGTTACCGCATGGATAACTCCTTCATCGAGCGAAACAATGTTGATTGCGAAAATTTGAAGGGATACAGTGGGACTGGACCTGGAGACAGGTGACGGTGTCCTATATGTGTTCTTCCGCAATTCACTGCAGGCCAGTCGCCTTAAGATGATTGGAAACAGAAGGATAAATAGTTTCAGACAGCCATTTCTTCCACTATATCCAAAGCCACCCATCCAAGTTGTTACAGCTCAATCCACGGAGTAACCCCTCCCTTTTCTGTTCTTCCCCTAGTTTCGACCATGGCCTCCAGATCCACCATTCGAACTGTTCCCAACTTCAGCGTCTTAGGTTCACAGCCGTTTTGCAATGGCAAGTCATACTCCAGCAAGATAAGAGCCAAACTCAAATTAACCTCAGCATCTGCCAGAAACCTTCCCAGACATTTATGCTTACCCAGACCGAACACGTCATGCTCATTCGTCGACGCCATATAGCTCGTACTACTCGCTCCAGCACGGCCTTCGGGGTTAGTGGGGAAATGGCATTGGCCTCGAAAGCGGGATGTTTTGCCGAAGTAGTCGTGATAGAGGACTCCTGGTGGCTGGGGAACTTGTTGGTTGTAACCCAGTCGGTCAAGGAGGCGAGTAGGGCGATGTGTACGTCCGAGGGTGTGTCGAGGGTGATGCCTTCGAGTGGCTTTGATAGACTACGGGATATAAGGCCAGGGGGCTTCTGTGAAGTATGCGCAGTATGCGTCTCGTTGGATACAGTTGGACAGACATCTGTTCACGACTGGACAGAGCGGCCGTGTCGATCGGTTGTAGACTTGTGTCGCAAGTGCAGTGAAAAACATTAGCCACACGGTGAGCGATATCCACGAAATGTGAGATGAAACACCGTGTACGAGAGCGTCTGGCTCCATTTGGGATGCATTGTGTATGCTCCTGTGTGTTTGTGTGCTCCTGTTAGTGACTCCTACAGAATAGTGGGCAGAGAGTCAGTTTTGTCTATGCCCTCCACTTCTGCTACGACGTCAACGCGTTCTGGTGTTCACGCGAGACGTGCTCCTCGGCTGCACGTATTCCTGCAGGCTGCTGTCGCCCTGGGACATGCTGAGGGTAGCTGTTTACGATTCCCGCTAAACTAGAAGACTTAGCTTAACATATCTGGTATCTGTACACTGGGCAAAACATGCGTCGCCCGGCTTCGGCGAAACATACTGGCTCCAGCGCTCAGCCTCTTGTCATACAGCCAAATCTACGTATGACCAACGTTAACCTTGATGCCGAACTGTCCAACTCTTCTCTTTCCACCAGCGAATGCGTAGTGGGTATGCGCTTTCTGGAATCCTCGCAACATGTAGGCAGGTTTCTTGCTGTTCGCGCCTATTCTCGATATTTTCTTGGCTGATCTGTTTGCGGTCAAACGCTTGGTCAAACGACCGGCTGCTTCGATCTGGATACTGCTGATTTGGCTCAAGCGTAAACTATCGAGGATCGATGTTGCATTGTGCTTGGCAGCGTTCCGCATTGTGAAGTCTTTCCACGTGAACTTCGTCGGTATACGCGTGAATTTGGCATTGTTGATCTGTGTGACCTTTTGGGCAGACGGGAGTACCACTCTCCCAATAACGTTTCGGATTACTCTTCGTGGTGTATTCCTTCGGTCTTTCAACCGCTGTGCAACAACTGCTGCTAGAATATCTGCGTCGAGGTGCGGTTTCTTGAGCTGTACCAGCTGCAAGTCAACCCTCTTGCCGTATATCCGCTCAATCAGGCTTTGAAGGGGCGCCTTGATCTCTTCGTTCATAAGCAGAACAATGTCGTCTACCTTCTCCTCTCCTTTCTCTCGGCTCCGCGCCTGCTCAGTAGCGCGCGGTTTGGATTTCAACCGGGAATCCGCTTTTGCGTCATAAAGAAATGCTCTGATCTGTACCCAGTCGCCATAGTCCTTGACCTTCGGCTTCGACACGTAAACTTTCTCTGCACTTTTGCGTCGCGCCGCCAGAGCCGTTCGTATCCGTCTAATGTCTTTGAACCTGTTGTCGACGCTCTTCATGGTGATGTATGTAGAGATGAGCTTCTCAAGATTGGCCGTTGCGGATGGTATAGGCTTTATGCCTTGCTTGTTGAAGCTGTACATCGACGTCTGCCATTCCATTGCCCCAGTCACGGACTGTCCGATCTTGGTCTGCGGTTCGATGCGACTTCGCCAAAACGGTGCATTATCTCGCGTGATGGCGAGGGCTGGTGTGGAGGTTGATGCGCATCGTTGTTGCGGTGCTCTCTGTGTACGCGGTATGAGGGTCCTGGGAGGGACACGCATAGTTCTAGTCGTCATGTCTGAAATGCGCTGGATGTCTCCTCTCTAGAGAGATGGAAATGCCCCGAACATGTAGCATTGAATGCTCGCGCCAGCACTCCCGCGGAGGACCATGCCAAGGATCCGCTGCCTGCAACTTCGTCCTCCGAACTCCAGCTATGAACATTCTTACCTATCCTCCACCTTCACTGCCCGCGTGAGAATGATCTTCTAGCTGAGAGCCTCTCCTCGATATTGTTGAAGACAATGGGCATTTCTTGAGATATCGCAGCATTTTCACTTGGCCGCATATTGGCCCACCGGTATCCTGACTCATGTTCTGAATGCAAAGCCAAACCTGCGCAATTCGACTCCAGTCCTACATCGCTACAGCGAAAGCACTAGGCCATGATCCAGACGCTGGCAGGACTGACAAGGCTCAATAGCTCGTACTGCCGGCTTTACGAGCTCGACAGTCGAATTCCAGCCTTCTTACAGTGGCGGAGCCTACAGCAGCCACAGTCCTTCAAGCGTGGCGGCTCGATGGAGGAGCTCATCAGAGCAGTGGACTTGCATCCGCTGAAAGTCTCGATTCATCGATCAAGCGCTTGAAAAGGTCCACTACTTCCGGACTTGATTCTGAGAAGAAGTCCTGGCTTCTTTCCAATTGAGATGAATGGTCCATGACGCGCACAGCACGGAATCGGTGCATCGTGGTGTGCTTGTTCGCTCGCTCCACTCTCGAACAGCAGAGGTTATGCGGCGGATGATAAAAAGTATCAATTTTCCCAGCATGGAACTATAGCAGCTTACCAGATGATGCTCGAGCACAGATAAAGCAATATCGACGCAATGTTCCAAATAATCTCACACCTTGATGCTCGGTCTTACCGACATTCTGCATCCTTGGCGGATGGGCGTCGGTTGCACCAATCAACTGTTCTCCAAATCTGCGCAGAATATAATTTGATTTCATGGTGGCAGTGGCAGGTACTCTAGCTCACGAGCAGCCTCACAGATATATCTCGAGAAGTTTACATGGCACTGCTGCGTCTGTGTGTATTTGACTGCTGATGATTTACTGATATGCAGCAATACACGCGAAATCGATGTGATCACGACACCAGCTCGTCCTCGAACTGCGCGATAACAAGTATGGCTGGAAGTTCAAGGCTACTTTCATCGATCGCCCAGATCACACTCGTGTAGAGAAGCCTGGCACCAAGGGCAAAGTACTTGGAGGTAGCAGCGCCTTGATGTACTACACATGGCTGCTTGAAGCAAAGGCACATTTGGTGACTTGGCACCATCTGGAGGCAGTGAACGCAGCTGGAACTGCGAAGAATACTGTGACAGGCCTGCTACTTATTGCAACGAAGGGCATAGCCTGGACGCTGAGGTTGCCTAGATCAGTCGTAATGGTCCACCTGACATTCCTGTCTCTGATCTGGAGCCAGGATTGCATCGGTGCCGTGCGGCATTGGAGTAGGCTTGGGAGAGTAAAGGTGGCAAGCTTGTAGAAAATGTCTACGGAGGTGTTTACAGACTGGAATAGTGAAGAATCTGGACACTATATATACATGGGTCAGCGAACCACAAGCCAAAATTACTGTACCAGCTGAGACCGCCGGTACAAAAATCGTCACTAGACACGGTGTTGCTACCGGGATTCAAGTCATCAACGGCCAATGCCACAAGTGTACGGCTCAGGCCAAGAACGAAGTCATTCTCTCAGCTGGAGTGTTCCAAACACCACAGCTCCTGAGCCCTCCCTAGAACTGGGCCAAAGAAGCATCTGGAAGAGTTTGGCATCCCGTGCACCTTTGATTCCAGCCATGTCGGGCAAAATCTTCTCAAATCATCCCGTCTTCCCAGACGTATTCAGGTTCAAGAAGCCGATGGGCGTGGACCACCATCTACCTCAAGACACACCTGAGAGAGCCCCAGCACAGATGGCATATCATGAAGAACATAGAAGTCATCTTCGCAGCGGTCTGCTTGAGCTCGTTACATTTAATGGGTCGATGACCGGTTGCAGAAGTATGCAGAACATGTAGAAGCGGAGGAAGCTGATGGCGGACGCGGGTGGTTCTGTCCAGATGGTCAACCCATCTCGAAGTCGTTTTCGTCCCGATATGTTAGGCCACGGTATGGTGGATGACCACCCAAGAGTGCACAGGCTTCAAGGCTTCAGAGCGGTGGCTGCGAATGTTATGCCTGTGATTCCGGATTCTAGGATTCGGAATGTGTTATAGATGGTTGCTGAGAAAGGTGCAGACCTAACTAATGGGGATTGGCCGGGGGCAATGTGGTCTTCTTAGGGAGGATGTGAAGAAGCTGTGCACACGAGCAAGATGAGAAGTACAGTCATGGGTACTCTGTGCCAATGGAGTTCCGGTTCTGCAGTCCTCGATACATTGCGACAGACTAGGTGGTGTGGTTTGTTCACACTATTTGTAAGGAATGCTCGTTTCCAGTGGTGCACTGTTCAGAAAATCTGAACAATAATGATTCCTAGAGCGTGGAGCTACTCACTCATGCCCTACCTCGGTCAAGAGCACGTCTGCCCCTCGCGATGCTGCACATTCATTAGGGTCTGCAGCGCCTTGTTTACTCGGCATTTCTGGAGAGGATGTATGTTCGGAAGTGACGACCAGTACAAGCAGAAGGAAACTTTTTGGACAGACCGCCTGCAACAGCGCATCAGCGCCTTAGTACATGTACCTCACGCAAGACCCGTGAACGCGACCATCGTTCACAGCGAAATCCGGATCCTGATATCGGGTAGCACTGGTTTCCGTTCCCTCCTCACTGCAGAAAGAACTCCGATGTATTAGTGTAACGAGGAGAGCACTTTTGCCCAGCATGTCGTCTAAAGAAGTGAAGGACGGCATTTGCGGAAGAAGAGTCAGTTTTGTTCGCCATCCCTGAACACGGGACGGAGGTTGTGATGGATCAGGAAATCGCGTTTCGATTTGTTTAGCATGCTGAGTGTGAGTCTACTAGTGACACTCAGAAGCCTGAGCATAGGTAAAGAGTCAGGCCCAGTGCAGCCTCTATCCCATCGACGGCAGCGTGGGTGATGACCAAATGCGTGCTGTTTGGGATAGATGAGGGTCTCTGCCCCCAGTGGCGTCAAAGATCCTGCTTGGCGAGTAGTTCCATCATGTACTGTATCGAGGATTCATGGTTGGGGGGCAGGATGAGAAAGAAGCGATATCTCAGCGCTCTAGAACCCCCGGGACCACGAGGGGCCTCGCCCGGATTAATCTGGGATGTGATCCACAGTTCCACGCGATGCAGGAAAGGACTGGACTCCACGGGACGTACAGTAGTTAGTTTCCTTCTCCAGGTCGAACATCTGCCGAAGTTGTGTGCTGGACGGAGCGGTTTCATGGCATTGTATAAGATCGACGCGTTATTGGGGTGCTCACCGCTCGCTCCGATGCAGCCTATGGTAGAATTCACAGGCAGGACGAACGAGGCGAGAATGGGGAAGGCCGGCGAGGGTAAGATGAAGATCTTCTGCGTTGTTGATGATCACTGTCGAGATGCATTGACCCGGACGACGGACACTTCGCGAACATGGAGGTGGATTCCTCGTGGGTACATGGAGATAAGTCGCTATCGTGGTATGATTTGCCACCACAAGGCTCATGTTCCGGGGATGTGGTCCCAGAAACGTGGAAGTCGTGTCTCAATGGATTAGATAACGTGGCACGCACGCGACGATGACGCAGGAAGCAAAAGCCACCAACAACTCCATGTGCACGGTGCGGCTGCTTCCAAGGTACGAAAGGAGTGCCTTAGCGCCAGAGCTACCACTGCAGACCGCACGGTGGCTTGAAGGTGGTGGCGGGCGGAAAAGCAGGCTTTAATCAATTGTGAAGAAGTTCGGTGGATTCTCAATTGCCGTGAAGTGGTTCGTACACGGGAAAGCCCGATGTACGAGCTTTCCCATACTATCTATACAGAG
Organism: Pseudocercospora vitis; assembly: GCA_026120125.1. NCBI lineage: Eukaryota > Fungi > Ascomycota > Dothideomycetes > Mycosphaerellales > Mycosphaerellaceae > Pseudocercospora > Pseudocercospora vitis. Next base: position 10,431 of record JALRML010000032.1, on the reverse strand, counting down.
TCTGCTTTTTTTTTTTCGCTGCCCTTCAGAGGTCAACACTCTTGTGCCCTGAATGCGAAGTGTTCTGTCGATTCATATGACGTCGCTGCTGTGAACGCTTTGCTTTTCTCCCAGAATCGGTAGGTCTGGTCTGTGGTGCCATCCGCTCATGTCGCTTCACCTCGTGAAACGCTAGTGATCGCCTTACCCGCTGAAGGCCGATCATGGATCTAAAAGCCACAAGCGGTCGGATCTCCCAGAAGGCTTCCTACAAGAGGCATCTCCGTCTCTGTAGCTTCAAAACACTGCTCCACTTCAGGCAGAGCCAAGGCCGGCTTGACTAGAGCAGTTCGCGAAGGCTATAGAGGTTCCTGTCGCCTGTCGGTGGAATTTTCCGGATAATGAGGTGTGATTCCCCGTTGGCGAGCACCGAGGAACGGTCGTGGTTGGCCGTGGCTTGGTAGATATGCCGACCCAACATGGTCGTTTGGTTTCGCGGTCGTGCATACGAGGCAATACATTAGTGAAACTCGCGCTGCAATACTATCCGAGGCTGGCCAGATTGGCAGGGACAGCAGCCACTGCAGAATCGATACCTGTGGCAGGGCCAGGGATGCCATGTGGTGAGGGACCATGGCTTGGGAAAGACGGGCTGGCATTGGTGAAGTCTAGCACACGTCTGATGGTCTTGCTCGCCGTCAAGTCCTTGTTTCATCTTAGGTCCATGACCGATCTGCTGGACTGCTGCCGTGTACCAAGGGACTAACGCTGCCTTCAACTGAGTCAGTCCCTGCGCTTCTAAGGTCGTCAGAAAAGCCATGCTCATCGATGTTGAGCGATCGGAAAATTCCACTCATGTTGCTGATTCCGGTGGTCCAGGCGTCCGTGGGCCTCGTTGCCCTATACTCGACGAAATCGCGGATCTTGCGTATGGTGTCTGGATATCCTGCATCGTTGGGCATCCACCATCGGGCCACGTCCGCGCCCCAGTGTTCGCTCATCCGGCTGCGGAAGCTGCCGGGATAGATGTAGCTGTGATGATTGTCAGTGATGGTGTCGTCTTCACGGCAAATCATAGCTCACCCCAACTGTTCTATACGTGCCAATTTCTCCCTACACCACGTCACGTATGCCGGGTCCTTGGGCAGAAAGAGCGCGATGATTCCAAGGCTGGCCTGACAGCCCAGAACTGCCGTCTGTTGACTTGACCCGCCATATTGGATTGCCTCGAACATCTTCCCTTTTCTCAATGCAATCTCTGTCAGCTCCATGCCGGGAGGATGGCCCATGGCGAGGGTGACCTGAAACTTGAACATGAGATCGATCGCCCAGTGATCTATGAGCACAAAGTTCATCGTGGAAAGTTCGCCAGCGTAGAGGAAGTTGGGATCTCGGAAGTGGAACAATTCACCAGTGCTCCGTCGTGGTGCATCTGGGAATGACTTGACGAAATGCTTGGGGTCGGTAAAGGCGGTCTCTATTTCGTTGCCAAAGTCTGCGAACTCCTTGGAGAGCCTCTGGATGCCACGTGCGAAGTCCTCGTCGCTCATGGTGTTCTTGGTTTTGCCGGCAAAAAGCAGAGTGACATCCGTTGCCAGTAACCGTGAAGTCGCGAAGTATTTCTCGAAACGTGCTCCAAGGTCATTAGGTTTATCCCTGGTTTGCCGGTCGTAGAAGTCTGCAGATGCTGCGAACCACTCGCGCCCCAGTTGGGTTTCTCCTCCTGCCATGATTCCAGCAAATAGATCGAAGCGGATATACCAGGTTATGATTTTGCGCCTCGTCTCATCTTGCATGATCGTCTGCGGAGTGAAGAGGTCCGTCAGGATCGAGTAAGCTGCTTTTTGGTGGCCCAAAAGGTTGACCCAGTCGCCCAGGAACTCCTGCTCTCGTGTCAGCGTCGCATCTTTCGTCTACGACCTGTCTCCAACATACCTCTATGGTCGCTAGTTGTAGGATTGTCAATAAAGTCGCGACACTATGCCGTTGTCTCTTTAGCGACTGTTGCAGGAACGCAATGGATTTATTGTAATACGATAGAAACACCGCGATGTTACCATCGTCATGAGCGACCGAATGATGATACGCTGCAAAGGCAACAATAGCGTATAATAGCGCTGCACTTCCGTCGTTCATAGCGATCTCGAGGAAGGTCGTCTTCAAGAAGTCGCCAGCATCGTATTTGAACGCGTAGTGATGATATGACATGTGCTCGTGATGAAAGCGAAGGTAGGTTTTGACCTCTTTCGGGAGGCTCGCCCAGCGTGGATTCTGGAAGATCTCAGAGTTGATCGATTGTTTCGAGTTCGTTCGGGCTGGCTGGGGTCTTTTGGAGGAAGCAGTGGCTTCTAGCGGTGGATGAGGCGTATCGGACGGCCTTCGCGGCTCCGATGTAGCAGAAGATGGGACCTCCTCATCATCGTCTTCTTCGTCTGCAATGCTCGGGAGTAGGTCCTTGTCATCGATGTCTAGCTCACTACCCGAAGGACTAGACGCTCCGGGTGAATCTTTCCCTTTCCCGCCACTCTTCGAAGATCTCGAGATGGTCGTTGGGGAAGGAGCGCTTCCCGGATACGTGCATTCTCGTTTGCCTTTTCGACATCCTGATGACTCCGTCAAACCTGCCCGTCCACATGTGTGATGAAAGAGTCACTTACTGTCGCAGATTGGATGCGTTTCATCGCACTGTTTCCCGTAACATGAGCTTGATTTGTTCACTGCTTGGGAACGGTGGTCTTACCTTCACCCTTCGCTGCCGACAGGTATAACAACCACTTCTCGTACGTCTATGCTTGACGTGCTCGGAACCTCCTTGTTGTCTTCGCCGTGAACGTTGCGGCGCTTGTGGTGGGATCATTGCTCGGTTGGGGTCGTCATAGTCCGAGTAGTTACCCAGACTCTCCATAGACATCGTCTGCAATTGCTGCAATCTGGGGTGTTGTTGAAGTGCCTCTGGCGGCATCATCGGAGGGTATGCTGAGGGATAATATGGACCCAGTGGTGGTGGTATAGGTGGAGGATACTGGCCGTCCATGTCGAATAGTGTTCGGCCGGCTTTATCGCAATCTATTTGCCTATATCGATTGCATCCGGTCCGGGAACGTTCCTTCTGATCTCAATTGCAACGTCGTCAACGACCGTTGGACCTCTCAACGGCCACGATCGAGCTTCGCAATCAAGGTTGTATAGCGCGCGGGTGGGTGTTCGCAGTAGGAAGCAGACTTCTGGAAAGGTCCTATGCTTATTACGCCCGACCTCTGCACCAAATCCTGGTGGACGTAAAGAAATCCGGCAAAGGCGCGAGCCGCACCAGGCCCAACGACGTGTGTCAGCAAGTTGTGGCGGCAGCCTTCTACCGGAGATTTGTGGAGTTCTTCGTCCCTTGGATTCCACCTCTCTGTGCCACCCGCTGCGGCGAGAGCATTGAACTTGATACAGTGCACAATGGGCAGTGCGGGCGACGGGCAAGCCTGAACATGATCACGGTATAGATACCTTGTTCATATGACTGGGCCCGGGGGCCGTGATCAGCAAGTAGGAAGGCGGCATTCGCCGCCTACCAGTATTTCCACCCTTTCGCAGGCCAGCAGATCCGCCTGTTCGCTGGTGTGCAATAAGGTAACGTGCTCGTAGCAAGGGAATGGCGGGGCGGTACTCAATCGGAGCTTCTACCTTTTCCAACAGGATGAGACGATCGACACCGGGAGTCAAGCTTAGTACGTGTGCCTGGACTGCGAATTGCATTCCATGCACTGTGGGCCTTCTGATTTGGCACATGGGCCATCCCATGCGCGCTGCAGTCACTTCAGGACATCGTTCGGGAAAGGCTCATATGATGACCTCCACTGCGCTGCTCTCTCCGAACGTCGCATTCTACCGTACAGTACAGTACCGTACCGGACAGTGGCAGCGGCGCCAAGGAAAGAGTGGTCCATCTTCGGAACTTTCATGTTCCCTTGTTTAGGGTCGATCGAAGAAGCATCTTCGTGTGCATACGTGGAACACCATGTTTCAAATTTTCGTTAGCACATTCTCTTGCCTACACATGGATCCCACAGTGATCAACTACGACGATGGCCGCCCCGTCCGGCTGGACGATCTCGGCGTCGTCGAGTGCTCCACAGTTGCCAGGAAGAAATGCGCTAGGTGATAGAATGGCATTGATGACAGCCTGACAGGTGCGTGCGGTTGTCCCCTGGTGCTGGAGGCTGCGGGCTGGGTCCACAGCTCGGCAGCGAGCTGCGGAAGTAGTGAGCGCTCCAGGAGACCACACCGTCCGGGTTTCTGCCGCTAATTCTACGCCAATCTGTGAGTGTGCGGTCGCTGCTCGTAATGATATCGGTCAGGGAGGGTTTTCTTTGCTCTGGGCGGAACCAGTTGGAAAAAGTGTGGAAGGCTGAACGCCACCTCCACGTAGGCATCGGGTAGGCGAAGAGCCAGGCGCCTCTTCATGCGAGGCAATATAATAGTGTTTCGAGCGGCATACCGCAGACACCAGACATCGACCAGCCAGCGTGAGCCTGCGAACCATACGCACCCGCGCCCTCCCCTCAGCACCGTAGTGCGCACGCCGCCTCTAATTCGGTGCGAGATGCTTTCGGGTGATCGGCAGATCATCCTCGAGCTGCCTCCATCCTGTGCTCGGCGTGCCTGTGTACTAGTCACTGTCCCCGGGTGTACCCACGCCCTGATTCGGTGCCGACGCGATTCGACTCAGGCCAAGCATGCATACCGCTCATCAGTCTGGCTGTCGCTGGGCACGGCCTGACTCACTCGGTGGCGGGTGAGCGAGAATCAGTGGACGTGGGTTTCACCAGCGTCCACGTCCCGTCGATCCCCATGCTCGTTGCGGCAAGAGAGCAGAGTCAGTCCATGTCGTCGGGATGCACGTGGTAAACAAGCTTCATGCTTATCGAGCAGAACCTTACAGTAGACGCCAACATGGCCGCCAACTTTGACGCCAACTTCGGTAGGATGTGGCTGCTGAAAGCACCGCAGTCATCTCCGCCGTGGGAGTCCTGTACAGTCGAATTGCTGCGTGGAGCCCCCTTTCCCCACCGCCCACCACTGGATACAGTATGTACAGTACAGTGCTGGGGCCGTGTGTGGCCGTGTGTGGCCGCCCAGTCTGCCTTTGTACCCAAACCTACCGCACAGCGCAGCGAGACACGGGAGCCAAGACGCTCACACACATCACATCGATGAGTCGTGGCAAGGCGGGAATGCGATTTCCTCTTTGGCGCCCAAACACCTCTGCGGGCGTACAGTAGGAACGACAGCTCTCCCATGGCCGCCACCGTCGTACGGCGAGCGGGCCGGACGTACGTGCTGTGAGGCGCTACGGAGGGCCGTCCATCAACGAACGCTATTACAGTACAGTACAGTACATGCCCCTCGCAGCCACCAGGAGAGGCAAAGTCGAAGACGCAATACCGACGAGCTGTCGTGCCGCAGAGTGCAGAGACTGTACCATGATCGGCGCCTCTTTCTTGGCAGCACATGGCTAGCGCACCCCCGACCGCGACCCTGCGCTCCCTTTGACTGGTGGAATCTCACCCAGTCTGGCAGATCGAAACGTGCCCACTCCACACTGCGAGTCTGACGTGGTAGTGCCAAGAGCAGTTCTCGAGAGCTGCGCACACCCGCTAACCAGCAGCTGGCATGATCTTCAAACTCACCCACTGCCGGTCTGTGTTGGCCTGCCTCCCAGCGCGACGACTGACTGGCTTCGACTATTTCAATCGCTGTGGCTGGTGGTGAGACAGGAGTGCGGCGCCGTCGCAAAATCTGCCCAACAACTTCACACGTGCGGGGCACCAGGAGTCTTCAGTGCTGGGCTGCCAGTCGTCGTCCATCCCTCGTCCGTGCCATGGCAGCGTCGATGGATATGAAGATTTTCTGGCCAGCTCAAAATGCAGAAGCGTAGCAAAAAGCCTATTCTCAGGTCGACTTGGTTCGGTCGTGACCGCTCCAGCCTCACCACCGAGGTCAAAGACGTATTTCCGCTCGACAGGGAATGCCGAAAGCAGACATATCGCCGAAATCCAGGGCATGACAGACTAGCCCCACCCCGCCGACTCCTTGCCGCGCTGTGTGTTCGGCAATCTTCTTTTCGATCACGACGCACACCTGCTGGTTTCAACGCCCCGCAAGAGGCCCATGGTGGACTATCCGAACTGAATCCGAGTCCGCCTTCCTGGTCGAAGCATAAATATTCTAGGACCATGCGTGCTTCGGTGTGTAGTTAAGTCTTGCACCTCGGTTTGTTGTCACCATAAAGTTGGTGCTTCATGATCAACGACAATCCAGCACTGGACCGACGGCCGGTGCGTTGCGCCACGGTCGGAAGTGCTGCAGTCCGGGACTGTTTCCGCATTGCGCAGCTGTCAAAGACGATGGAGACCTGGAGCACGCGGACTTATGGAAGTGAATATATCCTGGTCCCCAGTAGGAGCAGTGGCATGCACGAGGACACGACAGACCGTACACGCACTCAGCTCCACCTGCCGAGCTCGAGGCGTGAGAAGGACAAGTGCTGTACAGTACGTTCAGGGCACCGATGGTACAGGCCGGCTCCAGGCTGTCAACCATGTCGGTATATCCGCAGCATGTTCACGCGGAACTCATCGGGGACTGCCTGTTTCGCAAGCTACAAGGCCCTGCCGCAGATACAAGTCCGCGCGGCAGGAATAGTCGACGGAAAAAAGAATATCATGCCTGTTGCTTATCCGGTCCCGAACGCAAAGTGATGCAAGGCTCCGGGACCCAGAAGACAGAGCTCTGCACGCCCTTGCACTCGTTTGGCCCCAATAGACCGGAATCCCTTCAGCGCACATGCATACATCCCGACGGTGTTGTGCCGATGAGATGCGTGTTGCAGAAAGAAATCATTTCGTGGCCGCATCTTCGAGAGCTAAAAGATAGGTAAGGCGCGCTCCATTCACGGCAAACGCGGCTCGTTCGCGCCTCTTGGCTGATTGCAGCGATCCATTTGTGTCTCCCAAAGTTCCACATCCGTCCATGACACTGAGCACACACCTGGCTCTCCACTGTCACCTAGCAGCTATCCGTGGCCATCACGATTACACTCTCGATCCTGTCATTATCTCTGCTTAGCGCGTAGATGTACATGCAAAGCCCTCCAGAAATATTTCATTTCCGCATCTGCGACAACGGCACAGCACAGCAAGGGCCTTCCTTTTGAAGGTGACGTCCGAAGTGAGCGCTCCCCTCTGCGTTATTGCTCCACAGGCCGGTCAAGTCTTCACGAAACGCAGGAAGCTCACCCATGCTCTTCCGAAGACAAACCTTAGGATCTCGGAGCACTTCCCCGAAAACTCTCAGATCTAACACCCGAACATTAGGATAACATCTTCCGTATACCTTGTTCGGACTGCACACGCCCAGACTTTTGGTGGATACTTTTCTTTGTACGAGAGGTCACTTGGCAAGCTGTGCCTTGTCCCTTTACGGCAGCCTCCTCGTGATGAAGCTTTCACCTCACTCGTCGCCTCATCATTGAGATGAACAAACCAATCTCGATCGTGACGTACGTGCGAAAGAACAAATCAGCTTGGTCGGTGACTCATGGAGGTTCCCGTTGACCCTGGCCGCGCACGGCAGGGTTCATAGCGAGAGGGCACAATCTTCTGCCTGAACTTGATGCTGCCGTGACAAGAGACAATAGTCTAGCGGATAGCATGCTCTGTGTCGATCTGATACGACATACTCTTCAGGCATGATTCGATGGCTCGTAGTTGTGCTGCGACTCAGGTTCGCAGCAATTGGGGAATGCCGTTCGCAATATATTGCTATTCCAACGGTACTAGTAGGCAATAGTTTTGCCTTTCGCTTGCAAGTTGCGCTAAGATCCTACATCGACGAACGAGATGTTTGTATTTCCCTGATGAGGGCATAATTGGTATTTGTTATAGGTCATGTCATGTGGTGCATGGCGATCCATCGCTACCTAGTAGTCGTTGATACGGAGCCACATTTGTTGAATACGGGATGTCGTGGGTGGGCATGGGGTGAAGAGGATTAGAGTTCATTCCGGTTTGGCTGTGGAAGGCTTCGCTGCGGCTGTTCAGCCGCGCCACTTCACAGCACGAACAAGTAATATCTGCATCAGCCGCAGAAGATGCAATCAAGAGTGGAGAGTTGGTGTATTTGGTCGACGCACCGCCACTTAGATATCCTGAGCAGAGCGACACCCAGATACACCTAATTTGCGCCTGGAAAACAGGCCTATCAGGACATCATCTTCGCATCCCAACTCTACTTCGTAATGCTGCGCTCGCTGGGCGGCTGAGAGCTTCGAGATGTTGCAAGCCTGAATCGCTGTTCTCATTTGGCCCCGATCCGGTCCTCTGTCGAAGACCAAAGGCATCGCTGAGTCTTCCCGGCTTTCTACCTCTAGTCTCAACTTCCTCGAGCTTCGGACAACGCCAAAGAGGAAAAGCACGGCAGGGGCCCGAAGGAGGGTACATCTACATCAACAGATCTATCGAAAGCGCAAGCAAGTCGGAGTTTCGAAGTGGCGCCCCCAAATGTGTTTAACGATAGACCTTGAGGTATGCCTATCGTCGATCGTGTGTGTTGTTTTAGGCGTCACATATAGTTGGCAGATTTTTCTTCTCACATCGGCGGATAGATAGGTTGATATACCATCGTAACGAAATGCCAAATCACAAGCTGTGAGATGAGGTGAGGGGTGGTGGGAAAACACCAGATGCAGGTGCGAAGGCAGTTGGGGGGCCAGCCTGAGGCAATAAGACTAGTCCCAAAAAGTGCAGCGTTTGTGGCGCTCATCACAAGCCACAGCACTTGCCCCACGCGTCGAAATTGTTACATACATACACTTCTAAGCGCGTTCAAGCAAAGCGACCATTCCCTCACAACACGCATCTCCAATATGGCAGCAGCTGTACAGAATCCGCTTGGTCGCACCGACTGGGCTGAAGATGACGAGGATACTGGCCTCACCCAAGCGATTCCGGCACCACAAATCACCAAGAACAAGGACGGAACAGAAACCATAGTCACTGTGTTCATCAACGAGGAGGGCAAGAAGGTCAAGCGGACACAGCGCATTCGGCGAACAGTGGTCAAGAAGAAGGAGAATCCGCGCGTTGCAGAGCGGAGAGCGTGGCCCAAGATGGGCCCTGAGGCAGGCAAGCCAGCCGGCCCGCAAGCAGATACCACCACACTCGGCGAGAACATCATCTTCAAGCCCGCCGTTGGCTTCAAGGCTGGTGGCGCACAGCAGGAGAAGAACCCAGAGGAAGACAAGAAGGCAGATGCGCTCAAGAAGATGCAAATCAAGTGTCGTATCTGTCAGGGAGACCATTTCACGACCAAGTGTCCCTTCAAGGACACCATGGCGCCGGAAGGAGACGCTTCGGCACCCGCAGATATGGACTCGATCTCTGGCGATACTGGTGGCGCGGGCGGAGGCGGTGCTGGCGGCAGCTACGTTCCGCCACATTTGCGGAGGGGAGCTGGAGCGACTGGAGAGCGGATGGGTGGCAAGTACGAACGGGACGACCTCGCCACACTCAGAGTTACCAATGTGAGTTTGCGCACTACCACGGACATGGCACATCATACTGATTCGAATTCCAGGTTTCGGAGTTTGCAGAAGAAGGAGATCTTCGCGAAATGTTCGAGCGTCACGGTCGTGTCACTCGTGTGTTCTTGGCCAAAGACAGAGAGACCGGCAGAGCCAAAGGGTTTGCTTTCGTCAGCTATGCAGATCGGTCAGACGCTGCTCGGGCGTGCGAGAAGATGGATGGTTATGGTTTTGGTCACTTGATCCTCAAGGTGGAGTTTGCGAAGAAGAGCACTACTTGAGAGGACCGTTTCACGTTTGCATAGCCTGGAACTGGCGGAAAGCTGGTACATCATGATAAGCCGTCAAGAGGAATGAAATGGCACGAATGATATCAGAAGTCTCCATGAACGCATGTGCTGATAATCACGTTGACCGTATCCTGTCCCAAAGTCCAGCTTCCCTGCGGCGATACCCGTTACAATAACATTCCTCCTAGCATAAGCAGTGTCTACGAGAGAAACTAGGCAGCTGCTGCCTTTTCGTTGTTTGCGCTGACAAGTCGAATTCGCATCAGTTGACGTCTATCTCTCAGAGGCTTATCGAGGCATATGCGCTAACAATTGTCTGGCCGCTGATGAGGAAGAAGTCCTTTTACCCGACCTTGACTCGTACGCTGGAGTGCTCTCGTCCACAGAAGTCCTGGCCCAAGTCTGAGACTCCCTTTCCCGGACACCTTGGCTTCTATGGAAAGCAAACCTCTCAAGGATAATGAGAAGAGGGGGGGGGGGGGGGGGGGGGGGGGGGGGGGTGGCAGCGTTGGTCTCGACAACTGCGGTCTCTGAGGCAGGTAGGTCAGAGGTGTCAGTGGTAGCAGGCCACTCCTCCGACGAGTTTTTACC